>FJUW01000025.1:262151-759117 GCA_900074885.1 Rhynchosporium graminicola
AGAATTATACGTAACAGAGAGAAGAAGACGATTTCTCTTTACTAAGATACGTATATCGATAAGATATTAGATCGATTTGGAATAACTAACTATAAGAGCGCTAATACGCCCTTTACTACTAGTTCAGAGGTTTCTATAGTCAAATTCAAGGGAGTAGCTACTCTATAAGAAATCAAGCTATATTAATAGCTTTACGGTAGTTTATAGTACCTAGCTTATACTCGCTAGGATATACTATACTACTGCTCTATACTATTATAATTTCTGATAAATCTATTACCTTAATACCTTGCGAGCGCTAAGAGAGTACTTGCATACTTATAAGGTATAAAGTACTACGCTACGACTTACGGAGGAGATGTTACTAATAGAGAGAAGATAAAATTAAGAGGTTTCTGCGACTCTAATTAGGCCGGTAACTGAATCGACAGAGTATCGTATACCGGAGTATATTTCTTCCTTACAAGAGGTATTTTCTTAGCTATTTTAAAGCGATAGACTACTATAGCTCTTACCTCTACGGAAGCAGAGTATATAGCTATATACGCCTTTACTAGAGAAGTATTATAGATACGCTAAGTACTAAAGGAGCTAGGCTATAATAAGCTAGACTCTAGGAGTATAGAGATATAATACGATAATTAGGGAGCTTTATCTCTATCGGAGAACCCTGAATTATACTAATATATTAAGCATATCGATATCAAATTCTACTACTTTCGCTAGGAGGTCGCTAGAGGTCATTTAGACCCTTAGTATATACTCTTAAAAGAGAACGCGGCAGATAGTTTCACTAAACCACTTAGCTCATAAGACCTTAAGGCCTTTATAGTAATACTGAATATAACTGTTTTACACCTAGAATAAGGGGTATAGATATTAATTAGAAGGCTGATATATCTTAAAGGAATTACGGAACCTGTAGTTTATCTAGATTCACGTGATATCGAGGCATGGTGCTAGTCTCTAGGGGTATTACTATACGTACGCATACGATAGTATAATCGACTAATTACAGGAAATTAGATTACTCGTACCTATAGAAGTTACCGACTTTATAGTATCTCTATAGAGGGGTATGTTGCGAGGATATAGGTCTTGGCATAGATCAGGTGACTATAGTCACGTGCATAGTCCGTGTAGATATTCCTAGATAATATCTTCTATCGACTTTCTATAGTAATTAGTACTGTAATATAATATATAACATTCATACGATTACTACCTCTATGCTTTACTCTGAAGATTAACGTAACCTTGCGATATAATGACTCTCCCGAGGATCCCGATACCGAACGACTTATAGCTGAAAAGCTACCGGAATAGTACTATACTTTTAAGGAAGCCTTTTCTAAGCGGGATTCTAATATTCTTTTGCCTTATTACTTATATAATTATAAAATTATTTTAGAAGAACTTTTACTTAATATATATTCGCCCTTATATTAGTAATCTATAGATAAACTATAAGTAACTAAGGAGTACTTTATAGAGAACTTAGATAAGGGATTTATCGAATCTAGCTAAAGTCCCTTTATATTACTTATACTATTCGTTAAGAAAGCCGATAAAGGATTACGCTTCTATATCGATTATCGTAAGCTTAATACGATTACTTAAAAGGATTCCTACTTAATACTTAAGATTAATAAGCTCTTAACTTATATATCTAAAGTAATAATCTTTACTAAACTAGATATCCGGGTAGTATTTAATTATATCTATATAAACTCCGAATCCGAGGAGTATACTACCTTCCGAACCCGCTTCGGATCCTATAAATATAAAGTATTATTTTTTAAGCTCTATAACGGACCTAGTATATACTAGCGATATATAAATAATATACTACTAGATTATTTAGATAACTTCTATATAGCTTACTTAGATAATATTCTTATATACTCGGAAACGCTCTAGGAATATAAAGAATATATTAAATTAGTATTATAATACTTAATAGATACCGGACTCTAAGTAGATATTAAGAAAAGCGAATTCTATATTACTCGGACTAAATACCTCAGATATATTATTACTACTAATAGAATCGAGCTAGATCCTGAGAAGGTAATATTATTAGTAAACTAGAAGTACCTCGAAATAGTAATAGCTATAAAATCCTTCTTAGGATTCTATAAGTTCTACTATTAATTTATTCGGAATTTCAGCTTTATTACTAAACCTCTCTTAGTACTCACTCGGCTTATAATACTATAGAATTTTACTAATAATTATAAGAAGTCCTTCGACGATTTACGTTAATAGCTACTATTAGTATAGAAACTATACTATTTCGACCCTGAATTATAAACTAAACTAGAAACTAATACTTCTAATAGTATAATAGCTAGAGTTATCTCCTAATTATATAAAGATAACTAGTAATATCTAATTAGATTCTACTCCTATATTCTTAATAGATATAAACTAAACTAGGAGATCTATAATAAGGAGCTATATGCTATTATTAAGTCTTTTCGGAAATAGAGATCGGAACTTATATCTCTATAACGCTATACTAGTATATATATAGACTATCGATCCTTAGAATACTTTATAACTACTAAGGTCCTAACTAGTAAGTAAGCTAGATAGATAGAATTCCTTTCCGAATTTAACTTTCAAATTATATATACGCTTAGTAAAGATAACGCTAAAGCTAATATCTTTAGTTATAGAGAATAAGATCTAAAGATATAAGATTAATAGAAATAAGATAATAGATCTTAGGTTTTATTACCTCTAGACTACTTAGACCTTAGGATTAACGCGGAACTAGCTAAGTATTATATCGATCAAATTAGTTATATATACCTAATATCGCTAGGGACTAATACGCTATCGGAACTTATATATAACTCCTTTAATTTAATTGAGAAACTATACTAATTTAACTGAGAATTGTTCTCTAAGGAACGAAATATATTAAGAGATAGCTATACTATTAATAATAGTTTATTACTTTATAATAGTTATTTATACGTATAATACTATACCCTGCTATATACCTATTTAATTAGCGAAATCTACGATTAAGTTTCCTCCGCTTATCTAAACGCTTATAAGACCGCCGAAATAATTTCTACTTATTATTACTAGAAAGGACTTATATCGGATATGAAATAGTATACTTATAATTACTACTCTTACTAGTACTCTTATCCGAAACAGACGAAATAGTAAGGATTCCTCTACTTATTACTAATATCTAGCTACTTTATATAGTACCTAGCTATAGATTTTAAGGACTTCTTACCTAATAACTAGAGATTTAATAGGATATTAGTATTTATCGACCGCCTAGGGAAAGACTCTATATTAATACTATATTATTATAATATCGATACTTATAGGATAGCGATATTATTTATCTAATAGATATATCGTTTCGGATATACTCTTAAGTTAATTATATCCGACTAAGGAGCTTAGTTAGTCTTATCCTTCTAATAAGAGTTTTACTATATAATTAGAGTTAAGGTTAAGCTCTCTACCTCTTTCTACTAGTAAACCGATAGATAAACGGAGATTATAAATTAGTATATTAACTAACGCTTTAGACCTTTTATTAATTATTACTAGAGTAACTAGGGCGAACTACTACTAATAATAGACCGCGCCTAAGTAACCTTACCTTATGATTCTATTAGTATAGCGCTATATACCCTTAAATATAGTATATTACTACGGAATAGCTAGGACTAGAAGTAACTTACCGGATTAATATTATAAGAGAAGCTTAATTATACTAATACTAAATCCTTAGCTAAATATACTAAATCCGTTATCGAAGTTATAAAAGCTAATATACTAGCTACTTAGTATAAGATAAGTGCTATAACTAACCCGAAACGGCGTAATATTAACTAGGAAGTTAGAGATAAGGTATTTCTTTTTATAAGGAACCTTAAGAATTACTAGCTAAGTAAGAAGTTATCTAGTCTCTAGGTAGGACTATACTAGGTCTTAGCTAAGATCAGATACTCCTATAAGCTAGATTTACCCTTAGGATCTTCTATTTATAATATATTCGCTCTCGAATTACTCTTTAAGGACCCGGACGACTTATTACTAAGCTAGGAGTTATAAAACCTACCCTTAGAGGTTATCGCTACTTAAGAAGAATAGAAGTTATAAGATATACTTACTATATAGCTCCTAAGAGGTNTACTAGAGTAACTAGGGCGAACTACTACTAATAATAGACCGCGCCTAAGTAACCTTACCTTATGATTCTATTAGTATAGCGCTATATACCCTTAAATATAGTATATTACTACGGAATAGCTAGGACTAGAAGTAACTTACCGGATTAATATTATAAGAGAAGCTTAATTATACTAATACTAAATCCTTAGCTAAATATACTAAATCCGTTATCGAAGTTATAAAAGCTAATATACTAGCTACTTAGTATAAGATAAGTGCTATAACTAACCCGAAACGGCGTAATATTAACTAGGAAGTTAGAGATAAGGTATTTCTTTTTATAAGGAACCTTAAGAATTACTAGCTAAGTAAGAAGTTATCTAGTCTCTAGGTAGGACTATACTAGGTCTTAGCTAAGATCAGATACTCCTATAAGCTAGATTTACCCTTAGGATCTTCTATTTATAATATATTCGCTCTCGAATTACTCTTTAAGGACCCGGACGACTTATTACTAAGCTAGGAGTTATAAAACCTACCCTTAGAGGTTATCGCTACTTAAGAAGAATAGAAGTTATAAGATATACTTACTATATAGCTCCTAAGAGGTAATCTGAAGTATTAAGTTAGCTAGCTAAGTTACGACCCGGACCTAACTTAGTATAACGCTTCCGACTTAATAGGTACTCTATATAAGCTCAGAGACTTCTACGCTACTAACCTAAGTAAACCTAGACCTCTATATAAACTAGATCAGTAGATTAAGGCCTAAGAAAATAGAATAAATAACTATAATTACTTAGAGGATAATAAGTTATTATAGTTACTAGTATTAGAATTTATTACTAAGGATAATCCCCTGATTATACTCCGTAATAACGCTATATCTAAAACTCTACTTCTTTAATTACTTCTATTTTATTAGCTTTCTCTCCTAAGTTCTCTAGAGCTCTTAGTAATTCTAAAATATCTAAAACCGGAACTACTATATCTAACTTCTTACTTAAATCTACTAATATAGCTCTAGTAGTAGACTAAGTATAATAGCTAATCTTACGAGATTTCTTCTTTAGAGAAAGTCTAAGAGTATCTAAATCTAACGCTATCTCTAAACTAGAAAGTAAATTCCTTTTTCCTTTAGTATTAGATATTATAGCTTTAAATATAGCTTTCTTCGTAAATTCCTATATAATACTATTTAACTCCTTTATCTACTTTAATACTATTTATACTATTAACTTAGACTTTACCGAATCTACTATTAAAAGATCTAGATCCTATATTATATTAGTATTATACTAGTATCTAAGGATTTAAGATCTTAACTTATTACTTTAATAAACTCTAACTCCTTAAATACTTTCTCTATAGAACGCCTTAAAGCTTAAGTCTCTGCTAATTATATAGTAGTAATTTCTAACGTAGTAATAAGAGTAGTAGATTTCATAAGACGATAGATCCGATTAATTGCCTTATAAGTAGCTACGATACCGCCCTGATTTAGCTCCGCGTCCTTAGCTTTACTACTAAGAAGTAACTCGGATAAAATAGTATATTTTATATTAATATAATTAAGTAATTATAATACGTTAGTATATATACTTACGTTTAGGTTTAAGTAACTTATAAGCTTATAAATGCTCTTTAACGCTGAATAATACTTATAAAGCTTAGAGTTAAGCTTATTAAATAAGTATAAGAGTTCTAAAATAAGAGTATTATTATACTTTATCTTAAGGAAAGCGCGAATATAAAAAAGGTAATATATATAATACGCCGCCGAAAGAGTACCGGCAGGAACTAGTAAAGGTACTATAGGAGTTAGTATTATAGATCCGTGAAACTTTTATACTGCACTTAAAGATTATCCCTAAAACTAAGATAGGAAACTTACTTATATTAAGAGAAGAGTTAATTAGGTCGATTAATATATAAGATTATAGTAGACTACTATAGTAGTTAGTAATAATACCTACTCTAGGAGCCGTATCGTAGTCTAAGGAGAATAAACTTATAAGTTAAAGTAGTTATTATAGTTAAAAAGGAAAGGCTCTAATATTAATAAACCTCTTCTTTTATATACCTTACGCCTTACTTAAACTCGACTCCTACTATAAACAGATAAAGTAAATACTACTTACCGCCCGATTTAGAAGCTACGACTAATATAGTACTATTATAGCGATATAACTAGTTAGAACCTAATAAAGAATTTACTACTACTAAAGAGCGGCTAGCGCTTATTACGCGAATATCAACGAAAACAGTTATAATAAAGACTAATTCTAGTATAAACTATANGCTAGCGCTTATTACGCGAATATCGACGAAAATAGTTATAATAAAGACTAATTCTAGTATAAACTATAACCTTCCGAGCTTAGGGTTAAGCTCTTCTTAAGGGGGGAGTAATATAATAATAGCTTACTTAAATATTATATAAGAAGAAGGATAGATAATAAGGCCTAAGTTCATAGGTATCCCGGCAGAACTAGTATCCGACCCGGTATAGTATCGGACTAGTACCGGTATATATATATAAGGTGCCTTATACTCTATCTCTCTTCTTCTTCCTTCCTTATCTTTTTGTTTTCTTCGTAGTAGATTATATAAGATCGCTCTTAGCCTCCCTACTCGTTTATTCTTACTTATATACCGCCTTAAGTCTTATGTCGTTATAATAATCGCCGTCGGTCTAGCTAGTTTATAGCTAAGTCCCGCGCGTCAGTATCGATTTAGTAAGATCGATTAATACTAGGTTTATAAAGCGGTAAAGTTATAATTATCTCCTTATTATATCAGAGGGTAGCTAGATAGCGTTCCGGCTATAGAAGCTTATAATAGAGCGTATCTAGCTTAACCTGAAAACGTTATATCTATTTAATACTAATAATTATATCTTATTATCCTAAATTAAGGAAAATAAAAAGGCAGTTATAAATACGCTTACTATTAATAAAAAAGTATAAACGTATAAAATAGGTAATATAGGTTCTAATAGACTATTAGAACCTACGTATTAGAATAGAATAAGGTAATAGCTCGATTTTAATACCGAGGGCCCCTAATAGTTATCCGGTAAGATTACGATTAATAAATAGATAACTATTCGCTCTAGTATTAATTAAGCTACTTATAGAGACTCTTAGCCCGTTTATACTAACTATAATTAGGTATATAAATTACTTACTTCCTATTAGGAAGTTAAGGTCCAGATTAGAGAGATTATACTTACGTAGACCTAAGAAGGAGTTTTTACTTAAGCCTTATTATTTCCCTCTAATATTAGTCTAGATTCGGAGGGTATATCTTCTACTACTTCCTTAGTTACTTAATCCTCTTCTGGAAATTCGTCGATTAATTAAACCTTAAGCGGGTTAGGGTAGTCTAGCTTAATATAACTAAGCTATCTATAACTATAATACCTAGGGAGTTCTCCGGTTAAGGTAATAAGGCGTTTTAGCGCGGAGGGAGTACTAGACTATACTAGGGTAGAAGTACGTATATATAGTATAAGAGTAGTTTATTAAGAGGCTAAGCTTAAGGACCGGTAAGGAGTAGAACTAGTAGAAGTCGTAGTAGTAATAGTAAGCTTATAGTACTATACCGGGGTAATAGCTTTCTTAGGATAAGTACGTTCTAAGTTATAGCGATATTTAGTATTAAAAGAAAGTAAGGATCTAACTATAGAAGTATAGTCCTTATTCTATATTAGTTTAATAATAAGAGTTAAAGCGTATAAAGATAATATAATCTTATCTTATATATAGAAGAACTACTCTTTCCTTTTAATTTTACTTTAAATAATAGCGCTTTAAAATTAATTATAAAACTCGGCGAAAGTCTCGCGTATATAACTAAGTTATTATATTTCTAAGTAATAGAAAGTATTATAGTAATTATTTTCTTCTAAACTAGTAAGGAAGTTCTCTTCTAATAAGGAGATTATTTCCTCGCTAGTCTTAAACTTATTAGCGAGATACTAAGGCATAAGATACTCTTTAGCTAATCTAGTAACTAGTTCCTATATAAGAACGCGCCGGGAGAAGTCCGTAGGGTAATAGTTAGCGTTTATAGCTAGCTAGTCTCGTATTAATACTCTTTATTAGAGGAAAGTAAAGTCCGACTTATTATCTAGAGATAAGATCTGCTTAGTAAGATAAGACTTCTTAGGGCGTAACTCTACTAATTTAATACTAAGAGAAGGAGATAGTTTATTAGGAATAATATCCTCTCTCTTAGTACTATATATCGGAATAAAGTTTATTAGCTTATTAAACTCTATTATACGCGGAAATTATAGTATTAATTCTAGTAAGAGAGTCGAAGATAAGTAAGGAACTCTTATAAGGAACTTATCTTATATAGAGATTAGTTTATCTATAGTATCTTCTAGAGAGTTATTCTTCTCTTTCTAGTTTACTAATTATTATAAGAGAGAATAGATCAGGTTCGAGTCACTTATAGTAATAGGAGTACTTAGTGATTATACTTCTAGTGAATTTCGCTTTTATTTTCCTTTTCTTCTTAGTTAGTACTTTCTTAATAAGATATTAATATTCTCTAGAGTAAAAGATATTTAGAGTAAGGAAAAGTATAATATATTAAGTTCAGAAGTAGAGTAAGAGGAGTCGCGTTAAGTCCCCTTAGAACTAGAGAGGTCTCTAGTTTATTAGTTAGGAGCTATTCCGGTAGCTTAAAAAGAGGTATATTAGAGCTATTTTAGTAGTAATATATAAAGGTTAAAGTTCCGGGGTATTTATTATACTTTCTTTAAAATCTATTTATAATTCTTTTATACTAAAGGAGTTATTAAAGAAGCGTTAATAAAGACCTCTTCTATTATACTATTTATAATAAGCTAAATTAAACTCTAATTTATAGTTATTCGAGAGATCTCTAGTATCTTAGCTATATATAAGTAGTTATCGAATAACTAACTTAATAATAAGATATTATAGTAAGTTATCTCTAGCTATCTTAATCTTTTTATTTAATATAATAATATAAGACTTAAAGTAGTATATAAGTAAGAATAAATAAGTAGGAAAGCTAAGAGCGATCTTATATAGTTTATTATAAAGAAAATAAAAAGATAAGGAAAGAAGAAGAAAAGAGATAGAGTATAAGGCACTTTATATATATATACTAGTATTAGTCTAATATTATACCGGGTTAGATACTAGTTCTACTGGGATACCTATAAACTTAGGCCCTATTATCTATCTTTCTTCTTATATGATATTCAGGTGAGCTATTATCATAAGTACTATAATTCTTAATAGTAAGTATCGAACTATTTCTTAGTACTAAGGGTAGAGATTCAAGTTGCGAGCTTCCGATTAAGGTATAGTATACGCGTATAGTTAGTTAAACTAGCGCGTCTTTCTATAGTAAATACAGTCGCGTAGAGTGCTAGTGGAGAGAGTTCTTTAGCTATCGCACTTATGCTACTATTATTAGAAGAAGTCGAAGAAGTGTACTCTGATAACTCTAGCTCTATTGAAGAGATACTATAAATAAGCCGTATAGTACTTAATACTCGTACTTATATAGTAGTTAAAGTCGACGATTCCGAAATTATTATAACGATAGCTTACCTGAATATTATATAAGAAGAAGGATAGATAATAAGGCCTAAGTTCATAAGTATCTCAGCAGAACTAGTATCTGACCTAGTATAGTATTAGATTAATACTAATATATATATATAAGGTACTTTATACTTTATCTCTTTTCTTTTTCTTTCCTTATTTTTTTATTTTCTTTATAGTAAATTATATAAGATTACTCTTAGTTTCTCTACTTATTTATTCTTATTTATATACTACTTTAAGTCTTATATTATTATATTAAATAAAAAGATTAAAATAGCCGGAGATAACTTACTATAATATCTTATTACTAAGTTAGTTATTCGATAATTACTAATATATAGCCGAGATACTAGAGATCTCTCGGATAACTATAAATTAGAGTTTAATTTAGCTTATTATAAATAATATAATAAAGGAGGTTTTTACTAATACTCTTTTAATAACTCCTTTAGTATAAAGGAATTATAAATAGATTTTAAAGAAAGTATAATAAATACCTCGGAACTTTAACTTCTATATATCGCTACTAAAATAGCTCTAATATACCTCTTTTTAAGCTACTAGAATAGCTCCTAACTAATAAACTAAAGACCTCTCTAGTTCTAAGGGGACTTAACGCGACCTCTTTTACTTTACTTCTAAACTTAATCTATTATACTTTTCTTTACTTTAAATATCTCTTATCTTAGAGAATATTAATACTTTATTAAAGAAGTACTAACTAAGAAGAAAAGGAAAATAAAAGCGAAATTCACTAAGAGTATAATCGCTAAATACTTTTATTACTATAGGTAACTCGAACCTAATCTATTCCTTCTTATAATAATTAGTAAATTAGAAAGAGAAAAATAACTCTCTAAAAGATACTATAGATAAACTAATCTTTATATAAGATAAGTTCCTTATAAGAGTCCCTTACTTATTTTCGATTCTTCTATTAGAACTAATACTATAATCTCCGCGTATAGCGGAGTTTAATAAGCTAATAAACTCTATTCTAATATATAATACTAAGAGAGAGGATACTATTCCTAATAAACTATCTCTCTCCCTTAGTACTAAATTAGTAGAGTTACGCCCTAAGAAGTCTTATCTTACTAAGAAGATCTTATCTCTAGATAATAAGTCGGACTTTACTTTCCTCTAATAAAGAGTATTAATACGAGACTAGCTAGCTATAAACGCTAACTATTATCTTACGGACTTCTCTTAGCGCGTTCTCGTATAGGAACTAATTACTAGATTAGCTAAAGAGTATCTTACGCTTTAGTATCTTATTAAAAAGTTTAAGACTAGTAATAAAATAATTTCCTTATTAGAAGAGAACTTCCTTATTAGTTTAGATAAAGATAACTATTATAACGCTTTCTATTACTTAGAAATATAATAACTTAGCTATATACGCGAGACTTTCGCTAAGTTTCGTAGTTAATTTTAAAGCGCTATTATCTAAAGTAAAGTTAAAAAGAAAGAGTAGTTCTTCTATATATAAGATAAGATTATACTATTCTTACGCGCTTTAACTCTTATTATTAAACTAATATAGAATAAGGATTACGCTTCTATAGTTAGATCCTTACTTTCTTTTAATACTAAATATCGCTATAACTTAGAATATACTTATCTTAAGAAAGCTATTACCCTAGTATAGTACTATAAGCTTACTATTATTATTATAACCTCTACTAGTTCTACTTCTTACTAGTCCCTAAGCTTAGCCCCTCGATAAACTACTCTTATACTATATATACGTACCTCTACCTTAGTATAGTCTAGTACTCTCTCCGCGCTAAAACGCTTTACTACCTCGACCGGAGAACTCTCTAGGTATTATAATTATAGATAGCTTAGTTATATTAAGCTAGATTACCTTAACTCGCTTAAGGTTTAATTAATTAATAAATTTCCAGAAGAGAATTAAGTAACTAAAGAAGTAATAGAAGATATACTTTTCGAATCTGGACTAATACTAGAGGGAAACGATAAAGCTTAAGTAAAAACTCTTTCTTAGGTCTATATAAGTATAATCTCTCTAATCTAGACCTTAACTCTCTAATAAGAGATAAGTAATTTATATATCTAACTATAGTTAGTATAAATAAGCTAGGAGTCTCTATAAGTAGCTTAATCGATACTAGAGAAAACGGTTATCTGTTTATTAATTATACTCTTACTAGATAACTATTAGAAGCCCTTAGTATTAAAATCGAGCTACTGCTCTATTCTATTCTAATATATAAGTTCTAATAGTCTATTAGAACTTATATTACTTATTTTATACGTTTATATCTTTCTATTAATAGTAAGCGTATTTATAACTACTTTTTTATTCTCCTCGATTTAGGATAATAAGATATAATTATTAGTATTAAATAGATATAATAATTTCAGGTTAAGCTAGATACGCTCTACTATAAGCTTCTATAGCTAGAACGCTATCTAGCTACTCTTTAATACGATAAGGAGATAATTATAACTCTATTACTTCGTAAACTTAGTATTAATCGATCTTACTAAATCGACGCTAATACGCGGGACTTAGCTATAAACTAGCTAGACTAATAGCGATTATACTAAATAGTAGCGAAATAATATATTAATATATTATTCCTATTATTTAACTTATTTCCGCTTATTACTAAGGAATTATGACGGCGCATAGTATACGTGGCAGATACGGGCTAGTATCGGTGCCTTAGGCATACCCTCCTTATATATATAGAAGGTTCAGACTCCTTTAGAGCTCTATATCTTTCTGTTTCCTTCGTACTAGATTATATAAGATCGCTCTTAGCCTCCCTACTTGTTTATTCTTACTTATATACTGCCTTAAGTCTTATATTATTATATTAAATAGAAAGATTAAGACCGCCGGGGATAGTATTAAATAATATCTTACTTAGAAAACTCGATTCGTACGTATAACTACTAGGGAGCTCTTCGCTAAGTTATCTCTACTTACCTTAGATTTTCGGAATTATACGGAAATAGTTAGTATTATTAATTACGAATTCGATAGTTAGGTTTTCAAAAGAGCTGAGATTCTAGAGATCTCTTAGATAGCTAGGAATTTGAACGTAATTTAGCTTCAGAAGTACTAGTATTATTACGAAGTCACTCTCGGATACTTCGAAACTCGTTCTTTCGTGCGTATAAAATAAAATAGCAGACGAATTTTAGGTGGAAACTTCCCTATAAGCCTTAATATTTATTATCCCTTTACTTGACTTTAACCTTCCGAAAGTAGCTCTAATAGCGAAAAACCTTACTTTTAGGTTAAGACGAAATAGCTTATTACCCTAGCGGAAATTGCCGGAATCTAACTTATAACCCTTATACCTTGGTATAATTTATTCCCTTTAGTAGAATCGACTTCTTTCTATTAGAAAAGAACCTTTATTCTCTTACCTGACTTTAACCTTCTGAAAGTAGCTCTAATAGCGAAAAACCTTACTTTTAAGCTAGGACGAAGTAGCTTATTACTTTAGCGGAAATTACTAGAATCCGACTCGTAATCCCTATACCCCGGTATAATTTAGCTCCCCTTAGCAGAATCGACCTTCCTCTACTAGGACCTTTAATTTAATACTTTCTATATCTACTTAACGAAGATATCTGACTCTCCTTAATCTTTTAGCTTCTTTAGAATTCGATTTAGACTTTCGTTTCTTTCGTAACTTTTAAGTATTTTAATTACTTACTTAGCCTCGCTTATTCAGTAAAACTCGGTATTATAATTACCGATAGAACCTACCCTTAAACGCTCTTTAATTAATAATTTACGGACCTCCGGCAAGTCGTAACTAACTAAAAGTATTAATAATCTTAATATAGGGATCAACCCGTCTTTCAGCTAATAGCATGCTTCTATTCAGGACTGACTAGAAGTTAATTCAGACTAATACCCGACTACGCGTACTCGTAAAGCGCTAGTCTAGAGCTCTACTTCTAGCCTTATAAGAGGTTACTTAGAACTATAGTATCTCTCGGAGATTACGTTTCCCTCTGCAGAAGAGATAATCTCAGTACTAAATTAGTATCTACGGTTTCAGTTTAATAGAAATTTAGAAGGTTATCTTAATATTTAACTGCGTTTTGTACTTACTTTATTTCCTTAGTTACTTCGATTCTTTAAGGCTCGAGGGCGAGCTTTTATCTTAGAAGGGGGTAATATAACGGCGCATAGTATATGTAGCAGATACGGGCTAGTATCGGTGCCTTAGGCATACCCTCCTTATATATATAGAAGGTGCAGACTCCTTTAGAGCTCTATATCTTTCTATTTCCTTCGTACTAGACTATATAAGATCGCTCTTAGTCTCCCTACTTATTTATTCTTACTTATATACCGCCTTGAGTCTTGTGTCGTTACAGGAATCCGAACCTTTTCTCGCTCCGAATTTATCGAGAAAAGTACTTACGCCGAAACCTTATTATAAGTGCTCCTCTTAACTTCTAAGGATCTAGAAACTAGTTCTAATTTACTAAATTAGTACTATAGCTTTTTATATTAATATAAAATATAAAAGCTCTGAATTATTCTTTATTAGTATCTACGAGATAGACTACTTCTTATAAGACTATTTAAATAGCGATTCTCCTAAGGATCCTGATATCGAACGACTTATAGCTAAAAAGCTACTAGAATAGTATTATACTCTTAAGGAAGCCTTTTCTAAGCGGGATTCTAATATTCTTCTGCTATATCGCTTATACGATTATAAAATTATTCTAGAAGAACTATTACCTAGCGTATATTCGCCTTTATATTAGTAATCTACAGACGAACTATAAGTAACTAAAGAGTACTTTATAGAGAACCTAGATAAGGGATTTATCGAATCTAGCTAAAGTCCTTTTATATTACTTATACTATTCGTTAAGAAGGCCGATAGAGGATTACGCTTCTATATTAATTATTATAAGCTTAATACGATCACTCGAAAGGATTCTTATCTAATACCTAGGATCGACGAGCTCTTAACTTATATATCTAAAATAATAATCTTTATTAAACTAGATATCCGAGTAGTATTTAACTATATCTATATAGACCTCGAATCCGAGGAGTATACTATCTTCTGAACCCGCTTCAGATCCTATAAATATAAAGTACTATCTTTTAGGCTCTATAACAGACCTAGTACGTACTAGCGATATATGAATAATATATTATTAGACTACTTAGATAATTTCTATATAGCTTACTTAGATAATATTCTTATATACTTAGAAACGCTCTAGGAATATAAGAAATATATTAAATTAGTACTATAATACTTAATAGATACCGGACTTTAGGTAGATATTAAGAAAAGCGAATTCTATATTACTAAGACTAAATACCTTAGATATATCGTTATTACTAACGGAATCGAGCCAGATCTTGAGAAGGTAGTACTATTAGTAAACTAGAAGTACCCTGAAATAGTAATAGCTATGAAATCTTTCTTAGGATTCTATAAGTTCTATTATTAATTTATTTGGAATTTCGGCCTTATCGCTAAACCTCTCTTAGTACTTACTCGGCCTATAGTACTATAGAATTTTACTAACGATTATAAGAAGTCCTTTGACGATTTATATTAATAGCTACTATTAGTGCAGAAACTATATTATTTCGACTCTAAATTATAGACTAAACTAGAAACTAATATCTCCGATAGTATAATAGCTAGAGTTATCTTCTAATTATATAAAGATAACTAGTAGTATCTAATTAGATTCTACTCTTATATTCTTAATAGATATGAACTAAACTAAGAGATCTATAATAAGAAGCTATATACTATTATTAAGTCTTTCTAGAAATAGAGACTAGAACTTATATCTTTATAACGCTATATTAGCGTATATATAGATTATCGATCCTTAGAATACTTTATAACTATTAAAGTCTTAACTAGTAAGTAAGCTAGATAGATAGAATTCCTTTTAGAATTTAACTTTCAAATTATATATACGCTTAGTAAAGATAACGCTAAAGCTAATATCCTTAGCTATAGGAAATAAGATCTAAGGATATAAGAATAATAGAAATAAGATAATAGATCTCGGGTTTTATTATCTCTAGATTACCTAGACCTTAGGATTAATATAGAACTAGCTAAGTATTATATCGATTAAATTAGTTATATATACCTAATATCGCTAGGGACTGATACGCTATCGGAACATGTATATAACTCCTTTAATTTGATCGAGAAACTATACTAATTCAACTGAGAATCGTTCTCTAAGGAACGAAATATATTAGAAGATAGCTATACTATTAATAATAGTTTACTACTTTATAATAGTCGTCTATACGTATAACGCTATACCCCGCTATATACTTATTTAATTAGCGAAGTCTACGATTAAGTTTCCTTCGCTTATCTAAACGCTTATAAGACTACTAAAATGATTTCTACTTATTACTACTAGAAAGGACTTATATTAGACGTGAAATAGTACACTTATAATTACTACTCTTACTAGTACTCTTATCCGAAACAGACGAAATAGTAAGGATTCCTCTACTTATTACTAGTACTTAGCTACCTTATGTAGTACTTAGCTATAGATTTTAAGGACTTCTCGCCTGATAACTAAGGATTTAATAAGATATTAGTATTTATTAACCGCCTAGGGAAAGACTTCGTATTAATACTATACTACTATAATATCGATACCTATAGGATAGCGATATTATTTATCTAATAGATATATTATTTCGGATATACCCCTAAGTTAATTATATCTGACTAAGGAGCTTAGCTAGTCTTATCTTTCTAGTAAGAGTTTTACTATATAATTAGAGTTAAAGTTAAGCTCTTTATCTCCTTCTACTAGTAAACTAATAGATAAATAGAGATTATAAACTAGTATATTAACTAATACCTTAGACTTTTCGTTAATTACTACTAGAGTAACTAAGGCGAACTACTACTAATAATAGACTGCGCTTAAGTAACCCTGCCTTACGATTCTATTAGTATAGCGCTATATACCCTTAAATATAATATACTACTGCGGAATAGCTAGGATTAGAAGTAACCTATAGTATCGATATTATAAGAGAAGCTTAATTATACTAATACTAAATCCTTAGCTAAATATACTAAATCTGCTATTAAGGTTATAAAAGCTAATATACTAGCTACTTAATAGAGGATAAGTACTATAACTGACCTGAAACGGCGTAGTATTAATTAGGAAGTTAGAGATAAGGTATTTCTCTCTATAAGGAACCTTAAGAATTACTAGCTAAGTAAGAAGCTATCTAGCCTCTAGGCAGAACTATACTAGGTCCTAGCTAAGATCAGATACTCCTATAAGCTAGATTTACTCCCGGGATCTTCTATATACGATATATTCGCTTCCGAATTACTCTTTAAGGACTCGGACGACCTATTATTAAGCTAGGAGTTATTAAACTTACCCCCGGAGGTTATCGCTACTTATGAAGAGTAGGAGTTATAAGATATACTCGCTATATAGCTTCTAAGAGGTAATCTGAAGTATTAAGTTAGTTAGATAAGCTATAACCCGGACCTGACTTAGTATAACGCTTCTGATTATAACGCTTACTCTAGAAAGGTCTTAAAACTATATAAGTAATAAGATCTTATATTATTATGAATATAAAGTAGTAAGAATCACTTGAGAATCTATAACTAAGGAGTAAAGAAGTAGAAAGAGAAGGGAAGTATATATATAAAAAGGGGCCCCTAAACTCTACTCGTGTAATCTCGCTTAGTAGTAAGTGTTTCTACTAATAGGGAGAAACCTCTAAACCTGACTAGTTGTTATACTACTCCCTCCTCCGAAAAAAGCTCGCCCTCGAGCGTTAGTCTATTTCCTTATTACTATTAAAGTAGTTATAATTATTAATTCTATCGTAGAAAGCTTTTAGCTAATCAGGTAGTTTAGCGGGAGGTCTAGCTTACGTTAGGTTATTAAAGTGGAATTATTATAGCTTAGTAGAAGCGTATTTAACGTCTATAGCGTCGTACTATATGAGATCGACGTCTTAATTTAACTAGGAAACTCGGTATAAGAGGCTATTACGCTGCTTACAGCACGTAAGTATATCTTCGATCTCCTATTTATTATTACTAGTAATATTAATAAGTAGTAGTAGTAGTAAGATTTATCCTAGTAAGGAGTCGTTTAGATACTTCTATAGCTTAGCAGTAGGGAATACGTTATATACTTTTATACTAGTAAGGAGCTCTAGATAATAAGAGCTTCCGACCTTTTTAATTATATAGAAAAGTCTATTAGTTAGGAAGTCGAGTTTTTTACTAAGTCGAGTACTCGTAAAGTAGCGTATATCTAGCTAGATAAGATCGTCTATAGTAAAGTCGACTTTATAGCGTAAGCGATTATAAGATTAGNTTCTAGTAAGAGTTTTACTATATAATTAGAGTTAAAGTTAAGCTCTTTATCTCCTTCTACTAGTAAACTAATAGATAAATAGAGATTATAAACTAGTATATTAACTAATACCTTAGACTTTTCGTTAATTACTACTAGAGTAACTAAGGCGAACTACTACTAATAATAGACTGCGCTTAAGTAACCCTGCCTTACGATTCTATTAGTATAGCGCTATATACCCTTAAATATAATATACTACTGCGGAATAGCTAGGATTAGAAGTAACCTATAGTATCGATATTATAAGAGAAGCTTAATTATACTAATACTAAATCCTTAGCTAAATATACTAAATCTGCTATTAAGGTTATAAAAGCTAATATACTAGCTACTTAATAGAGGATAAGTACTATAACTGACCTGAAACGGCGTAGTATTAATTAGGAAGTTAGAGATAAGGTATTTCTCTCTATAAGGAACCTTAAGAATTACTAGCTAAGTAAGAAGCTATCTAGCCTCTAGGCAGAACTATACTAGGTCCTAGCTAAGATCAGATACTCCTATAAGCTAGATTTACTCCCGGGATCTTCTATATACGATATATTCGCTTCCGAATTACTCTTTAAGGACTCGGACGACCTATTATTAAGCTAGGAGTTATTAAACTTACCCCCGGAGGTTATCGCTACTTATGAAGAGTAGGAGTTATAAGATATACTCGCTATATAGCTTCTAAGAGGTAATCTGAAGTATTAAGTTAGTTAGATAAGCTATAACCCGGACCTGACTTAGTATAACGCTTCTGATTATAACGCTTACTCTAGAAAGGTCTTAAAACTATATAAGTAATAAGATCTTATATTATTATGAATATAAAGTAGTAAGAATCACTTGAGAATCTATAACTAAGGAGTAAAGAAGTAGAAAGAGAAGGGAAGTATATATATAAAAAGGGGCCCCTAAACTCTACTCGTGTAATCTCGCTTAGTAGTAAGTGTTTCTACTAATAGGGAGAAACCTCTAAACCTGACTAGTTGTTATACTACTCCCTCCTCCGAAAAAAGCTCGCCCTCGAGCGTTAGTCTATTTCCTTATTACTATTAAAGTAGTTATAATTATTAATTCTATCGTAGAAAGCTTTTAGCTAATCAGGTAGTTTAGCGGGAGGTCTAGCTTACGTTAGGTTATTAAAGTGGAATTATTATAGCTTAGTAGAAGCGTATTTAACGTCTATAGCGTCGTACTATATGAGATCGACGTCTTAATTTAACTAGGAAACTCGGTATAAGAGGCTATTACGCTGCTTACAGCACGTAAGTATATCTTCGATCTCCTATTTATTATTACTAGTAATATTAATAAGTAGTAGTAGTAGTAAGATTTATCCTAGTAAGGAGTCGTTTAGATACTTCTATAGCTTAGCAGTAGGGAATACGTTATATACTTTTATACTAGTAAGGAGCTCTAGATAATAAGAGCTTCCGACCTTTTTAATTATATAGAAAAGTCTATTAGTTAGGAAGTCGAGTTTTTTACTAAGTCGAGTACTCGTAAAGTAGCGTATATCTAGCTAGATAAGATCGTCTATAGTAAAGTCGACTTTATAGCGTAAGCGATTATAAGATTAGGATATCTTAGCTTATATACGTTAGAGGCTTAATTAAGCGATAGTCTAAGCGTCGCGCAGATAATTAGCGTAATCTAGAGCTTATTAAGTATTTAACTTATTAGTAAGCGTAGTAGAGTTAGGTAAGTCTTTCTAATTCTAATTAACACGGGGTATATATCTATAAATAACTTCAAAAGGTAAGAGACCTTTAAGGGATTCGTAAGGGAGAGTTATCTAGATATAGTTTATAATAAATAAGAATTCCGACTAGTTATCTTAATAGTAAGAGATAAAAGGTTATAATCTACGTTAGAGATATTAGTTATAGATCTCTATTTAGCTATCTATTTATAAGTAGTCTACTATAGAAAGCTATCTTTTAGTACTAAGAATCGTGATAACTATAGTCTAAAAACAGGAAACGAATTAAGGCTCTCTATTAGAAGTAATTATTAATAAAGCTCCGAAATAGTAGTATACGTAATATAAGTAAAGCTTTATAAGGTCGCGCGTATTAGAGGTCTTTCGATATAGAATACTAATTACTTATTTACTGAAATAGTTAATAAATATAAGAATATTATTATAGCTATATTTATCGCGGTTAAAGCTATAGTAATCGATTATAATATACTCCTATAGACGTAATAGTATAAGTAGAGGTTAGAGGAGGCCCGGTTTCTTATCACGAAGCACTTGAATTCGTCAGTAAGTATAATAGTTAAAGTAGTACTAGTTAATAATTAAAGCGATTCCGTACTACTAGTATTATAATACTAGTAGTTATAAGGTCTTCTTTGCACTTAGATAAGTAGTCTCTAATCGGTCGTATACTTCGCGTATAAGTAGCGTACGAAAGTATAAAACGTTAAGTATAATTAGTCTTCTTTTATAGAGTAGAAGATCTTTTTCTATAGTTAGTTTTCTAGGAGTAGTAGAGAGAGCTTATTTCTGTAGTACTTAGAGTAATAGCGTAGTGCGATTAGCGTTAAGTACTTATTATACTATAGAAAAGACTAGCGATAGGTCGGCGACTTCTAAGGCGTTAATAAGCTTAAAGTTATCTATAGAGTCGGAGCTATTCCGGAGGTTACTTATAAGTAGTACTAGATCGATTTAGTTTTCGCGTAGTAGCTACTATAAACGCTAAGTTCTTTTAGCGTTATTCTAGTTATCTAATTTATCTATTCTACGAGAGAGAGCGTTAGCGAGTAGATTATACTTCCTAGGTCGATAGGTAATTATAAAGTTATAATCTGCGAGTAGCTCGGCTTATCGGGCTTATCGTACGTTTAGCTATTTAGAGGTTATAAAGTACTTAAGAGCTTTATAATTAGTAATAACGCGGATCTAATATAGTACGCCTACGAGCTCAGATCTCTAGTTACTAAAAGATCGTATAATTACGAGTATTTCCTTATCGTAGATAGCGTAATTAAGCTTGGCAGGTAGTATAGTCTTAGAGAAGTAAGCTACTAGGAACTAGTCTTCGTCGTGCTATTACGATAGTATACCTGCTATTACTCTATTACTAGCGTCTATTTCGATTATATAAGGTAGATATTACTAATAGTAGTAGAGGAGTAGTACCGAAGTAAGAGCGTGCTTTAGGTAATTAAAGGTATCTTTATACTCCCTAGCGAACCGAAATAATATATTATTTTTAGTAAGTTATATAAGAGGTTTTACGATAATTCCGTAGTCCTTAATAAATCGTTAGTAGAAGTTATAAAAGCCTAAGAACAATTATACGCCCTTAACTATAGTCAGGTAATTCTAAGATTATATAATATTAACCTTCTTAGGGTCTACCTCGATCCTAGAAGTAGAGATAATAAATCTAAGGTATTTAGTATAAGTAATATTAAATTCATACTTCTTAAGGTTAGCTTATAATCTAGCGTCTTATAATCGTTATAGTACCTTATATATATATAATTAATACTATAGTAAGTCGTTAGAGTAGATTAGAATATCATCTAGATATACTATATAGAAGTCGTCTAAGTAGTCGAATAAGACGTTATTCATATATCGCTAGTATATCGTAGGGCCGTTAGTCAGACCGAAAGGGAGTACCTTATACTTATATATACTATAATAGGTATGACGACTGGTCAGGTTTGGAGGTTTCTCCCTATTAGTAGAAACACTTACTACTAAGCGAGATTACACGAGTAGAGTTTAGGGGCCCCTTTTCAAATATATACTCCCTTTCTCCCTTTACTTCTTTACTCCTTAGTTATAGATTCCTAAGTGATTCTTACTACTTTATATTTATAGTAATATAAGATCTTATTACTTAAGTAGTTTTAAGACCTTTCTAGAGTAAGTGTTATATTATCTATAACTCTTTTAATTATATCTAGGAAGATAGTAAATATCTACTTATATTATACCTCTATGCCTAGAGCTACTAAACGTAAGAGACTACGCTATACGGAGAAGGCCTATACTAAGTATAAACTTAAAGAATAGTACCTAAACTGAAGTAACTTAAATCCGATAAATCGACTACTAGTTCTCTAACTCCCTCTATTTCCTATTTTTCGGCGACTCGTAATACTTGCTATAACTTACCTCTCTCTATAGTAAAGAGTACTCGCGATAACGCCTCGTCCGAATTAAGCTCCCTAACTCCTATTATAATTAACGAACTTACTAAGTCGCTAAACCTCCCTGATAATACCCTTATATTAATAGTAACTATAAGTAACTTATAGGAAGACCGCGCTTACTAGCTATAAGAGGTAGAAAGGAAGCTCGCGGAAGAGAGATAATTAAACGTTAACTTATCTATAAAACTATATTAGTTACGAGATAAGTTCTTAGAACTATACTAGTTAACTACTTAGCGCTCTACTAAGTCTATATTATTTAATAATATTTAATCGCGTATAATACTACTACTATTAATTAAAGAAGATAATACTATTCCTACGCCTGATAATCGTTATTAAGAATAATCTACTAGAGGAATATCGTTAATATTATATACTACGCGTATAGAGAAGATACTGAACCTTCTAAATAAGCTCTCTAATAGAATCGATTACTCTCTAAAACTCTAGGAAGTGCAGATACGTAACGCCCTCCGGCGCTACTCTAGATACTTTATAAAAAAAGATAACTATAAAGATTAGTTACTTAACTAAATAGAAGGAATAGCTAGAACTTACCTAGAACCCTTATTCTTAGAACTAGAATATAATAAAGAAGGCAGTATAACCGATTCACTCGATATAATCACTTAACTTATCTCCTTCTTATTTAATTTATACGACTAATAAACTATAAGAGCTAGCTACTCCGCGCTAAAGATAGATTATAAGTAGACCTTCTAGATATTCTACTACGAGTTTCGTACGCTAGCTCGTAAAGCTAGAGTAAATAATTAATCGACTCTGAAAATAGACTTATAANTCTCCTTCTTATCTAATCTATACGACTAATAAACTATAAGAGCTAGCTACTCCGCGCTAAAGATAGATTATAAGTAGACCTTCTAGATATTCTACTACGAGTTTCGTACGCTAGCTCGTAAAGCTAAAGTAAATAATTAATCGACTCTGAAAATAGACTTATAAGAAAAGCTACTTATATAGCTACGGAAATAGCTCTTCTAATAGTACTAAACATTAAGGATACTAGAAGAATACGTTAAGGCTATATAAGCTAAAGACTAAGGTTAATTTATTAAAAAGACTTATTATTCCGAGTCTTTAGCTAAAGCTAGCGCGACTCAGGAACGCCCTATAAATACCTCCTCCTAGCGCTATAGTACTAACTCCTCTTCTTATCTGTAAATTAGTCTTCTTACGCCCGAGAACACTAGTATAACTAATAAATAAGTACTATACTCTGTATGAAACGATACGCCTCGTATATAATCGCTAGCGAATACTCCTTATTACCTTACGCTTACCTTATACTCACGCTTATTATTAGCTCGACCTAATACTCCGTATCGAATTAACGTAATTAACGCTAATAATAATATTAATAATAAGTCAGAAGATAATAATAATAAAGTGTTGCGAGGATATGGGTCTTGGCATGGATCAGGTGACTGTAGTCACGTGCATGGTCCGTGCGGATATCCCTAGATAATATCTTCTGTCGACTCTCCATAGTAATTAGTACTGTAATGCAACTAATATTATTTAACTACTCTATGCTTTACTCTGAAGATCAACGTAACCTTGCGATAGGTTATGAGCCCCGATAGCTAGAAGTAGAGTAGTACTTAAAGAAGCAGTAGCACTATGATTCTTGATAGTAAGCGTCGAACTGTTTCTTAGTACTAAGGGTAGAGATTTAAGTTGCGAGCTTCCGATTAAGGTATAGTATACGCGTATAGTCAGTTAAACTAGCGCGTCTTTCTAAAGTAAATATAGTCGCGTAGAGTGCTAGTGGAGAGAGTTCTTTAGCTGTCGCACCTACGCTACTATTATTGGAAGAAGTCGAAGAAGTGTACTCTGATAACTCTAGCTCTATTGAAGAGTCTTTAGAGTCTTCAATACTATAAATAAACCGTATAGTACTTAATACTCGTACTCGTATAGCAGTTAAAGTCAACGATTCCGAAATTATCGTATCTCGAGGTGCAGAGTCTTCCGCGCTAGCGCCGGAACCTATTTAAGTCCCCAGGACTTAAAATATACCCGATTTACCTCCTATAGACGCTAAATCGACGTCCTAGGACTATCTAGAGGAGGATCCGGAAGACTCGGAATCGGAACTTATTACTGCGACTACGCTAGAAGAGCTATATAAACGCAAGAAGATAAGTAGCTCTACGTCTTTGAACTTAGCAGATAGCTATAAGCTTAAGGGAGGAGAGAACTATACGGAATAGAGAGATAAGGTACTAAATATTACTAAAACTAATAGAATCAGTAAGTTTCTTAACGTTAAATCTCGTGACTATATGCCTAAAGAGGTAGACGAATAGGACGACGAGGTCGACGATAAAGCACTTAAGAAGTAATAAGATTAGGAGTCTAGAGAGAGTTAAATGAAGCTAGTAATCACGTTGAATTATAAGGCCGGATCTCTCGCGTATATAACTAGTAAAACTACCGTATTAGATATATAGGAGGCCTTATAGGCGCAGTACGAAGGAGGTAGTAATATACTAGTATATAACGCTATATAAGATTACGTTAAGCTCTAGTATAACGATTTCAACTCCCTAGAGAAGTTTATTATCGCTTTTAAGCTCTCGATTGTTAAATTAGAGACTTTGATAATAGCTCTACCTCCGGTATAGTATCTAATTATATTTATTACCGTAGTTTCAGAGAAGTGGCCTATATAAGCTGAAAGATAATATTCTCTCTTAAGAGTTTCTTCTAGTAATAACCCAGATACGACCGAGAAGGCTAAATTGAGAGTAACTTTAGTCAGTTTGATCGAAGATATCACTAATAAGGTAAGAGCGAGTGACTCTACTGGAAAGATAGCAGGTTAAGCTCTATATAGTAATAAGTCTATACCTAAGAAAGGAAGCGGCGGAGGAGCTACTAAGCCGGCTAGTAAAGATCAAACTAGGCCGACTTGTAAGCATTATAAACAGATATCGCTAAAGTATACTCCAGAGAACTGTTTTATTATTAATAAGCAGAAGAAGAAGGAGTTTAAGGAGAAGTCTAGAAAGAAGTAGATCCCGTATACCGAATAGCTAAAGAAGAAGGAGGGAGAGAGTAAGACTAATAAGAAGAAGACTAGTAGTAGAAAGAAGAAGGATAACGATTCCGACGATAGTAGTATCTTCGGCGTAGCCCTTTTACTATATTTCCCTATTATTACGGCTTCCATAGCTATATTCTCTCACTATAATAAGTCACGATAGCTCTTCGATACCGGCGCTATAGAGTATATATCTAACGACCTTTCTAAATTTACTTTATATACGCTAAAAGACGACTTACCGTATATACTCACTATTAATAGGCCGTTACGCCCTACCGGGATTAGAAGTTATACGATTAAGGCGATAAAGACTAATAGTATAGTGCGTATGTTAGAGTACTATGATATACTGTATATCCCGCAGTCTCTAGTCTACCTATACTCTGGTTCTAAATTGAATAAATTAGGAGGTTATTTACGTAGTTCTGTTCTCTATACGTCTAAGGAGAAGGAGATCTATATAATTAACGAAGATCTATTTATTATTAAGGAGACCTCCGGCGCGGGGTACGCTAGCCTTCCGGGTTTGAGCTTACCTGTAGCAGTAGAGCAAGCTATAGTCGATATAGAGCTTTAGTATAGACGTATGTATTACGCTAGCTTTGACGTAGTACGACGCACTTAATCTATAGTTACTAGTATAAAGTTTATAGAGCTTAAGACTAGTAGAACTCGTCTTTGCGTACTATATAAGAAAGGCCGACCTATTCGGAAGGTTAATAAGGTATCAGCACGTGCACGACCTGCTAGATCAATAGATAAAATCTATATAGATATAGTACACCTTAAACCTAAGGCTCTGAATAGTCACTCTTACGCCTCTATCTTCTTATGCGCCTATTCGACTGGAAAGTGGGCCTTTATCTACGCTAAGAAGTCGGATATATATCTAGCTAATTAAAAGCTAATTAAGTTAGCCGAAATATAGTATTATCGCAAAATTAAGGTATAGAGATAAAACGGGAGTAAGAAGTACTCTCCCTCTTAGATAAAAGAGCTTACTAACTACCTTGGAATACTACTAGAGGAGTCTACTCCGTATACTCTAGAGTAAGATGGAAGAGCTAAACGCTCTATACGTACGATTATCGAGAAGGTACGTATAGTTATAGTAGACTAGAATATACTTAACTATATATAGCCGGAAATTCTACTCGCTTATATATATATCGCTAACCTTACCTCTACTTCTAGAGTAGAAGGGAAGACTCCTTTTAAGTGCTTCTAGGACGATATTAAACTAGGAGTGAATTATACTCCCTCTATTAAGTATCTCCGTGTATTAGGATATCCTGTCTTTATACTAATTGATAAGGAGAAGAGAGTCTAGAGCTATAAGGTAGCTCCTAGAGCTAAAAAGGGTATTCTAGTAGGATTTGAAGGTCATAATATCTATAGATACCTAGTTAATAGAAAAGTAGTTCGTACCTCTTATCTACGATTTAATGAAGACGGCTTAGTTATAGAACCTCACGAAGAAGACGCTATAATAGTACCTCAAACTAGGGGTGATTCTATCGATACTTTAAGTCAAAATTAAGACGTCGAAGTTACTATTACTACTACTCCTGATATAAGTATAGTCTCGGAAGAAGAAGTCGATAGTAGTACGGATACCGAATCTACAGTTAAGGACGAAGTTCCAGCACCAGAGGTCGATATTCCGGAGTAAATTACTATATAAAAGAAGCGTAGTAGGCCTCCTAGATCTAAGAACTATATGCCGGAGTACGTCCCTAGAGCTATACGCTCTAGCCGTAATAATCCGACTCTAATTTCGACGCCTAAGGTAACCCCGGAACTAAATAACAGCTACTCTTATGCTATCTCTCTATTAGAAGAAGTACTAGAGAGTACTAGTCAGTATCGACTCGCCTTTTATATAGCTTAAGAAGAGTCTCTATTCTTAGATGATCTGACTACTTTAGATCAGGCTATAAAGAGAGCTAATTAGCCAGAATAGAAGAAGGCGATTATTAAGGAATACTGATCTCTTAAAGAGAAGTCGACTTAGAAGACTATAAGTCGCTCTGATATACTAAAAGGGTAAAGAGTACTAGGTTCTCGTATAGTTTTCAAGACTAAGAGAGATATAGAAAGAAAAATCGAAAAATATAAGATCAGATTTATAGTCTAAGGTTATACGTAACGATTTAGTTACGATTACGATCAGATGTATACCGGAGTCTATAAATCTTCTACTTAGAAGATAGGCTTAGTAGTTATAGCGGAGTACGACTTAGAAGTCGAATAGTTTAATATAGTAACAGCATTCTTATATAGTGAAGCTAATACCTAGATATACGTTAAATTACTACTATTTTATAGATAATTTAGGCGTAGACTTATAGACGATAAACGTATACTCTTACTAAAGGCTCTATATAGTCTGAAGTAGTCTTCACGCCTTTAGCAAGAGATACTACGCAAGGAGTTCGGTATTATCGACTTTATACCTTTATAAACCGATAATTACGTATATATTAACTAAGAAACCAGAATAATTATCATTACCTATATCGACGATTTTCTAGTTATCTTAAAGGCTAGAATAGCTCTTAAAGAGCTTAAGAAGAAGATTCTTACTATATTCGATATTCTACTAGCTGGACTAGCTAAATACTTCCTTAGCGTCAGAATTATACGTGATAGAGAGAAGAAGACGATTTCTCTTTACTAAGATACGTATATCGATAAGATATTAGATCGATTTAGAATAACTAACTATAAGAGCGCTAATACGCCCTTTACTATTAGTTAAGAGGTTTCTATAGTTAAATTCAAGGGAGTAGCTACTCTATAAGAAATTAAGCTATATCAATAGCTTTACGGTAGTTTATAGTACCTAGCTTATACTCGCTAGGATATACTATACTATTGCTCTATACTATTATAATTTCTAATAAATCCATTACCTTAATACTTTGCGAGCGCTAAGAGAGTACTTGCGTACCTATAAGGTACGAAGTACTACGCTACGACTTACGGAGGAGACGTTACCGATAGAGAGAAGATGAAATTAAGAGGTTTCTGCGACTCTAATTAGGCCGGTAACCGAATTAATAGAGTATTATATACCGGAGTCTGTTTCTTCCTTATAGGAGGTGTTTTCTTAGCTATTTCAAAGCGATAGACTACTATAGCTCTTGCCTCTACGGAAGCAGAGTATATAGCTATATGCGCCTTTACTAGAGAAGCTTCATGGATATATTAAGTACTGAAGGAGCTAGGCTATAATAAGCCAGACTCTAGAAGTATAGAGATATAGTGCGATAATCAGGGAGCGTTATCTCTATTAGAGAACCCTGAATTACACTAGCGTACTAAGCATATCGATATTAAATTCTACTACTTTCGCTAGGAGGTCGCTAGAGGTCATTTAGACCCTTAGTATATACCCTCAAAAGAGAACGCGGCAGACGGTTTCACTAAACTACTTAGCTTATAAGACCTTAAGGCTTTTATAATAATACTGAATATAATCGTTTTACACTTAGAATAAGGGGTATAGATATTAATCGGGAAGGCAGACTATCTTAAAGGAATTACGGAACCTAGGGTTTATCTAGTTCACGTGATATCGAGGCATAGTTCTAGTCTCTAGGGGTGTTACTATACGTACGTATACGATAGTATAATCGACTAATTATAGGAAATTAGATTACTTATACTTATAGAAGTTACCGACTTTATAGTATCTCTATAGAGGGGTATATTGCGAGGATATGGGTCTTAGCATAGATCAGGTGACTGTAGTCACGTGCATAGTCCGTGCGGATATTCCTAGATAATATCTTCTGTCGACTCTCTATAGTAATTAGTACTGCAATACAACTAATATCATTCAACTACTCTATGCCTTACTCTGAAGATCAACGTAACCTTGCGATATAAAGAAACGTATAATGATACCTAGGAGTATATTAAACCGCTAGTAAAAGACTATACCTAGGGAAAGACTCCTTCCTAGGTAGTATACGAGATATATAATATCTTAACCTTACGAAGCTTCTTAGTAGTTAATCGTTTGTTATATATACTACTCTTACTAAGAATAGACTCTCGTATAAGCTACTTGCACTTCTCGATTCTAGAGCTAATAGATACTATTTTATTAATTATTCTTTTCTTAAATCTCTTTCTTTCTTCTTAAAACTTTTAATTTACCTTTTACTAAATGCAATTCCTATTAAAGGCTTTAATAGCGTTAATAGTAGTACTATTAGTTATTATACGATACTTTATTTAATAGTAGATCGTCGCGTTTAGGTATTTACCCCCTTTCTTATTACTACTCTCAGAAACTATAGTATTATACTCGGAAGGACTTAGCTTTCGGAATATTAAGTACTCTTAGATACCTCTAAATAATAGATTATTTAGCTACTATATACTCCTCTTAGTAATATTTATAGCTCTCTGATCGAGATTAAGGACTTATATAAATACTATACTTACTAGCGCTACTAACACGATACTAACGAACGAAATAAACGCCTTAATTAGTTCTAGAAAGTATATAAGGAATAGCGAAGCGTAGCTAACTCTCTTATTAATATTCGAGCTATTATTAACTCTATCTCTATTATTAAATAACTATTACTAGCTCGGAAGCGCACTTTAAGGGAGACTTATAGCTATAAAAATATCTAAAACTCTCTTCTAAAGAGTATTCTATAGGTAACTAACTCTCTATTACTACTGCCGATTAGTTAGGACCGTTTCTTTAGCGTTTATACTACTTATTATAAATACGATAAGCTTAAGTGTTTATTATCTGAAGAATAAGAATAGAGTAATAAAGAAAAGTCTTTATACTTTAGAGAAGCTATTAATATATAGCTAAAGTATATACGATTTAGCGATATTATCGCTTATATCCTGTGTGAATCTTCACTTTAACTCTAATTAGAAGTCTCTACATTAAAGACCTACGCATAAGACTACGCCTATGTAATTTATATTATAGATTAATAGTTACTCGGAATATTATCTCGCGACTTAATAGAAGCTACTTAAAGTATAAATATAGCTATTACGATATTTCGGAAGCGACTAAGATCACCTCGTATACTCAGACCTCTTCTAGAGCTTCTTACGCTAGAGATTTATATAATTAGTAGCTTAGCTTTCTATCTCTTATATAAACGCTAGAAGTCTTCTAATAATAAGATCTTCTTTATTACTTTTCACGAGATAGATAAGCTTCTTAACGACTGAATCGTAGTTTAGTAATATAATACTATTATTGTATCTTTAACTATCGACCTTACGAAAAGTTATAAAACTGCTTAGTAATTTACTATTAGCTTAAGCGAATTAGATTTAGAACTATAGATCCCTTATAAGTATAGCTAGTAAGTATACGTCTTTTCTAAGGAAGCTAGCGATATTCTCCCCTTTTATCGCTTATACGATTACTGAATTAAGCTTAAGGAAGGGGCTAAGAAAAGCCTTAAATACTTAGTCTTATATAAGATATTAGCTAAAGAACTTGAAGTCGTTAAGGTATATATTACTAATAACTTAGCGAAAGGTTTTATTAAACTTTCTTAAGTACTATACGCTATACTTATTCTTTTCGTTAAGAAAGCTAATAGAAGTCTAAGATTCTATATCGACTTTCGCGCACTTAATAACCTCACGAGGAAGGATTAATATCTACTACTATTAATCGATAAAACGCTAGCTAGAATCTCTACTACTAAGATATTCACTAAACTAGATATTCGCTAGGCGTTCTACCGAATTCGAATAGATCTAGCTTCTAAAGAATATATAACCTTCCGGACTTGTTATAACGTATATAAGTGCAAGGTACTCCCTTTCGGTCTGACTAACGGCCCTGCGACGTACTAGCGATATATAAATAACGTCTTATTCGACTACTTAGATAACTTCTATATAATATATCTAGATGATATTCTGATCTACTCTAACGACCCACTTTAGTATTAATTATATATATATAAGGTACTATAACGATTATAAGACGCTAGATTATAAGCTAACCTTAAGAAGTATAAATTTAATATTACTCGTATTAAATACTTTAGATTTATTATCTTTACTTCTAGGATCGAGGTAAACCCTAAGAAGGTTAATATTATATAATCTTAGAATTACCTGACTATAGTTAAGGGTATATAATCGTTCTTAAGCTTTTATAACTTCTACTGATAATTTATTAAGGACTATAGAATTATCGTAAAACCTCTTATATAACTTACTAAAAATAACGTATTATTTCGTTTCGCTAAGGAGTATAAAGATGCTTTTAATCACCTAAAGTACGCTCTTACTTCGGTACTACTCCTCTACTACTATTAGTAATATCTACCTTATATAATCAAAATAGACGCTAGTGATAGAGTAATAGCAGGTATACTATCGTAATAGTACAACGAAGACTAGTTCCTAGTAGCTTACTTCTCTAAGACTATATTACCTGCCGAGCTTAATTACGCTATCTATAATAAGGAAATACTTATAATTATATGATCTTTTAGTAACTAGAGATCTAAGCTCGTAAGCGTACTATATTAGATCCGCGTTATTACTAATTATAAAGCTCTTAAGTACTTTATAACCTCTAAATAGCTAAACGAAAAATAAGCACGATAGGCCGAGCTACTCGCAGATTATAACTTTATAATTACATATCGACCTAGGAAGTATAATCTACTTACTAATGCTCTCTCTCGTAGAATAAATAAATTAGACGATTAGAATAACGCTAAAAGAACTTAGCGTTTATAGTAGCTACTACGTGAAGACTAAATCGATCTAGTACTACTTATAAGTAACATCCGGAATAGCTCTAACTCTATAGATAACTTTAAGCTTATTAACGCTTTAGAAGTCGCCGACCTATCGCTAGTCTTTTCTATAGTATAATAAGTACTTAATACTAATCGCACTACGCTATTACTCTAAGTACTATAGAAATAAGCTCTCTCTATTACTCTTAGAAAACTAACTATAGAAAAAGATCTTCTACTCTATAAAAGAAGACTAATTATATCTAACGTTTTATACTTTCGTATGCTACTTATACGTAAAGTATACGACCGATTAGAGACTACTTATCTAAGTGCAAAGAAGACCTTATAACTACTAGTATTATAATACTAGTAGTACGGAATCGCTTTAACTATTAATTAGTACTACTATAACTATTATACTTACTAACGAATTTAGGTGCCGCGCGATAAGAAACCGGGCCTCCTCTAACTTCTACTTGTACTATTATATCTATAGGAGTATATTATAATCAATTACTATAGCTTTAACTGCGATAAATATAGTTACGATAATATTCTTATATTTATTAACTATTTTAGTAAATAAGTAATTAGTATTCTATACCGAAAGACTTCTAATACGCGCGACCTTATAAAGCTTTACTTATACTACGTATATTGCTATTTCGGAGCTCTATTAATAATTACCTCTAATAGAGGGCCTTAATTCGTTTCCTGTTTTTAGACTATAATTATTATAATTCTTAGTACTAAAAGATAGCTTTCTATAGTAGATTACTTATAAATAGATAGCTAAATAGAGATCTATAACTAATATCTCTAACGTAGATTATAACCTTTTATCTCTTATTATTAAGATAACTAGTCGGAATTCTTACTTATTATAGACTACGCTTAGATAACTCTCCCTTACGAATCCCTTAGAGGTCTCTTACCCTTTAAAGTCGTTTATAGATATATACTCCGTGTTAATTAGAATTAGAAAGACTTACTTAACTCTACTACGCTTACTAATAAGTTAAATACTTAATAAGCTCTAGATTATGCTAATTGTCTGCGCGATACCTAGACTACTACTTAATTAAGCCTCTAATATATATAAGCTAAGATATCCTAATCCTATAATCGCTTACGCTATAAAATCGACTTTACTATAGACGACCTTATCTAGCTAGATATACGCTACTTTATAAGTACTCGACTTAGTAAAAAACTCGACTTCCTGACTAATAGACCTTTCTATATAATTAAAAAGGTTAGAAGCTCTTATTATCTAGAGCTCCCTGCTAGTATAAAAGTATATAACGTATTCCCTGCTACTAAGCTATAGAAGTATTTAAATGACCCCTTACTAGGATAAACCTTATTGCTGCTACTACTTATTAATATCACTAGTAATAATAAATAGGAGATCGAAGATATACTTACGTGCCGCAAGTAGTATAGTAGCCTCTTATATCGAGTTTCCTAGTTAAATCAAGACGTCGATCTCATATAGTATAATACTATAGATATTAAATACGCTCCCGCTAAGCTATAATAATTCCACCTTAATAACCTAACGTAAGCTAGACCTCCTACTAGACTACCTGATTAGCTAAAAGCTTTCTATAATAGAATTAATAATTACGACTACCTTAATAGTAATAAAGAAATAGACTAACGCTTAAGGGCGAGCTTTTTTCGGAGGGGGGAGTAGTATAACGACTAGTTAGGTTTAGAGGTTTCTCCCTATTAGTAGAAATACTTACTACTAAGCGAGATTACACGAGTAGAGTTTAGGGGCCCCTTTTTATATTTATACTCCCCTTCTCCCTCTACTTCTTTACTCCTTAGTTATAGATTCTTAAGTGATTCTTACTACTTCATATTCATAGTAATATAAGATCTTATTACTTAGGTAGTTTTGAGACCTTTCTAGAGTAAGCGTCATAATAGGTCCGGAAAGTCGTATACTCTTCAGAGGCTAGATCTATTCTAATTCGGTAGAACGCCTAGCGAATATCTAGTTTAGTAAATATCTTAGTAGTAGAGATTCTAGCTAGCGTTTTATCGATTAATAGCAGTAGATATTAATCCTTCCTCGTGAGGTTATTAAGTGCGCGAAAGTCGATATAGAATCTTAGACTTCTATTAGCTTTCTTAACGAAAAGAATAAGTATAGCGTATAGTACTTAAGAAGGTTTAATAAAACCTTTAGCTAAGTTATTAGTAATATACGCCTTAACGACTTCAAGTTCTTTAGCTAATATCTTATATAAGGGGGAGTATTTAAGGCTCTTCTCGGCCCCTTCCTTAAGCTTAATTCGGTAATCGTATAAGCGATAAGAAGGGAGAATATCGCTAGCTTCCTTAGAAAAGATATATACTTACTAGCTATACTTATAAAAGATCTATAGTTCTGAATCTAATTCGCTTAAGCTAATAGTAAATTACTAGGCGGTTTTACGACGTTCCGTAAGGTCGATAGTTAAAGATATAATAATAGTATTATATTACTAAACTACGATTCGGTTATTAAGAAGCTTATCTATCTCGTAAAGAGTAATAAAGAAGATCTTATTATTAGAAAACTTCTAGCGTTTATATAAGAGATAGAAAGCTAAGCTGCTAATTATATAAATCTCTAGCGTAAGAGGCTCTAGAAGAAGTCTAAGCATATAAGGTAATCTTAGTTACTTCCGAAATATTATAATAGCTATATTTATACTTTAAGTAGCTTCTATTAAGTCGTAAGATAATATTCCGAGTAACTATTAATCTATAGTATAAATTATATAAGCGTAATCTTATATATAGGTCTTTAATATAGAGAGTTCTAATTAGAGTTAAAGTAGAGATTCACGTAGGATATAAGCGATAATATCACTGAATTATACGTACTTCGGCTGTATATTAGTAGCTTCTCTAGAGTATAAAGACTTCTCTTTACTACTCTATTCTTATTCTTTAGATAATAAACACTTAGGCTCGTTATATTTATAATAAGTAGTATAAACGCCGGAGAAACGGTCCTAATTAATTAGTAGTAGTAATAGAGAGTTAGTTACTTAAAGAATACTCTCTAAGGGAGAGTTTTAGATATTTTTATAGCTATAAGTCTCCCTAGAAGTGCGCTTCCGAGCTAGTAATAATTATTTAATAATAGAGATAGAGTTAATAATAGCTCGAATATTAATAGGAGAGTTAGCTGCGCTTCGCTATTCCTTATACGCTTCCTAGAACTAATTAAGGCGTTTATTTCGTTCGTTAGCGTCGTGTTAGTAGCGCTAATAAGTACGATATTTATATAAGTCCTTAATCTCGATCGGAGAGCTATAAACGTTACTAGGAAGAGTATATAGTAACTAAATAATCTATTGTTTAAAGGTATCTAAGAGTACTTAATATTCCGAAAGCTAGGCCCTTCCGAGTATAATACTATAGTTTCCGAGAGTAGTAATAAGAAAGGAGGTAAATACTTAAACGCGACGATCTACTATTAAATTAAGTATCGTATAGTAACTAATAGTACTACTATTAACGCTATTAAAGCTTTTAATAGGAATTGCGTTTAGTAGAGAGTGAATTAAAGGTTTTAAGAAGAAGGAAAGAGATTTAAGAAAAGAATAATTAATAAAATAGTATCTATTAGCTTTAGAATCGAGAAGTGCAGGTAGCTTATACGAGAGTCTATTCTTAGTAAGAGTAGTACGTATAGTAAACGATTAACTACTAAGAAGCTTCGTAAGGTTAAGATATCGCATATCTCGTATACTACCTAGGAAAGAGTCTTTCCCTAGGCGTAATCTTTTATTAGTAGTTTAATATACTCCTAAGTATTATTATACGTTTCTTTATTATTATTATCTTCTAACTCGCTATTAATATTATTATTAGTATTAATTACGTTAATTCGATACGGAATATTAGGTCGAGCTAACGATAAGCGTAAGTATAAGGTAGGCGTAAAGTAATAAGGAGTATTCGCTAGCGATTATATACGAGGCGTATTATTTCGTATAGAGTATAATACTTATTTACTAGTCGCACTAGTATTCTCGGGCGTAAGAAGACTAATTTGCAGATAAGAAGAGGAGTTAGTACTATAGCGTTAAGAGAAGGTATTTATAAGGCGTTCCCGAGTCGCGCTAGCTTTAGCCGAAGACTCGGAATAATAAGTCTTTTTAATAAATTAACCTTAGTCTTTAGCTTATATAGCCTTAACGTATTCTTCTAGTATCCTTAACGTTTAGTATTATTAGAAGAGCTATTTCCGTAGCTATATAAGTAGCTTCTCCTATAAGTCTATTTTCAGAGTTAATTAATTATTTACTCTAGCTTTACGAGCTAGCGTACGAAACTCGTAGTAGAATATCTGTAACGACATAAGACTCAAGGCGGTATATAAGTAAGAATAAACGAGTAGGGAGGCTAAGAGCGATCTTATATAATCTACTACGAAGGAAATAAAAAGATAAGAAAGGAAGAAGAAGAGAGATAGAGTATAAGGCACCTTATATATATATACCGGTACTAGTCCGATACTATACCGGGTCGGATACTAGTTCTGCCGGGATACCTATGAACTTGGGCCCTGTTATCTTTCCTTCTTCTCATATGATATTCAGGTGAGCTGTCGTCATAATATCCAGAAGGTCTACTTATAATCTATCTTTAGCGCGGAGTAGCTAGCTCTTATAGTTTATTAGTTATATAGATTAGATAAGAAGGAGACGAGTTAAGTGATTATATCGAGTGAATCGATTATACTACTTTCTTTATTATATTCTAGTTCTAAGAATAAGAGTTCTAGGTAAGTTCTAGCTATTCCTTCCGTTTAGTTAAGTAACTAATCTTTATAGTAATCTTTATCGATAAAGTAGCTAGAGTAGCGCCGGAGGGCGTTACGTATCTATACTTCCTAGAGTTTTAGAGAGTAGTCGATTCTATTAGAGAGCTTATTTAGAAGGTTTAGTATCTTCTCTATACGCGTAGCGTATAATATTAACGATATTCCTCCGGTAGATTATTCTCGATAATAATTATTAAGCGTAAGAGTAGCGTTATCTTCTTTAATTAATAATAGTAGTATTATACGCGATTAAACGTTATTAAACGATATAGACTTAGTAGAGCGCTAAGTAGTTAACTAGCGTAGTTCTAGGAACTCGTCCTGTAACTAACGTAGTTCTGCAGATAAGTCGGCGTTTAATTATCTCTCCTCTATAAGCTTCTTTTCTGCCTCTTATAGCTAGTAAGCGCGGTCTTCCTATAAGTTACTTATAGTTACTATTAATATAAGAGTATTATTAGGGAGGTTTAGGGACTCGGTAAGTTTATTAATTATAATAGGAGTTAAGGAGCTTAACTCGGACGAGGCGTCGTCGCGAGTACTCTCTACTATAGAGAGAGGTAAGTTATAGCGAGTATTACGAGTCGCTAAAGAATAGGAAGTAGAAGGAGTTAGAGAACCGGTAGTCGATTTATCGGACTTAAGTTACTTCGGTTTAAGTACTATTCTTTAAGTTTATACTTAGTATAGGCCTTCTTTATATAGTATAGTCTCTTACGTTTAGTAGCTCTAGGTATAGAGGTATAATATAAGTAAATATTTACTATCTTCCTAGATATAAGTAAAAGAGTTATAGATAATATAACGCTTACTTTAGAAAGGTCTTAAAACTATATAAGTAATAAGATCTTATATTATTATAAATATAAAGTAGTAAGAATCACTTAAGAATCTATAACTAAGGAGTGAAGAAGTAGAGAGAGAAGGGAAGTATATATATAAAAAGGGGCCCCTAAACTCTACTCGTGGAATCTCGCTTAGCAGTAAGTGTTTCTACTAATAGGGAGAAACCTCCAAACCTGACCAGTCGTCACACTGATCTAATAAGTACTCCGTATAAGCTTAGAGACTTCTATACTACTAACTTAAGTAAACTGTAACGACACAAGACTCAAGGCGGTATACAAGTAAGAATAAATAAGTAGGGAGGCTAAGAGCGATCTTATATAGTCTAGTACGAAGGAAACAGAAAGATGCAGAGCTCTGAAGGAGTCTGCACCTTCTATATATATAAGGAGGGTATGCCTAAGGCACCGATACTGGCCCGTATCTGCTACGTATACTATGCGCTGTTATATTACCCCTTTCTAAGATAAAGGCTCGCCCTCGAGCCTTAAAGAATCGAATAAAGGAAATAAAGTAAGTATAAAACGTAGTTAAATATTAAGATAACTTTCTAAATTTCTATTAAACTAAAACTATAGATACCGAGTTTTACTGAATAAGTGAGGCTAAGCGAGTAATTGAAATACTTAAAGGTTGCGAAAGAAAGAGAGGTCTAAATCGAATTCTAATAAAGCTAAAAGATTAAGGAGAGTTAGATATCTTCGTTAAGTAGATATAGGAAGTATTAAATTAAAAGTTCTAGTAGAGGGAGGTCGATTCTGCTGAGAGGGATAAATTATACTAGGGTATAGGGATTACGAGTCGGATTCCGGTAATTTCCGCTAGGGTAATAAGCTACTTTATCCTAGCTTAAAAGTAAGGTTTTTCGCTATTAGAGCTACTTTCGGAAGGTTAAAGTCAGGTAAGGGGATAAAAGTTCTTTTCTAGTAAAAAGAGGTCGATTCTGCTAAGGGGGATAAATTATACCGGGGTATAAGAGTTACGAGTCGGATTCCGGTAATTTCCGCTAAGGTAATAAGCTATTTCGTCCTAGCCTAAAAGTAAGGTTTTTCGCTATTAGAGCTACTTTCGGAAGGTTGAAGTCAGGTAAAGGGATAATAAATATTAAAGCTTATAGGGAAGTTTCTACTTAAAATTCGTCTGCTGTTTTACTTCGTACGTACGAAGGAACGAGTTTCGAAGTATCCGAGAGTGACTTCGTAGTAATACTAGTACTTCTGAGGCTGAATTACGTTCAAATTCCTAGCTATCTGAGAGATCTCTAGAATCTTAGCTCTTTTGAAAACCTAACTATCGAATTCGTAATTAATAATACTAACTATTTCCGTATGATTCCGAAGTATAAAAATCTAAGGTAAGTAGAGATAATTTAGCGAAGAGCTCCCTAATAGTCGAAGTCGTACGTCCGAATCGAGTTTTCTAAGTAAGATATTATTTAATACTATCCCTAGCGGTCTTAATCTTTCTATTTAATATAATAATATAAGACTTAAAGCGGTATATAAGTAAGAATAAATAAGTAGGGAGGCTAAGAGCGATCTTATATAGTCTAGTACGAAGGAAACAGAAAGATATAGAGCTCTGAAGGAGTCTGCACCTTCTATATATATAAGGAGGGTATGCCTAAGGCACCGATACTGGCCCGTATCTGCTACGTATACTATGCGCTGTTATATTACCCCTTTCTAAGATAAAGGCTCGCCCTCGAGCCTTAAAGAATCGAATAAAGGAAATAAAGTAAGTATAAAACGTAGTTAAATATTAAGATAACTTTCTAAATTTCTATTAAACTAAAACTATAGATACCGAGTTTTACTGAATAAGTGAGGCTAAGCGAGTAATTGAAATACTTAAAGGTTGCGAAAGAAAGAGAGGTCTAAATCGAATTCTAATAAAGCTAAAAGATTAAGGAGAGTTAGATATCTTCGTTAAGTAGATATAGGAAGTATTAAATTAAAAGTTCTAGTAGAGGGAGGTCGATTCTGCTGAGAGGGATAAATTATACTAGGGTATAGGGATTACGAGTCGGATTCCGGTAATTTCCGCTAGGGTAATAAGCTACTTTATCCTAGCTTAAAAGTAAGGTTTTTCGCTATTAGAGCTACTTTCGGAAGGTTAAAGTCAGGTAAGGGGATAAAAGTTCTTTTCTAGTAAAAAGAGGTCGATTCTGCTAAGGGGGATAAATTATACCGGGGTATAAGAGTTACGAGTCGGATTCCGGTAATTTCCGCTAAGGTAATAAGCTATTTCGTCCTAGCCTAAAAGTAAGGTTTTTCGCTATTAGAGCTACTTTCGGAAGGTTGAAGTCAGGTAAAGGGATAATAAATATTAAAGCTTATAGGGAAGTTTCTACTTAAAATTCGTCTGCTGTTTTACTTCGTACGTACGAAGGAACGAGTTTCGAAGTATCCGAGAGTGACTTCGTAGTAATACTAGTACTTCTGAGGCTGAATTACGTTCAAATTCCTAGCTATCTGAGAGATCTCTAGAATCTTAGCTCTTTTGAAAACCTAACTATCGAATTCGTAATTAATAATACTAACTATTTCCGTATGATTCCGAAGTATAAAAATCTAAGGTAAGTAGAGATAATTTAGCGAAGAGCTCCCTAATAGTCGAAGTCGTACGTCCGAATCGAGTTTTCTAAGTAAGATATTATTTAATACTATCCCTAGCGGTCTTAATCTTTCTATTTAATATAATAATATAAGACTTAAAGCGGTATATAAGTAAGAATAAATAAGTAGGGAGGCTAAGAGCGATCTTATATAGTCTAGTACGAAGGAAACAGAAAGATATAGAGCTCTGAAGGAGTCTGCACCTTCTATATATATAAGGAGGGTATGCCTAAGGCACCGATACTGGCCCGTATCTGCCACGTATACTATGCGCCGTCATATAAACCTAGACTTCCGCGTAAACTAGATTAATAGATTAAAGCTTAGGAAGATAGGATAGATAACTATAGTTACTTAGAAGATAATAAGCTATTATAATTACTAGTATTAAAATTTATTACTAAGGATAATTCTCTAATTACGCTCTATAATAACGCTATATCTAAAACTCTGCTTTCTCTACTACTTCTACTTCCTCGGCTTTCTCCTTTAAGTTCTTCGGAACTTCTAGTAATTCTGGAATATCTAGAACCCGAACTATTATATCTAACTCCTTATCTAAATCTACTAATATAGCTCTAATAATAAACTAAGTATAATAGCTAATCTTATAAAGTTTCTTCTTTAGAGAAAGTCCGAGAGTATCTAGATCTAACGCTATCTCTGAACTAGAAAGTAAATTCCTCTTTCCCTTAGTATTAGATATTATAGCTTTAAATATAACTTTCTTTGCAAATTCCTATATAATACTATTTAATTCCTTTGTTTACTTTAACGCTATTTATACTATTAACCTAGATTTCGCTAAATCTACTATTAAAAGATCTAGATCTTATATTATATTAGTATTATACTAGTATCTAAGGATTTAAGATCTTAACTTATTACTATAATAAACTCTAACTCCTTAAATACTTTCTCTATAGAACGCCTTAAAGCTTAAGTCTCTACTAATTATATAATAGTAATCTCTAATATAGTAGTAAGAGTAGCAGATTTCGTAAGATAATAGATCTAATTAATTATCTTATAAGTAGCTATAATATCGCCCCGATTTAGCTTCACGTCCTTAGCTTTACTACTAGGAAGTAAACTAGATAAAATAGTATACTCTATATTAATATAGTTAGGTAATTATAACGCGTTAGTATATATAACTATATTTAAGTTTAAGTAACTTATATACTTATAATTACTCTTTAATACTAAATAATACTTATAAAGCTTAGAGTTAAGCTTATTAAATAAGTATAAGAGTTCTAAAACAGGAGTATTATTATACTTTATCTTAAGGAAAGCGCGAATATACCGTAAGTAATATATACGATACGCTACCGAAAGAGTACTAGTAGGAACTAATAAAAGCACTATAAGAGTTAGCGTTATAGATCTATAAAACCCTTATACTATACTTAAGGACTATCTCTAAAACTAAGATAAGAAACTTACTTATATTAAGAGAAAAGTTAATTAGGTCGATTAATATATAAGATTATAGTAGACTACTATAGTAATTAGTAACGATACCTACTCTAGGAGCTATATTATAGTCTAGGGAGAATAAACTTATAAGTTAAAGTAGTTATCGCGATTAAAAAGGAAAGGCTCTAATATTAATAAACCCTTTCCTTTATATACTCTACGCTCTACTTAAACTCGACTCCTACTATAAATAGATAAAGTAAATACCGCTTACTACCTGATTTAGAAGCTATAACTAATATAGCTCTATTACAGCGATATAACTAGTTAGAACCTAATAAAGAATTTACTACTACTAAAGAGCGGCTAGCGCTTATTACGCGAATATCAACGAAAACAGTTATAATAAAGACTAATTCTAGTATAAACTATAACCTTCCGAGCTTAGGGTTAAGCTCTTCTTAAGGGGGGAGTAATATAATAATAGCTTACTTAAATATTATATAAGAAGAAGAATAGATAATAGGGCCTAAGTTCATAGGTATCCCGGCAGAACTAATATCCGACCCGGTATAGTATCGGACTAGTACCGGTATATATATATATAAGGTGCTTTATACCTTATCTCTCTTCTTCTTTCTTTCTTATCTTTTTATTTTCTTTATAGTAGACTATATAAGATCGCTCTTAGCCTCTCTACTTGTTTATTCTTGCTTATATACCGCCTTAAGTCTTGTGTCGTTATAATTATCGTATCTCGAGGTGCAGAGTCTTCCGCGCTAGCGCCGGAACCTACCTAAGTCCCTAGGACTTAAAATATACCCGATTTATCCCCTGTAGACGCTAATTCGACGTCCTAGGATTATCTAGAGGAGGATCCGGAAGACCCGGAATCAGAACTTATTACTACGACTACGCTAGAGTCGTATAAACGCAAGAAGATAAGTAGCTTTATATCTTTAAACTTAGTAGATAGCTATAAGCTTAAGGGAGGAGAGAACTATACGGAATAGAGAGATAAGGTACTAAATATTACTAAAACTAATAGAATTAGTAAGTTTCTTAATATTAAATCTCGTGACTACGTGCCTAAAGAGGTAGATAAATAGGACGATAAGGTCGACAATAAAGCCCTTAAGAAGTAGTAAGATTAGGAGTCTAGAGAGAGTTAAATGAAGCTAGTAATCACGCTGAATTATAAGGCCGGACCTCTCGCGTATATAACTAGTAAAACTACTATATTAGATATATAGGAGGCCTTATAAGCGTAGTACGAAGGAGATAGCAATATACTAGTATATAACGCTATATAAGATTATATTAAGCTCTAGTATAACGATTTCAACTCTTTAGAGAAGTTTATTATCGCTTTTAAGCTTTTAATTATTAAATTAGAGACTTTGATAATAGCTCTACCTCCGGTATAGTATCTAATTATATTTATTACTATAGTTTCAGAGAAGTAGCTTATATAAGCTAAAAGATAATATTCTCTCTTAAGAGTTTCTTCTAGTAATAACCTAGATACGACTAAGAAAGCTAAATCAGGAGTGACTTTAGTTAGTTTAATCGAAGATATTACTAACGAGGTAAGAGCGAGTAACTCTACTAGAAAGATAGCAAGTTAAGCTTTATATAGTAATAAGTCTATACCTAAGAAAGGAAGCGGCAGAGGAGTTACTAAGCCGGCTAGTAAGGATACTAAGCCGACTTATAAGCACTATAAATAGATATCGCTAAAGTATACTCTAGAGAACTGTTTTATTATTAATAAATAGAAGAAGAAGAAGTTTAAGGAGAAGTCTAGAAAGAAGTAGATCCCGTATACCGAATAGCTAAAGAAGAAGGAGGGAGAGAGTAAGACTAATAAGACTAATAAGAAGAAGACTAGTAGTAGAAAGAAGAAAGATAACGATTCTGATAATAGTAGTATCTTCGGCATAGCCCTTTTACCGTGTTTCCCTACTATTATAGCTTCTATAGCTATATTCTCTTATTATAATAAGTCACGATAGCTCTTCGATACCGGCGCTATAGAGTATATATCTAACGACCTTTCTAAATTTACCTTATATACGCTAAAAGACAACTTACCCTATATACTTACTATTAATAGGCTATTACGCCTTATCGGGATTAGAAGTTATACGATTAAGGTAATAAAGACCGACAGTATAGTACGTATATTAGAGTGCTACGATATACTATATATTCCGTAGTCTCTAGTCTACTTATACTCCGGTTCTAAATTGAACAAATTAGGAGGTTATTTACGTAGTTCTATTCTCTATATATCTAAAGAGAAGGAGATCTGTATAATTAATAAGAATCTATTTATTATTAAAGAAGAGACGACCTCCAGCGTAGAGTACGCTAGCCTTCCGGGTTTAAGCTTACCTATAGTAGTAGAGTAAGCTATAGTCGATATAAAGCTTTAGTATAGACGTATATATCACGCTAGCTTTAACGTAGTATAACGCACTTAATCTATAGTTACTAGTATGAAGTTTATAGAGCTTAAGACTAGTAGAACTCGCCTTTACGTATTATATAAGAAAGGCCGACCTATTCGGAAAGTTAATAAGGTATCAGCACGTGCACGACCTACTAGATCGATAGATAAAATCCATATAGATATAGTATACCTTAAACCTAAAGGTCTGAATAGTTACTCTTACGCCTCTATCTTCTTATACGCTTATTCGACTAGAAAGTAGGCTTTTACCTATACTAAGAAGTCGGATATATACCTAGTTAATTAAAAGCTAATTAAGTTAGCCGAAATATAGTATTACTATAAAATTAAGATATAGAGATATAATAGGAGTAAGGAGTACTCTCTCTCTTAGATAAAAGAGCTTACTAACTACCTTGGAATACTACTAGAGGAGTCTACTCTATATACTCTAGAGTAAGATAGAAGAGCTAAATGCTCTATACGTATAATTATCGAGAAAGTACGTATAGTTATAGTAGATCAGAATATACTTAACTATATATAGCCGGAAATTCTACTCGCTTATATATATATCGCTAACTTTACCTCTACTTCTAGAGTAGAAGAGAAGACTCCTTTTAAGTGCTTTTAGGACGATATTAAACTAGGAGTGAACTATACTCCCTCTATTAAGTATCTCCGTGTATTAGGATATCCTATCTTTATACTAATTAATAAGGAGAAGAGAGTCTAGAGCTATAAGGTAGCTCCTAGAGCTAAAAAGGGTATTCTAGTAGGATTTAAAGGTTATAATATCTATAGATACCTAGTTAATAGAAAGGTAGTTCGTACCTCTTATCTACGATTTAATAAAGATAGTTTAGTTATAGAACCTCACGAAGAAGATACTATAATAGTACCTTAAACTAAGGATAATAATTCTATTAATACTTTAAGTTAAAATTAAGATATCGAGGTTACTAGCGCTACTACTTCTAATATAGGTATTATAAGCTAAGACGAGGATTCCGAAGTCGAAATCGATAGTACGAAAGATACCGAGTCTATAGTTAAGGATGAAGTTCTAGTACTAGAGGTCGATATTCCGGAGTAAATTACTATATAAAAGAAGCGTAGTAAGCCTCCTAGATCTAAGAACTATATATCGGAGTACGTCCCTAGAGCTATACGCTCTAGCTATAATAATCCGACTCTAATTTCGACGCCTAAGGTAACCTCGGAACTAGATAATAGCTACTCTTATGCTATCTCTCTATTAGAAGAAGTACTAGAGAGTACTAGTTAGTATCGACTCGCCTTTTATATAGCTTAAGAAGAGTCTCTATTCTTAGATAATCCGACTACTTTAGATTAGGCTATAAAGAGAGCTAATTAGCTAGAATAGAAGAAGGCGATTATTAAGGAATACTAATCTCTTAAAGAGAAGTCGACTTAAAAGACTATAAGTTACTCTAATATACTAAAAGGGTACAGAGTACTAGGTTCTCGTTTAGTTTTCAAGACTAAGAGAGATATAGATAGTAAAATCGATAAATATAAGGTCAGATTTATAGTCTAAGGTTATACGTAACGTTTTAGTTACGATTACAATTAGATATATACCGGAGTCTATAAATCTTCTACTTAGAAGATAGGCTTAGCAGTTGCGGCGGAGTACGACTTAGAAGTCGAATAGTTTAATATAGTAATAGTATTCTTATATAGTAAAGCCGATACCTAGATATATATTAAATTGCTACTATTTTATAGATAATTTAGGCGTAGACTTATAGACGATAAATATATACTCTTACTAAAGGCTCTATATAGTCTGAAGTAGTCTCCACGTCTCTAGCAAGAGACCTTACGTAAGGAGTTCGGTATTATCGACTTTATACTTTTATAAACTGATAATTACGTATATATTAACTAAGAAACCAGAATAATTATTATTACTTATATCGATAATTTTCTAGTTATCTTAAAAGCTAGAATAGCTCTTGAAGAGCTTAAGAAGAAGATTCTTACTATATTCGATATTCTACTAGCTAGACTAGCTAAATACTTCCTTAGCGTCAGAATTATACGTGATAGAGAGAAGAAGACGATTTCTCTTTACTAAGATACGTATATCGATAAGATATTAGATCGATTTAGAATAACTAACTATAAGAGCGCTAATACGCCCTTTACTACTAGTTCAGAGGTTTCTATAGTTAAATTTAAGGGAGTAGCTACTCTATAAGAAATTAAGCTATATTAATAGCTTTACGGTAGTTTATAGTACTTAGCTTATACTCGCTGGGATATATTATACTACTGCTCTATACTATTATAATTTCTGATAAATCTATTACCTTAATACCTTGCGAGCGCTAAGAGAGTACTTGCGTACTTATAAGGTATAAAGTACTACGCTACGACTTACGGAGGAGACGTTACTAATAGAGAGAAGATAAAATTAAGAGGTTTCTGCGACTCTAATTAGGCCGGTAACTGAATCGACAGAGTATCGTATACCGGAGTATATTTCTTCCTTACAAGAGGTATTTTCTTAGCTATTTTAAAGCGATAGACTACTATAGCTCTTACCTCTACGGAAGCAGAGTATATAGCTATATACGCCTTTACTAGAGAAGTATTATAGATACGCTAAGTACTAAAGGAGCTAGGCTATAATAAGCTAGACTCTAGGAGTATAGAGATATAATACGATAATTAGGGAGCTTTATCTCTATCGGAGAACCCTGAATTATACTAATATATTAAGCATATCGATATCAAATTCTACTACTTTCGCTAGGAGGTCGCTAGAGGTCATTTAGACCCTTAGTATATACTCTTAAAAGAGAACGCGGCAGATAGTTTCACTAAACCACTTAGCTCATAAGACCTTAAGGCCTTTATAGTAATACTGAATATAACTGTTTTATACCTAGAATAAGAGGTATAGATATTAATCGGGAAGGCAGACTATCTTAAAGGAATTACGGAACCTGGGGTTTATCTAGTTCACGTGATATCGAGGTATAGTTCTAGTCTCTAGGGGTGTTACTATACGTACGTATATGATAGTATAATCGACTAATTACAGGAAATTAGATTACTCGTACCTATAGAAGTTACCGACTTTATAGTATCTCTATAGAGGGGTATGTTGCGAGGATATAGGTCTTGGCATGGATCAGGTGACTGTAGTCACGTGCATAGTCCGTGCGGATATTCCTAGATAATATCTTCTGTCGACTCTCTATAGTAATTAGTACTGCAATGCAACTAATAATATTCATACGATTACTACCTCTATGCTTTACTCTGAAGATCAACGTAACCTTGCGATACTTTGGAATTCCTTGCGATTTGGTGCTTGGGAGTATGGCGGATTTTACCCGGAAAGTCATGAACTACCATTCTACGAGGGTCCTGAGACATCTAGAGTTCACGTAAGGACGATCTCAGGAATGACGGAGATTAAGAAATTCTGGCAAGATGCTGTTTGAATCGTTCCAGATGATGGTTCCTACTAAAGCCCTCCCATCCGGAATACAATGAGAGACTATCGTCCAACCCTGACTCATCGTTTGATTTGCCTCCCATAGTCCTGCTCTCGGGCAGTGGAGATGATGGAGGCGGGGTTACACAATGTGGATTTTTCTCTCTATAAATGTATTCCAGCGCACTGTCGGAGACTTGCTCGCTAAAAGATTTATAGGCTTGCGTGCCAATTGTAGTCGAGGATGGGGAAGTATTGAGGTTTGAAATGGTGTGCGGCGGTTCTTGATGTACTTTCTATGATAAAAGTTGATATGTTTTGTATCATCGTAACGCTGAAGCATACCAAGCAATGTTGTCTGTCCTCGAAGTTACCAGCTTTGTAGGTCTCGAAAAGGCCGAGAGCGTGAATATTGTTAGTGGTGAGGGGAGAAATGAGTGTTATCAGTTGAGAGAGGCAATACTCAGAAGGTCGTTGTACAATGAGAAGATGCGGTGAAGCTTGGCTGGTAGATATGAGGTTTGGGGGCCGTTTGCTCATATGCCGCCGATATTCTGCCTGGCGGCTCAGACAATTTGACAAGAGTTGAGTCCAAGATTACACATAAATAGATTCCTACCTCAATTTTGGTCCAAGTTTACTCTAGTTGGCGCGATTTCGACTCCGAATTACCCAAAAGCACTACACTGGTGAGTACTCTGGAATACGTTGTGTGGCGTGGTTCAAGCATCATGACGAATCGATGATATTCTATCGTGATTCAACTAACTCAGACCAAACCTGAGTCATTCAGCTAAATTTCATATATGTTGAAGAACATGGTGTGATTTGCAGCCTGCATATCAAGCAAGTTCATCGTCTTAGCCAAAAAATAGCATCACTGTCTCGGGTGAGATATTCCACACTCTACTCAGTAAAGCTATGGCAGAAACATTATGTGTCTCGCGGTTTCCGTGAGGATAGATTTGGAACGTAGACTTATCTCTTCTCCGAACTACCACGCAAGTCGGATTCAAAGAGGCACCTATCCGCGTAAGCTTTCTCTCGGATAACTGACATTCGGATGTTGACAGTGAGCCAACACAGGAAGTCGGTATTCCGGGAATGGCTTCGAACACATCTGGCTTTAGAAAGAGACATGTACTGCCGACTTCCAGGCTGCAGAGCTTGGTCTCTTCATCCTTGATTATAGCGAGCAATCGACTCACAAACGTCCACATGCTGAAGGGTCATCAGTCAAGATCGATCCATGAGTCCTTCTGACACTTGTGGCTAAGTGCGTGAGAGCGATGATGATATCTGAAGCTCGCTATTCAAATAAACGACAATTGGGAAAAACAAAGCTCAGAAGTGATAAACATGAATCCGAAAGAAAGGCACTGCGCAGATCTGACGTACCAATTTCATGCACAAGTCCAGTGAAATTCAAAAGAGGAGAGGAGTCAGGTCTCAACGGGACATTGCGAGTATGTTGCGAGTCATGCCAGCGTTGACTTTCGTCATATCCACGTGACGCATGTCACGATTCAGTATCTGGTGCCTGGCGCACGCGAACCGCTCTGGTGGGAGTAAAAGGAGATACATATAGATATAGTGATAACATGCAATCATAAGACATGTTCCCTGTGCCTGATCGAACGATCGGTGGGGTGTTCTGGAAGGTGCCACCTGACGTTGAAAAGTATCAGATGGCAGGGGAATCCCGATGGAGTGTAGATGAACGATAAAATAGCTCCATCTCATTTTCTGCGAGCGCAAGTTCGTCTGTACTAGGACATGGATGGATGGTGGTGTATGGTTTGGCATTAATGCCGAAGGTAGGAGGACCAACCCAGTGTTGCCACCAGAGCAGAGGAAGATCACTTTGAGGCTGATCAGGTGGAAGGTCCTTATCTCGTGACAGTTAGTTAGGTCTGAAATCTCCCTCCAAAAAGCCCCGGGCGTCTCATGCATCCCCAGATTCATACATATGATGCATGTAGCTCTTCCTGGCCGCAGTTATCGAGACGGGTCAACCAGCAGGCTAGGATACCTGCCACGTACAAATAACTAATGTAACCAGCCAGGTGTAACGTCCGAATTCGATCGTGTAGTTCGTAGCTCGCTCCATATGAGGTCTGCACCCTGAAATACTGTGCATGAAAGCTGTTAGAGGGAGTGCCTGCTCATTGGACAAGCGCATTTGGGGAGTGGCTGCTTTGTGATTGATTGATTGATTGATTGATTGATTGATTGATTGATGGATGGATCCGGATGTTGGTCGTGAGGGCGTTTTTTCGTGATAGGATGCGGGATGGTAGGGGGGTGGGGGAGGGGGTGAAATGCAAACAAACAAATGTGAGATACTCGTACCACCACCGACTTATAAAGGGCGCGATGATGGGGTGGGTGGGATGTAGTATGCAAGACGCGCGAATAGGAAGAGTTTTCTAAATTCGTGGCATGACTTGACGCGGGAGGGAGGGAGTCTCTTGAGTTGCATATGAATAACTATGAGACGACGATTTAGAGTCTGCATTGCATACTGTAGTTGTGGCGGTTAGGTCAGTACGACATCGATATGGATACAAGATTGCTTTTGAAATGGTGACTGACATTCGTGGAGAACCGAGGAGAGGAGAGGAGAGGAGAGGAGAGGGTGCATTTAGCAGGATCTTGGGTGTATTTATGTATTTATTGTGTTTGGTTCCCTGACAGCCTGAGCAGCTGGGCCAGACCTCGAGATGTATAAGTATCTCCCCCAGATTGTTGGAGATCCGACTCATACTACTTACTACATGTACAGTCAGTCGGAGATTTCCTTATCACAACACTCGCCCAGGGTCTACTTCGATTTATAGCATTGAAAGTAAATAGAGCGGCTTGACACCTTGACACCCTTGACACCCTTGACACCCTTGACACCGCCGCCGAATGCGGGCGGGACTGATCCTCGCTCGCCATCGGTGCAGGTGCGTGAGTGAGTGAGTGACTCTTCAACCTCGACGACATCTTATGTATCTCATCTCGTCTCATCTAGTCACATCACATCACATCATACTGTACTATACAGTATCACATCACATCACATCGGTCAACTCTACTCTGAGCTTGAGCAATTGCTTCTAGCCAGCCCTCTCTCTCTACCTCTGGCCCCCTTTGGCTTTCATCTCTCTCCTCATACCCACTTGTCGAGTCACTTACTTCTACAAACACCGCTCACCACACCACATACAAGCTGATCAATCTCCCCGCTATCGACCCCCCAATTACAATACTTTTGCCCTCGATAGATCCACCCTCTCGCCTTTCTATCCCACACCCAGCTCAGCTGCACCCCGTCCGAGCCCCGTCCCCGTCCTCCCAGCAGCCTCGCCCAGTGGCCTCGTAACCTACCTTGTCGACCTACGTCTTCACAACCTCAAGCCGCCTCCCCGGAAGCCTGTCTGCCAGCCACACATTCACGCCTTTTTCTTCTCCCCATCCAACGGCATCTCGAAGCGCCTTGGAAGATCTGAGCGTTGCCTGACCATCGAATCCTCACTCGCTTTACCAATTCCCTGGTGCCCTTCGACCTCGACCTCCTCTGCCTGACACAGCTCTTCGAGTACTCGATTCTCCTTGTCAACGTCGTCGTGTGCACATGCAGAATCACCTCACTTCGAATCCATATCCTCATCTTGACTGGTAGCACCAAGTAGCTTCATTCAAAGGGCTCCGGACCTCTCTGTCCGCCAGAGCTCGAACCCGCAGATATGGCGGCACAACCGCCCCCGTCCTCGTCGTCTTCTAGGCGGACGAGGACGGGTGACAAAGTGGTGGGATCTTTCAGCATTGAGGACGAAATAGGCAAGGGAAGCTTTGCCACTGTTTACAGAGGGACACATAAAGTATGTCGATGATAGCTATACAGTTGGGCGTCATGGCCTGATTTTAGTCATGATGGGCTTCATTGGAGCTCGACCGACGCTTGACAAAACGCATAGCTAACATCCTTTACAGAGTTCCGGAGCCTTAGTAGCTATCAAGTCGGTGAACCTTTCGAAACTCAACAAGAAGCTTAAGGACAACCTCTACTGCGAAATTGAAATCCTCAAAGGCCTCCACCATCCACATATCGTTTCCTTGATCGACTGTAGGGAATCAGTATCACACATCCATTTGGTTATGGAATACTGTTCTTTGGGAGATCTTTCCTATTTCATCAAGAAGAGAGACAAGCTCGCCGACAATCCAGCACTAAGGGACATGGTCAGGAAATACCCAATGCCGGATGCTGGAGGGTTGAACGAAGTCATTGTTCGACATTTCTTGAAACAACTTGCGAGTGCTATGGAATTTCTGAGGGATCGGAATTTCATTCATCGGGATGTCAAACCACAAAATCTACTTCTCCTTCCGTCACCACAATACTTGGCAAAGTCCAAAGACAACCCCCAGGTCATGAGCGCAAATGGCAAAATAGACGTTCCCATGGCAGGTTTAACATCCTTACCTATGCTGAAGATCGCCGATTTTGGATTCGCTCGGTCACTACCATCGACGTCACTGGCTGAGACGTTATGCGGCTCCCCGCTTTACATGGCACCTGAGATCTTGCGGTACGAAAAATATGGTCCGGAGGCGGACCTATGGTCAGTAGGCACAGTACTATTTGAAATGATGACAGGTCGACCGCCATTCCGTGCTACAAACCATGTGGAATTATTACGAAAAATCGAGCAGGGCGAGGACCATATCAGATTTCCGAAGGATGGCATTATCAGCCCACCCATGAAGGAAATCATCAAGGCACTATTAAAACGAACACCAGCTGCGAGGTTGTCCTTCGAAAACTTCTTCAAGCACTCGGTCGTGGTGGATGAAATTCCTAATCTGGTTGGTGACGATCGTCCAAAGGAGATCCGAGCGCCAGCGTCCTTGCCAACAGAGACCATAATGACGAGGACAGCTTCCACGAGAAGTGATAGGAGACAGCCTGCTCGTAGTGAGACACCAACATACTCATCTTCCCCTAGAGAGCGTCAACCGCCACCTTCACCAAGGACACAGGTGGTTGATCCCGTGAGACAATTGGCAGGCACTCCCCCTCGCCAAGCACTTCCTTCATTACCTTCAGCTCGTGAGCAGAAAAGACCATCCATTCAGCCTTCGGCGACAGCGCCAAACGTGGAGACAATACTAGGCGGTAGACCACCTTCCCGGACATTTGGTTCGACAGCAAAAGAACAGAGACGACTATCATCTAGGCAAGCATCTGTTGATGAAATTCCCCCGGTAGTGAAGAAGCCACTCGAGGAATCCCAAACGCGGGAACAAATAGCCGCAGCACAGGCTGTTCAAGATGAACGTGATTATGTTGTTGTTGAGAAGCGAGCCGTGGAAGTCAATGCATTTGCAGATGAACTGGCTGCAAATCCTAGGCTCCAAACCAAACATTCCTCGTTGCCAGCCCGAGCCAGCCCGATTACTCGCAGAGCGACAACCCAAGGCAATCCTGCCTCAGCTACTGGTGCAGTCCCTTCTTCTCCTTCCCGTGCTGTACAGATAGCCCAAGGACGAACCCGGCCTGAAGTCGTACCACAACGACAGAATTCGTTTGGCAGATCCTATGGAAGTCCTTCCGGAACGACCTCCGCCATCGCTAAGGCACTTCATGGGGCAAGTGTGAGAGTGTTTGGAGTCGGATGGAGTCCACATCTAATCGGAAAAGGTGTTTCTCCCCCACAGATGTACACACCTTTTCCTGCATACCCAACACCCCAAGTAGTAGCTGGCTTGATCGGAGACAGCAAATCAGCTGGTCCAATAGATGAGGATCAAAAAGCAGTCAATGTGATCGAAGAATCGGCTACGAGAAGTGATGTTGTATATGGCTTCGCTGAAGTGAAATATAAGCAATTAATTCCAATGGCACCATCGATGGACCACGGGCTCGGCGGGGCTATCATGGAGAAGCCAGGCGAGGCAGATGAAGATGATGGGTTGACTGTGGAAGCAGTTGTTGCGTTATCCGAAGAAGCTCTTGTTCTATACGTTAGAGCCTTGTCATTACTCGCTAAGTCTATGGACATCGCCGGCGCCTGGTGGTCTCGCAAAATCCGACATGATGCAGTCACCGGAGGACATTCATCAGCCAGCAACGCGGCGGCAGGAAATCGTATCAACAGTGCTGTGCAATGGGTCCGTAATCGATTTAACGAAGTGTTGGAGAAGGCAGAAGTTGTTCGACTAAAGCTTATCGACGCTCAGAAGAAACTGCCCGAGAATCATCCAGGACACCCAAGCAACCATGCTACGGCTTCTAGACTTGGTGGTACCTCTTCCACGGATGGAGTTCATCTGAGCTCAGGCATCACGGCCGAGAAGCTCATGTATGACAGAGCATTGGAGATGAGCCGCTCAGCAGCCATCAACGAAATTGCCAACGAGGATCTCCCCGGCTGCGAGATTTCGTACATGACCGCCATTAGGATGCTCGAAGCAGTATTAGAGAACGACGATGAGGTTCAGCCTCCTCAACGAAGGCGTGCATCCAGTCTCCGAGAGCCGAGAGAGAAAAAAGATGACGACGGCACTGTGAATGGCATCAATATTGACGACAGACAGGCTGTGATGAAAGGTATGTCATCCGTTTCTATTTGTCATTTTCACCTTGACATTTGCTCTTTCCTGTCTTTGAGTAATGTTAATATACAATAGTGGTCCAAATGGTCCGCTCCCGCCTCTCGACTCTTAGAAAGAAGATGCAATTGATCGCCAAGCATAACAGCCTCCCTCCATCGTCACCACGACCTGCAAGCATTGCTCACAGTCCCGGAACTACACCTACAGTAGCTACCATGTCACAATCCTGAGCCATATTCCAGTTAACTGACGTTACGTCTACCAAGAGAGTAGCAAGTCTCTCTCTCTCGCATCACATACTCAAGCCGGCGCGCTGGACAGGATACCAGCCCACTCGCCCTATACGGCTCACAAGATGCCCACACAGCATTATCATCATCGGCGTTTGATACCAATGATTATAATTCAATTTGTCACCCACGGTCTAGAAATACAGAAAAATCGACCTACCTACCTTTTTAAAACTGTCTACTGTTTTAGATTCAGGAGCAATTTCCAACTCTTATTCTTTCGTTTCTTCTCTTCGTTCTTCTTTACTTCCCTTACTGCTAGGATGGCATTGGATTGTATGTTGATTCATCATCATTATGGATTGGATTTGATTAGTTACTGGCGTTTGGGGATCTGGGATGGAGGTAAGGCAGCTCTTTATGAGAGCTAGCCTTTTGTTTATTAGCTGGCATTGCAAGAATAGCGAGGCGAGCGTACTCTCCTTTCTGCTAAGGATAGAATCTGGTTTTAGGAGGGGTGTAACGAGGATTGAGTACGATGAAGGACACCTTTGCTCATAGCTACATACGTTAGCTAAATAAAGGCAGATAGGCAGACAGCTAGCTTGCTGCACGGATGAATCAACGAATGAATGAATAAGTAAATGGAAACGAATACCACAGCGATTCGCACGAGAGTTAATAATTCAAAGTCGTACATGAATATGAGCGACGCGGTTGTGATGTGACGTGTTTCGCCTTATCTAACCCAGCTAGCTACTTTCCCAGAAATAATATCCTTCGTAAATCAATTTCCCGTTTTTCATTAGCTTTTTTTGCTTACGATGCATGCATTCATATTCATTTTATTCCGATGCTGCAAGAGATAGACAGGGAGAGAGCGCAGGATCGACCCTTACAGAGCAGAACAGCACATGCATATAGTCTAGTATAGAGGATAAGAACAAGGATTTCTTTTTCCGACGCACAGTAAGTATACATTGAACATAGTACATTCTGATAGGCGAGCAAGCAAGTAAGCAAGCAAGCAAGCAGGTAGGTAGTAGGTAGGAAGGTAGGTAGGTAGGTAGCTATCTGTTCTGAATAATCAAGTATCCTCTTCTCTAGACTTCCTTGCTTTTTTGAAAGTGTTGATATGGTGGCAATGCATTTGAGATTGTGACTTTCCAAAACGCGAAGGAATACAGATAGGGGACCGGACTGTCTACATATTATCTATCACTAGTCCGATGTCTATCTGCTGATACCATGGACTAGCGGACAAGTATATGAATTTTTATCTTTCTTTTCATTTCATTCTTCTAGTACACATGCTGAAGAGGTAGCTCGATGCCCATGCCCGTTGTCTATTGCTTCGCTTCGCCAGATGTCAAGACACCAGCAAGCCAGGTAGCCAATCTCACTCCCGCCCGAGAAGGACTCCAAAAACACCTAGCAAAAGCAAGAAAGGCGAGCAAAGTCTGCAGGATCCCCAGCTCCATGATATGATCACGTACCACCCTAGGCAGTCCATGTCCATGCCTGCACGCCCAATTCGCCAACTAGTGCAGGGAAGTCCTGCTACTCAAAGCCAAAGCGTGCGCCATTCGATACCCTCCACGCATGCCATGCCTCCCAACGCAGTTTTTGCTTCTGTATTATACGGGTATGCCTCGTTTCTTTCCCGTCCCGACGAACGCCTTGCTGGGTATTGTACAAGTATGCCATGATGCTATGCAACCCATTCCGATGATACATGCGAAGAAAGTCCAATTAACTTCAGAGGACGAAACGCTAAATCAAGAGTAAGAAGAAAAAGAAGAAAGGGGAAAAGCATATGCGTGTGCGTCTGCATTAGAGATGAAGAATCACTGGTAAGTGCCGTAACGCATCGCGACGTCCGGGGATGGATTTGCAAGAAGAGAACCAATGGTGATCTTGCGATCGCCAGGGCGAGCAGATCCAGAGTCCGAGCCGAAGAAATTATTGTTATGGTTATTGGAAGCCTGAGAGTGATGCATGTATGCATTGTTTGGGAAATGTGGGTTCAAGGCCATGGGCAGTTGAAGTAATCCATGATTCATGTCAGAAGGTTGGGTGTGAAACTGTGACAGTCCTCCTTGAAAGTGATTTCCGAATTGATTAGACAAGAACATGTCCGATTGTAGACTAGGTCCTGTAGATCTCCCGTAGTTATTGTTTGTGGGAATTCCATAGCTGTGATTACTGGACGGATCCGCAAACATGCCACCGGAATGCATCATGTTGTTGGCCCGATCCGCCATGAAATTTTGAATATTTGTCTGGCTGGCTTGCTGAGCGCCGAATGCTGTGAACTGATTATATCGATTATTTTGTGCCTCCTGAATTGCTAACACTTGACTTTGGAAGGAAATCGAGTTATAGCAGCCTCCAATGCTGGACGCATGTTTTGGAAATTGAACATCTTGTGACTGCTCAATGGAAATGGACGCGTCTTCCTGGTCTTGCTCGGCGCTCTGACACTCACCACTCTCAAGTCGACGTTTCTCAGCACTATTGTCCCATTCCTTTTCGATTTTCGGCTTCAGTGTTCTCCAGCCTCTCTCAGTGCCGGAATCGCGAAAAATACGAGTGGCGGCCTTATAAGCCTTGGTGTTCTGAACAAAGCTGGCAGGAATATGGGGAAGGTCCTCTGCTGCACGTTTAGTGAAGAGATTTCTACGACCGTCCCTGAGCTTGTTGTACTGCTGTGCATCCTCGAGTCGTTTCTTCTTGATAGCTCCCTCGATCTTGAGAACCCGTGCCATGTGCTCGTCATTCTTCGCCTTTCTCTCTTCCAGGAAGTCTGTCTGCTTCTTCGCTGCTTCAGTCTCTCTCTGTGCATGCTCGGTCCTAGCAGAGGCGTTCTCAGCAGCAGACTTTGTCGGGTCGTCCTTGAACGGCGGAACCTTAAATGCTTCATACTCTTCAATGATTTGGTCGACTTCGGTCTTGATGTAGTACTTATAGATTCTCGGGGCTGTCATGGCTCGCCCGTCAAGATTCTCGACGACGTTATGGGCCTTATTGAATGAATCGTACATGCCCATCGGAATACATTCAAGGAGCTTAGTAAGAATCGTTCGGTTTGGAAGATCGTGTTGACGAGACTTCATAATTCGATCTTCTCGTTCGATCTTCTTGCTCCAGCACGAACTACACCATCTCTTCGCCCAGGACCAGTGAGTTCTGGACGACAGCTCGTCGTTACAGCCTGGTTCAAGGCATCCTTTGCCTCCCAACAAATCAGTGTATTGCTTCTCGGTCAGCCCCAGGACACTAGCAGGTGGTAAGTCGGCACCGTAGTTCTCAAGTCGTTGATTGACACGCAGCGAAGTGAATCCGTCGACCAAACCCCTCCACTCCTTGTTGACAAAGCGAGCTTTCTTGAGAAAACCGGGAGGAGAGAACTCAAAGATTCGCATAATTATGTTATATGGCTGGTCCAAGGTTAGAGTTTATGATATACGTGAGTCGTCAAGAAAACTTACTAGTATGGGCTTTTCCGCCTTCTCCTCCTTCTGCTTGGTTTTGGGTATACGCTTTGCTTTCACCTTGGGCACGTCCGGTTTTTGCCTCTTGACTCGTGGCTTCCCTTCGCCCTTCGGCTTCCTCTTTTTTGTGAGAGGGGGTTCCATTGCGTCCATGCTGTTTTGCGCCTTGAAAAGTGGACTGTTGACACCAGGATGAGGAACGATCGCGACCGGAGAATTGTGGGAAGAGGCCAAGGTTAGAGTAGACGTGGACGGAAAGGTTGAAACTGCTTTGTTGTTGATTGCGATTGATCTTTCCTTTGATTGAGGCGCTAGCTTGCTGTTGTTAGGCACCTTGTTGACGGGTAGGAAGTTCTTTATCTGAGAGGGTAGGTTCTGTTGAGTTCGACTTTGAAGGTGAGAAGAAGAATTGCTATATGGCTGGTGACGGGTAGAGGGCGGCATTGCTGAAAGTGGTGTAAAGTAACCACCACCTCCAAGATTTGTCTGCGTATTGTTTGAGCCCTGACTCGCCTGTGGGTGCCGATTATCGGACATGGCCGAATCAAGTCGTAGCGGCTCGCTCTCTGGATTTGGTAGATTTGACATATTCATATGTCTGCCGCTTGACTGTCTAGACATCGGCTGTGGTGTGAATGTGGAAGAGCGGCCAGACGGAGATTCAACGTTATATGGCGACTCGGTACCGTGGAATGGGGAAGATGTTGCTCTAGAAGCAGAAGGTCCTTCACTTCCGGGCAGCATCTGCTCCAAATGCTCCATCTGCTGTGATGAAGAAGATGTTGTGCGTGTATTGGAAGTACAAAGCTTAGAGTTTCCCATTGTCGTCTGAGTAGAGAAGGGCGGCACCAGGATCGTGTTTTGTGAGCGAACGGGTCCGGTATGTGATAATTGCGAAGAGAAAGCGGCAAATGGATCAGGATGAATGTCGTCGAAATGATTCGATCCCCGATTTGCTGGGAATCTGGTGTCCGACATGACCCCCCTTTTGGTATTGGTATTTGAACAGAGTGGTACGTTGGCGGCAGCCCTTGACGTTTGCACTGGCCCCGCCCCCTCACAGAAGGCCAATAGTACGTTCAAAGCACTGGCAACCTCAGGTGACGGAGAGGTGAAGGTAGGTGGCGATGTCAAGGAGAAGTTGTCATGTTGATTTTGTGCGTTTCCATTTTTCGAATCCTGGATGAGGGAGGCCACGATCGTTCGGGCAACTCGCAGGCCGTCGGGGTGCGAGAAGTAGAAATACGTGCTATCATCGGAGCTCTGCTCAGGAAGAGAGGAGGATTCGGAAGACATGATTGATTGGCAAAGGAATTATCGTCGAAGATATTTGCGGAAGGGGTCGTGGTCGTGGTCGTGGTCGTGATGCGAGAACGCCCCCCAGACGGCTTCGACGTGCGGTCGTCCCTCTTCGCATGCAACAAGATTCGGATGTTGACCCTTTGTCCGCTGGAAGCAATGGTGAAACCGAGGGTCGAGAATGAGCGAGTGCTAGTTCGATGATAAGTCCGGTGTAGAGTTGGATGTGATAATTACCTGATCGTGATGATTGTGATTGCTCGTCGAGTGCAGTGTCGGGCTTTGTAAAGTTGTGAAGGTGTGGTGGTGTGGTGGTGTGGTGGTGTGGTGAGGTGATGCTGTCGTGTGTTGTGTGGTGTTGTGTTGTGATATGTTATGTTGAGTGGTTGAGTGGATAGAGAGGCAGGAGTGTTTGGGCGAGAGAGTGAGAGAGTCCGTCGCAGAGGGAATTGGAAGGCTCGTGAGTCGCTTGCCGCGGGCTGATGCGGTGGTGCGGTGGTGCGGTGCGGCCGTGGTGGTTCTTTTTGCCTGGGCCGAAGCCTGAGTCTGAGTCGGAGTCTGAGCCTGAGCCCTGAGCTGAGCCGGAAGTGAGGTTACCGTTCGTTAAACTACCCATACCGTACCTACCTTGGAGGCGGACGGGGACGAGGGGGACGAGACAATTAATTTGATTGACTCGACTGACTATAAATTGATTACCTAGGGGCTACCTAGGTACGAAAGTAGCTAGTCGTCGGATTAGATAAGTACTAATAGTTAGTTAGCACTTGCCGTCCAGTCGGACTGACCTGGACTGGACCATAATCGAGTGACCTCTCTTTCCTACCTTACCTAGGTACTCAAATGACCTACCTACCTGACCATGGATTGTCTAAACCATAGACATAGACATAGACATAGACATAGACATAGACATAGACATAGACATAGACATAGACATAGGTACAGGTACCTAGTTAACAAGGATATAGGAACACCAAACACAATGAGTGACCACCCAGGTCACTTATAAGGAAAGCAAGCTGGGGAAGAATGAATGAATGAATGAATGAATGAATGGAAGGAGCAGTCCAGACCAGGCCGGGCCAGGCCAGGCCATTGACTGTCAAGCAGCTACTTACGGTAATACAGTACAGTAGCAGCAGATCCACTTAACCACTACTTATAACAACTCCTCCACCAATCGCGGACTATCATTCTATGCTTAGTGCATTACGATAGAGGGACGTGCACCTGCCACTTCCGGATGAGCATGTATCAATTCAGTAATTTTAGACGTCCTTCCTGCCCTCCTCCCTCCTTTGCACAAAGGCCCGATGATAAAGAGCTCGTTCGTGAACATCGCCAATAAACGATCAGGTCTACCTATTTACCTAGCTAATTACCCAGTCCTCACGGCATCCTCAGCTTACCAAATGACAGCTGCTCAGTCAATCCCGGATCTGAAAACCGTTTGCGAGGTTATGCATGAACTTGTTAACGCAACAGCAAGGCACAGCTAAGCCTCCCACCGGCAATGGTAAATGGCTTTGCGTTCATTCCAAGTTCGTCCTCTAGCATACAAGTTCTGCAGTGAGGTTTTCCATTTGTGCTTGCTTCTTACACGCCTCCTGCCGCTCTCTTGCTATGCTCGCAGCTTAGAACCCAGCCTTGTTATAATGCCCCGGAACGGGACCTCCGCATCCTGTTTGAGGGCTCAGTGCAGGAGTGCATTATCGTGGCTTGGTAGTACGAGGTTGTCCAACGAAGAAGTATTGCTTAGGTATGTCTCCTTATTCGGTATCTTGCTAATGGCAGAGACATGACTGCTTGCGGCTTTGCAACCTGGAAGCACAACCGCCCCGGAGATTTTGGATATACGTGATCCTGAACTCATCTTAAGGAATGCTGAAAAGTACCTGCAACTTTCAACGAATCTCTGCTGAGACACTGGTAAATGACGAACGCATGCTACGCTTCTTTCGGCTCGCTGGTTCACACGTGAAGCTCAGAGTGCTCTTTCCACTCATATGATGTCTATTTAAGTCGCTTCACTCTCCTCTTCAACCTTCTGCCTCTTCGCCATACTCATCATAACCAATTCATTACACACAGACACACCATCCAACTTGATCTGGGATCGCAATAGGTTTCTGTATCGACACTAATATCAAACGACATCATAGTCCTGGCACTATCAACAGCACCATTCGTCAAGAAAGCACCCATCTCCAGCCTCCGCGCTGCTTCATCCGACGGCCAGAACTTCAACACCAGGAGCGCCTATTGTTATTCTCCAAATTGTTCCTCATACGGCAAGACATTGCGGTGAAGATCTGCTGCTTCTTCTAGTAATGTGGCAAGATTCTGTAAAGCGCACGAAGTTATACGGTCGATTTTGGTGACCCAACATCGGGAAATGCGGGAAATGTTGTGATGGCGGATCACGATTTCGGTTGGCTTTCCGGCGCCGGATACTAAAATTTCGTTATCAGAAAGGAGTAATATAGCCGGTATGTGGTGTATTGGAGTAACGTACTACTAGTACTCTACTAGTCACTAGTGTACGCACGCACCTGTATAAACAGGTCCTCCTGCACTCTGTAGGACCTTCTCCACCTCTCTTATTCTATCAGTCGTCGCTAGCTACTCCATCGCGAGTTCATCCAACTTCTTATTGTAAGGTCGAGTCTCCATTAGTTGGTCACGATCCTCGAGGTTATGAACGGCGTTCCAATTCTCAACCTTACATTCCCTATTTTGCTTGATTCGGCTGGTTCGAGTTAGCTAGCTGCTGGCGTATCTTTTCCTAGGCTAATCGCGATAGTTTTTCTAAGTCCCCAGCCAAGGAAGATCTCCAAATTGCTGAGAAACCAGCGATTTATTCCTGGAAATGCTACACTCTATACTACGTGAACTCATCGGGGTATTGAGAGCATCCTGCTCCCACTTTCTAGGAGCCATCAACAATTCAAGGCGTGGATGATGCCTCCACAGTAACCCTACCATCGCTTGTGGCCTACCCAACCTTCGAGACAAGGACACCTAATTGGGAACAATTATACGCATCCAGTAAGCTGCAATCGGACGCATTAAGATACATTCTTCTGCCACAAGGATTTTGGTAATACACTCGCCGGCAATTGACAAGTTAAGCATGGTGGTACCCCGATGGCTCTCGATCTACTGCCCCTTCGAAGCAGGTCGCTCTTTAACTTCAGGCTGCTTCAGCTGGAAACATGATCAATTTAGGGTATTATGGTAGTATAAGTAGGTAAGAGAAACTTGAAGAGTATGCACCAGGCGGACGCCGGAATCGAAGCCTACAGGTACTACGTTGGCATTGCATGGATTTTGAGATCTTTACATCAGATGACCTTTGTGTGATGTCTTGGTCATGAATAGGTAGCTCACTGACGACATGTGACCGTTTCAAATCACAGCTACCCGTCATGAACCACTCCCCTCTCTCTTGCACCGTCTTTTCCAGCAGTTCATTTGGTGGGAATTCACGCTATCCTTAAATCAAAGACTTATCAAAGACTTATCAAAAGTCTGTGGAGTTTTCAAAGTCCGTTGCTCTCTTCAGCCGACCAGTTGCTCTTGGCGGCATAAGACTTCAGTGCCGGTAAGTCTCAGTGGAACACGGCCGCATAGATCTTGATTTCAGCTCGAGCAAAAAGGACCCCGCATTCAACCCGTAAAATGGTATTTTGGTCAACCAATGAACTGCGCTGTGCTGTGGAGAGAGCCCTGCCACTTCTCTTTTTTCGGCCTAGCTCTCCTTGGCTTCCTGGTCTAATGCTTGCTTCGGCCCTTCCGTCTTCGCTTTAATCTTTGCGGGGAACGTTCCCGTCATCCTTGGTTTCGCTAGATTTTTAAGCTCCATGGGCACATCATCAAAGTGCTTAAACCGCTTGCAGCGATTTTGTGGATTTTCATCAGAATCTCCAGTCTCCGTCATTAGGAGTTGTATCCGAACCCGGGGTGGGGATCGTCATAATTGTTCACGGCCATGAGCCGTTCTTCCTCTACGAACGCCGATGTAGGTCTAATTCTCGAGTGCATCGGCTAGTCCCTTCTCACATATACGGGCTGCCTGTTGACCATTTCCTTCTGTTCTTCTATTTACATCTCATTTTGGTCGGCACGGGTGGAACGTTGGACTTGCTTATCACGCATTATTCGTGCATATATAGAGGAGGGAAAGTATACCTAGGTACAGGTTTGCCAATTTCAAGATTTGCAAGTCAAGATGTTTGGGTTCGGTAAAAAGAGTGAGTCACTTGCGAATGGGCAAGCAAATCTCCACTTTGCGCCTGCGAGAGATGTTTACTGACTTTCTTTAGAGACTCAAGAGCCATCTGCCAATGGCTCAGTTGACCCAGAGAACGGCTTCAACAATGAGACAAACAATTATTACGATCCCAAACCCGCAGACACAGTCGTAGAGCACGATGATTTGAACGTCGTGTGTCCACCCCACACCACCGAGAGCAAGCTCATGAGGAAGATCGATTTTCGAGTTATCCCATTCCTCTGCATTCTCTACCTGCTGGCATTCCTGGACAGAGTCAATATTGCCAATGCGCGTTCCTTCGGACTCCGCGAAGACCTCAAGCTTGGAGCCCTCGAATACAACACCGCACTCACAATATTCTTCGTCCCATACATCATCTTCGAGATTCCCTCCAATGTATTACTCAAAAAATTGAGTCCACGCATCTGGTTATCGGGTTGCATGCTTATGTTTGGAATTGCGGCTATTTGTCAGGGCCTGGTATCGAATTATGCTGGTCTTCTGGCGTGCCGATTCTTCCTGGGAGTGTTTGAGGCGGGCATGTTTCCGGGCTGTTTCTATCTAATTGGAATGTGGTACAAGCGAAGCGAGGCGCAGAGACGATATTCGTTCTTCTTCGGCAGTACGACTCTTGCTGGCGCTTTTGGTGGCCTCCTAGCCTCTGCGATTGGAAAGATGGACGGTTTGAGAGGCTATAGAGGTTGGAGATGTAAGTCTTTCTCTTCTCTTAAATCCACCAGATTTCCTACCTGAGGTTTGTAGCTCGGCAGACCTCATGCCTCAAGTCTTGAATCCGGGGATTTCGAATAGACCCGTTATGCACCAAGAAATGCGCTAATTGTTGAGAAGGGATATTTATTCTGGAAGGAGTTTTGACGTGCGTTGTCGCGATAGCATTCTTCTTCTGCATCCCGTCCTTCCCTGAAGAAGTAAAATGGCTCACTACCCCTGAGCGCGAGTATGTCAAGGCCAGACTTCGAGTCGACCAAGGCAGCTCCGCAGCTGAACGCAAGATCACTGCCCGCGATGTTGGGCGCGTATTCAAAGACTTCAAAATCATCCTTGGAGGATTTATGTACTTTGGGATGGTTGTCCCGGCGTACGGCTATGCATTCTTCGCACCAGGTATCATATCTACTTATGGATACTCGCCTATCCAAACACAACTTCGCAGTGTGCCTCCCTGGGCTTGCGCGTTCGTCTTTGCAATGATGATAGCCTTCTGCTCAGACTTTGCGAAGCACAGATTCGTATTTACGCTCATCCCAATCTCAATCGCCATCACCGGATTCAGCATCCTTATATCAATTCACGACAATGTTAACGTACAATATCTCGGCCTTTTCCTCGTGGCTATGGGTGCTTACTCCGCCATGCCAGTGATCGTCTGCTGGTTCAACATGAACCTTGGTGGACACCATCGTCGCGCCGTTGGCACAGCGTGGCAAGTCGGTTTCGGTAACATCGGTGGTATCATTGCCACGTATTCCTTCTTACCAGGCGATGCTCCGGAGTTCAGGAAGGGATATAGTATATGTTTGGGCTTTTTGTGTTTGAGCGCTTTCAGTTGCTGTCTATATGCCGTGGCGGTGTTCGTGCAGAACAGACAGAGGGATAATGCGCCTCCTAATCGTTTGACGGACTATGAGAAGACGGAGATGGGTGTAAGTTAATCTTCCCTGCTGTGTTATCTGAGGCTAGGGGCGTCTGTTTTTTTCGTTCAGGAAACGAAAATTGGTCTTGTGAATTTGCTGACGAGATTTCAGGACTTGAGTCCAGATTACAGGTACTTGTTGTAAGGGAATAGTCGGGTGGCACAATCTCAAAGAGCAGTGGAAGAGCAGACAAGAGGTGAAAAAGCCAAAGGCGATTAAAATCAGATAAGATTATGCTGCGAAGCAGCTACCATCTATTACACATACATATATGACAATTGAATTATCCACATCTCCATTCTCGTTTTTTTCTTCTTAACTCTTCCTTTTGATCCAGATGGAATACCATGCTGTGTTAGCTCTCTATGTTAGCAGTGAGTAGCATATCCAAGAGTGGTGAATTGCACAACATGTAATAGATATATGGCATTTGAATATGATATTAAATATTACCTGGCTACAGATCACGTTTTAGGCCCATGATACTGCTTACGTAACCCTAAAGACTCAATAAGGTGGACCTCAACCTCAATTCTCTCCACAAGGTACTGCGAGCTGTGATCCATAAGATTGTGTTATATTTCAATGGATTGCAATTCAATATGAGCAAACTCACAAGCTCCAAGGGGCATGATTCAACCATCAATGCCAAGCTCGAAAACCTCCCCCCGAAAGACAACGGCCTCCACCATCTCATTAACGAACAAGCTGCCAAAGATGCATGGGTACTCCTCCTCGTATTCCGCTGCATAAACGCCCTCGCGGTCCAGACTTTCTTTCAGCCAGATGAGTATTTCCAGTCTCTGGAACCCGCATGGCAGATGGCGTTTGGTCCTCAGAGTGGTGCATGGATCACGTGGGTTCGTAACAGTTTCCAGCTGTGAATTTGCTTGACTTTCTCGAGAGTTATGTTTAACGTCAAGTAGGAATGGCATCATCAATTACGCTCCTCATTGCATCCTGCGATATTTGCTATCGTATATTTCGTTGCTGATAAGGTCATGACGTTCCTTTCCTTCTTCCCTCAATTCCGGGCCATGATCTTAGCTGTGCTTCCGAATCTGGTGCAAGCTTATTTCGCCGCTGTTGGGGATTATTATACATGGCAACTGGCAGAGAAGATCCACGGGACTGGTACGAAGGTTTCAGCCGCTGCGGTAAGTTCATTTTGTAATTCCTTCACTCGTTCTTTGGTGCTGTACTGAAAAAGGATTGATAGTTTTGGATGACAATGTTCAGTCCTTGGCAATGGTTCTGCTCGACGAGGACTTTCTCGAATTGTCTGGAGACGACGATGACAATCACCGCGTTGTACTTTTGGCCTTGGGCTGTGTCTACTGATACTGTCCTTGGAAAAGGAAGTGATGCTTCGCAACTTGACCAAGATCAGGTGCCAACAGTCTCCTCCTCGACAAATGGTGTCTTTCAGACTGCGAAATCAGTCAAACAGTACAAGTCTCCTCCCAAAACGTCTTCCTATACTAACAAGTCAAAGTCTCAGAATATCTCTTCTCCTTGCAGGTTTTGCATGCATCCTCCGCCCAACGAACGGTCTAATTTGGTTCAGTATCCTCATGCCAACCATAGTTGGCCTGTTTTCACCTAATAAGCGAGTCACCATATCAGACTACGCGATCCTGCTCCGCGAAGGTATTCTCTGCGGCTCCGTTGCTCTTCTGTTATCTGTGACCTCAGATCGCATTTATTACGGCGAATGGACTTTCCCGCCCTACCAGTTTCTACATTTCAACCTCAGCCAAGGTTTAGCTGTTTTCTACGGACGGAATGACTGGCACTATTACCTTAGTCAGGGTCTTCCTCTACTTCTTACTACATATCTGCCATTTGGGCTAGTAGCATTGTATCAGACTAGCTTACTGCCGTCTTCGAATATTCGATTCCTGTTTACAACGACGATCTTCCTTACTTTGGGCAGTCTGTCACTGGTGTCTCACAAAGAAGTCCGCTTCATCTACCCAGTCCTCCCACTCCTCCATATCCTTACTGCACCCACTATTTCCGAATACTTCCAACCATCAACCGTCACGGATACAAGTCAAGATTCCAAAACCGGATCGCCCCAAATCACAAACGAATCTTCGACTCCTACCACTCGGAAGAAGCTCCTCTGTACCCTCCTCGCCCTCAATATCCTCCTCGCAGGCTACGTCTCACTCTCCCACCAACGCGGTGTCCTCTCCGTAACCACTTTCCTGCGTCACGAATATGAAGCACTCGCCCTCGACGGCCGCGGTCGTCTCCTCTCATCTCCCGACGCAGGAATCGACGACGTAATTCAAAAAATTAGCACATACACCGACGATGAAACATTCGTCGCGTTCCTCATGCCGTGTCATTCTACGCCGTGGCGCTCCTCTCTCATCCACCCTGGCTTAAAAGCTTGGGCGCTGACTTGTGAACCGCCAATTCACTTGAAGCCAGGCGAGGAGAGAAGTAATTATAGAGATGAGGCAGATAGGTTTTATGATGATCCACAGAAGTATTTGGGTGAGGAGGTTGGAGGGAGGGAGAGGCCGTGGCCAAGATTTGTGGTGGGTTTCGAGGGGATTGAAGGAGATTTAAGGAGTTTTTATGAGGGGGAGAAGGGTGGTGAGAGCAGGATGAAGGGGTTTAGAATGAGAGAGAGGTGGAGGACTGGGAATAGTCATTGGCATGATGATGAGAGGCGGGTGGGGGATGTGGTTGTTTGGGAGTTTGTGGACAAGAGTTTGGTTGGAAAAAATTGAAGAGGTGGCGTGTAGACGGAGAGGAATGTGTTTTCTATCATTTTCTTTTGCATACGTAGACTAATAGAATTTGGGTTCTGTCTAAGCCTACTGAGAATAGTGTAATTAAATTCTTCGATGTCAGTACCTACGCGAGCAGTACAAGATCCAGACGATATCTAATCTGAGGATATAAATTGTGATGACTCGTAGCTCGAACTGGAACAAAGAACACATGCTATATATCGAGTCACGAAGAACCGCAAGCAGAAAAAGTAAAGACACCGAATACGAACACAGTCATCAGCTCGCACGCTCTTTGTTTGCTACGAGCAACAAAGATTAGCCATGTGTCCAACGTCAAAAAACTCCGTTACGATAGCTAGACCTCTCATTAGTATCTGCGAAAACATCTCGCAACCCACACTCAACATCCAGTTCTACGAGCCATCTACCAAACCACCCCTCAAAATTCCCGTCCAGTTCTAATCAACTTTACTTCTCCAACTTCCAACCATGAATCCTCACACCACTTCCCCTCAACCTCCTCCCCCCTCCCCTCCATCCCCACCACTTGCACCACGCAAGCCTCCTCCGAATCCAGCACCTCCCGCACCTCAAACCGCAGCCCTCGCCGCATCGGACGAAGCACTCATGGCTGCCTGCGTCGAGATAGCGATTATTGAGTACGGGATCGGAGGCGATCCTGTCTTGGATCGGGAAGCGGAATTACTTATGGAGAATCCGGGGAAGACGAGGAGGGAGGTTGAGGCGTTGGTTGAGGGGGATGAGATTTTGAGGAGATTGGGGGAGAGGGGATTGGCGAGGAGGTGAGTTGGTTGTTGGTTGGGATGAAAACCGGGGAATGGGGATGGGGATGGATGTTGGTTGGAGATGTATGTCACTATGTGTTTTGTTTGCTGTAGGTGAAGGCTGGGTGTGTAAGCGAGTGATGCTCTTGGGACTTGATTTGTAGGTGATACTGTACTCTGTAGTCTGCTACGATTTCTCGTTGGATGAAATAGATGCTAGAGCTGAAACTGGTCAATTCTAGGTAATCTGCACAGATTTTTGTAAGGACACGAAATCTTGGTTTTCCCAGAAAGTGCTGGCGTGACTGACGTGTGTCACGTGTGTGCTACAATATAAGTACTCAAAAGCGGGGTTCAGCCAGAAGAGACATGAATCTGGCAGGAACGATCCCCACTCACTTCCAGTTGAGAAGAGAGGGGTTAAAAGGGATTATCGTGTCCTCAATCGTCAAGTAGCTTCTTCTCGATCGTGACTCTGCCTGTTCAACAAGTCATATTTCCCTTCAACTATTCTCCCAAAATCGTGACTCCGATTTTAGGATCCTCACGAATGAACTAACCAACTGATAGACCAAATCTCATACGCAGTATTTGTAGATATGCCACGATCCGACATCGAATTCAAGACCGCCGACGGAGTAACACTCCGTGGCTGGCTCTTTACACCATACCAGTCGTCCTCGGATCCCCTTCCGTGTCTGGTAATGTCCCACGGGTTCTCCGCGCTCAAAGAAATGGACCTCGACACCTTCGCCGAACACTTCACCACCCACCTTCAACTGACCTGTCTCGTATACGATAACCGCGGCTTTGGATCCAGTGACCATAAACCCGGCAGTCCTCGCCATGAGATCATGCCTTCGATACAATGTAGCGATATCTCAGATGCGATCACTTACGCACAGTCACGGGACGAAGTCGACCCTGACAAGATTGGTATCTGGGGAAGTTCCTATAGTGGAGGTCATGTCCTATGGGTTGGTGCTGTAGATAAGAGGGTCAAGGTTGTTCTGAGTCAGGTTCCTTGTGTGGATGGATGGGCGAATTTTCATCGTTTGATCAGACCAGATTTCATACCGGGGTTGAATGAGATGTTTCAAGCTGGTAAGTAAAGCAATTCCGCATTGAAGATGACGAGCATGTGACTGATGAGCTCTGGTGGTAGATCGGCAAGCCCGGGCAGCTGGGAAAGAGGCTGGTACGATTCCGGTCGTCGATGCTGATCCCTCGAAACCATCTGCTTTACCTACTCCTGACAGCTACAAATTCTTCACCGCATGGGGAGAGAAGAGCAATTGGAAGAACGAGTGTACAGTAAAAACGTAAGTCACGATTCTTCCCATTTACCCTCCCCCAATACATCGAACATATTGAACATATTCTGATGCGAAATAGTATCGAAGCTTTCCGCGAGTACAATCCCTCGGCACATATTCACCATATCAGTCCAACACCTCTTCTCATGACCGTCGCAGACCATGATGTACTCACCCCGACGGACCTTTCACTTGAAGCTTACTCGAGGGCTCTGGAGCCCAAGGAACTTCATATCTTACCAGGTGGCCATTTTGATGGTTATTCGGGTCCGAATTTCGAGAGGAATGCTGGGAGGCAGGTCGAGTTTTTGAAGAAGAATTTGTGCGCCTGATGTGCACTCTTTTCGTTCTGGAATCAAGTAGTTGGTTCCACCAATGTATTTGAGCTCGCAAATGATCTTGAAGTCTGTTTCTGCGCGACTCGATCGGTGAGAAATACCCCCTGCTGGCTTGATGATTTTGAATCGTCAATTACCCTTTTCGTCTTCATTGATGAATCTTGATCGATCGGGCGCTCGTGCAATGTTAGGCAAAGCTTGAAGATTCCTTGTTTCACATATGAGACAACAATCACTTCCCACGTCGCCGTTCAGCAAAGTATCCCCGAGCACTGAGATTAAGCGAGTTTGTTTAAGTGCCTCCTTTTAGACCCTTCTACCGCAATTGGCTGGACTACGAAAGCGGTATCGGGATTTTGATGAGGCTTGTGGCGTCGAATCATAGTGTGAACGCTGATTTACTTTGGAAACTCATAGCAGCATTGTAGCAGGGTAAAGGACTTCATCTCCTCTATTCTCTTCTCGCCGACTTTTCAAATCCTTGAAGTAATACATACCGAGCGATCAAATCTGGAATCCAGCGAATATCACGGCCTATCAAACTAAAATGGGACATTAATCACTGTCTTTCAGAGCTCATCTGTCAACACTACGCATTGGACTGCTAATCTTCTAGTCACTGGCGGCAGCTCGTGGTGTGGAGATATGGCCAAATCATCCGGGAGTGTTACTTTCGGTTGGAGATTAGGCATCGACCGTTGAGCAAGAAATCCAGCGAGTGATGATGCTAGTATTGGATATCTTGTTGTTGGGAAAGGAAATTTTGAGGTTGACATTGTGGCTGGGAAAAATCCTCGGGATGATTGTTATTCGGTGAGGTCGAGTTGGTGAGGAGCTTTGGCATAGAAAGGAGTTGAGGCGAGTGGCAATGGAAGTATATACTTAGATGAATCGAGAGAGTCACGGTGAAACATGGAATGGAAGCCAGAAAGGAGCCCATACTGCCTCAGGTCTCAAGTGAAGGGTAGACTATGTTTGATTTGAAAAGCACTTCCTTGACGCCAAATGCCGTTATTACTCAGTGCTTCCATGCATCCTTGGCCGCATCATGAAGCCCCTTTACCAAGCTAGCATCGATGAACCTCTTCTCCACACTCATACCTTCTGGAAAGTTTCCAATCTCAAACTCCCACATCTCATCAAGCTTCTCTCTCTTCTCGTTAAACTTGATCCATTTCCATCCTTTCCTAGCACCATCTCTCCCAGCTCCGTGAAGATCCTCGACCCTTTCCCACCCCTGAAGTGCAGCTGGAACGTACGGTTCAAGACCATGCTCCAATTGCATTTGCTGGCGGTAATGCACGCTGGGATGAATACGCTCAACAGTGTACCACTGCTCCTCGACTGGAATATCCTTCCCGGTCTTATTGTTGTAGTTCGGCTCACGCTCTTTCGGAAACGCCATCAGCCAATACAGTGATGTATGGCTGTCATCAATTTCACCAAGACCATATCCAGTTGGCAAGACTTTGTTCGTAGTATCCGAGATAAGATTCTTGACGTATCCTGGAGCGTTCAAAATCGACCATCCTTCTTCGGCAGGGGGCTTTACTTCCGCCATCCTCTTGAATTCGGCTACTTGAGAGTCGAGCGCTGACTCAGAGAAAGCGAGATGAGGGCGGATTCTATCGAGCATCCAAGCATAGCTCACTGAAGCAAGCTGTTCTCTGTCGCCTTGCGGGTTCTTGCCAGCGTTAGCGGAGCTGCCTCCACCGACGTTGACATGGGCACCGGGAAACCAGCACTGACAGAGAGCAGTTTTGTGTTTCTGGCGAGGTCCATTGGGATCTCCCTTGGGGTCTATAAGTGGCGGTGGTCTGAGTTTCCAGATTGCAGGAGCGAATGATTCGCGACGCTCATCGAGTGCTAAAGCTTGGTAGGCGTGAAGAATTTCTACAAGCGGTCAGAAGGTCACTGCTAGCAGAGGAAGACGCTGGATAGCGGAACATCTTGATGTTGTGCGATCAAAATCGTTCACGTGTAGATGCAGTGAAACTTTGTCAAGGCGTATCAAATGCTTATGTTGATGAACATTGACAACAACTCAGTGCAGTTACTGTACCAGAGCTCGGACTGAAGGAATGCGACAGAGCGTAGTAGAGACTTACGATCGTTGAGAGAGGTATCATAGAACTTGTAGGCTTTTGTATCCGCTTTGTGCCACTTGAACCAGTGTCCAAGATCTGGTACGCCCAAGGCTCCGACCGTGTCCCATACACCGATTACTTGAATGTTGATGTCGGCTGGTGGTACGATGACATGTCCACCCTGATCGCTAAATTTCTTCCACGGTGGGTACACCAAGAAGCTCTCCTCGATGCCATCTGTCCTGTGCATATAGTCGTGATACGTCGAGATGGCAAATGGCATGGAAGCTGGTTTCAATATACCGAGATTACAGACAAGTCCAGCCGCGGCTCGTACAGTGTAAGCACCACGCGAGAAACCGAAGAAGAATAGTTGATCGCCAGCCCGATAGTTGTTGGCCAGAAAATTGTAGGCCTCGATGACATTTTCCATCAATCCAAGGCCAAGTCCGCCTTGAACATCCGATCAGCATTCATTTGATACATGGGAATGGAAACCCCTGCCTACCTTGTCTTTTCTTCTCAGCATCGCCAATGTCACCGGTCCCAATTCCAGCATCATAGTAGACGATTTGCTGCCATTCTTTTCCGTCCTTGTCTTTCCCGGCATTGGCCAATACTCTGCTCAAACGTGTGACATTTGATGAACACCCCTTTGTTGGGTCCAAGGACGTTGCTGACTGCCAAGTCCCATCACAACAGATCACAAGTCTCTTAGGCTGAGCATCGACTTCTGTCGAGACGAAAGTTTTGTCGTATGTTGAAGCCATACCGACACAGCAAATTTTGGGGTTGCCGTGATATTTTGATTCTTGTCAAGTACAGTGGGCCGGCTTCATATTCAAATAGATTCATGATATTCGGATCGAGCGACATCTGTTGTCAGACATCGATATACACGTCATCCTGATGGTACTAAACCATAAACAGATTCTTGTAGAAGCTCAAGGTCCCCGAGGATGTCAGACAAGATCCGATTCGATAAGTTCTGACGTTGCAGCCGCTCCAGTAATCTTCGCATCTACAATCGTCTTGGGCGTCGATCACTCTTTTGCTTTTGTTCGGTTTCCTGGCCTTTGTCGGTAAGAAGGTACTGTACTCGAGGAACAAGATTCGTAAAGTGTTGTTTCAGATACCAGACTGCATGGAATAGTCCTTGATCTGATCATAAAAGCTTGCATTGATAGACACATTAAGGACGACTCGAATGGATCTTGACTGGCTGAGACAATTACTGAGGCCTGCGAGGTGTCCCTTCACGGGAACTCCGATCATGAAGGCTATTTTGTCCGGAATGGTCATAGAAAATCTTGTACATAAGATTAACGAGAAACAATGATGAGAAGTCAAAGCCTACAATTTCGCAGGCCCGACGGTCTAGTATCGCCCCCATCTCGGTCTAGTGGACTCTCAAGCTATATGACACGTGACTCAACGAGAAGTGAAAGCGCCAGGCGTTCGTCGAAGTTAATGTTATCACAGGCTTGTATCTTGCGAGCACAATTTCTTAATGCTATGCTCTCTTCAGCGCAGACCTTGCAAGCGAGGTAAGCAACCTCTAAAACTTATCTACATGACTGTGACAATCACGCCGGGACACAACAGGGTCATACATTGGCAAAATGTCCGAGCCAAAATCCCCTTTTCCGGTTTGTTGGTTTACTAATCCCATTTTGAAAACCGGCACGAAAATGCTTGCGATGTATATCCAGTGCATGAAGTCAAGTCAAGTTGCTTTGGGTGTCATTCCGCATGAGTGAAGTCTTCATATTGTTTGATGCAGTGGCACGGAAATTTGAACGTTATCTAGAGTGCTGTCGCCTGCAATAGCCCTGAGTTCTTCGCTTCTGTTAATGAGTACCTTAAGTAGTATTGTGCACATCACCCTTCGCCTGTTGCTGTAGTGTAGAATGACACCATTGCAGCCAAGTGATAGCCACCTCTCGGAAGCTTGCATTCGTATCTGTTGGTGAAAGCATTTGAGTGACCAAAGGGCCGTTAAGTGTCTCCTCATCTGTCGGTGAGTGTGCTTTCCTGAATAGTTTTGGCCAACGTAAATCGCTATACAAGGTGGAGATATGAATGTTTCCATCTATCGAGCACCTTGCTAGCCCCATAGGATCTTGAAAATGTCATCTTGCAGTTTCATACGACTCCTGGTGGTTTCTCTGTGTTTGATAAGCCCAATTCTAGCTCGTCCTGCCAACGATATTGAAGATGGCGCGGCAGCTGTCAGGAATGGCCCTTTGCGTTCACCTGATAGAACATGCGGAGGCCAAATGCATATACCTGTGCTAGTACCGATTGCGGACCATGCTGCTCATCATACAGCTTCGTAAGCTCTATTTCAGTCTCTCAAACCAAAATAGAGCTTCTGTTCACGCGATGATCAAAAATCGTCTTCCCAAGCAGAGAGACGACTTACTCACGAGTTCTGCCTCAATCTGTCATCAAAGCAGCTGACATACACAGTGAGGTAATCTTACATCCTACTGCCTCCCATCCCATGGCTGCCAGGCACAAGCCGGTGCCTGCAGCACACCCTCACCAGTTGTAACTCCGAACGTGGGTGGTCTCTGCGGTACTTCGGCCGACAGGAACAACTTGTTCGGGTGGGTCTAACGAAGGTGCTAGCTGCTCCAGCTCCAGCTTCTGCGGCTTCGACTCAACGTTCTGCCTTCTCTCTCAAGGTTGCCAACTGGTATTCGGATCCTGGCTATAATTCTCGCTTTTTGACACCTATGGTGGAAGCTGCGGGAAGCACGAACTATGCCTATACTGATAGTGCTTACGGACCCTGTTGTTCGGAAGCTGTATATTGTGGCTCTGCGCCTAGTTACTGCGGGTATAGATATCGGGGCCAGGCAGGTTTGTGTTTGGCTCCTAGTACGGATGTTACGTGTGGGTGGGAGAGGCAGTAGACGTGCCTTGGGAGCGTATTTGGAGATTGCTATTCGGGTAGTGGATGGTGTAGGAAGAGTAAGGCGCACTGTAGTTTCTCAGCAGGATGCAACAAGGGGTCGCTGTCGAATCCACACCTCAGCATTTGCAGTCAGCAGTGAGATGGTAGAGAGGTGCCTGGTTGATCAAGCAGTTTGCTAATGAGTCTTTATATAGCCTCGCTTTTAAAGACCAGTTCTGGGATGGAAATGGGTTGACAAGGTCAATTATTATGCAGAAACCTGAAATGGCTACCCTCATAACCACAAGAGCTTATTACCATAGTCGTGTCCGTGTTTGGACAAGAGACACAATCCAAAGCAAGCGCCACTGGGACGCGCGTGCATAGGGTCAATTCTTCATGAAGGGTAAGTATTACACAACAGTGGCGAGATATTTTCCCGCACTAGTGTCCACTATTCAACTCGGCGAGAAGGATGCATCTGTTGGCAGATTCCAGAGCACGAAGAACATAATATGAATAAAATATCACATAGCCACCAGGCCCGCACGCTACTAATCCAGCCCATCCTTCACAAGATGTCCATCTGATACCAACAGACGAGTCGTGGAACACTGGGACTGTAAGATCAACTAAAAAAGCATCCTGGAATTGGCAGAGTCCATACTGCCTGCAACCTCGTACCCGCACCACCGACTTGTCATCCTCTCCGAGTATATGTCCGTCCTTTCCCTACTTCCCACTTCGAGTCTGAGCACCTCGAAGGCGTTGCATCGGTATCGTTCGACAAAGATCTGTCTCCCATCATCGACATTCACCCCCCATCGCCCTCAATAAAGAAGACCCAACGGGAGACAAACTTCCTATCAGGGAGCTTGCATAGCAAAATTATCCATCTCCAGAGCCTCACATCCTGTGAAGGATGCTGGCAACGCACCACTGTATGGAGTTCGAGGTGGAGGTCGTGGCTGGCTCTGTTACTTTTTGATAAAGAAGAAATTGCGAATGGTGCGGCGAAAATTGTGATTTTGTCTTTGAGTTGCGGCCGCTAGCGCATGGGAATGAATATATGGAGACCTGTTTGCCTGGTCATGTGAGTGTTTGATCCTCTTCATGTCATGCATTTCTTCGTTTTTCTCCTCCGATAAGGACATCCCACCGGCAAGGAGTCGAATTTATATAAATGAGGGCATTCACAGTACAAATCCTTGAATGTGTTATTATTGCATTATCTGCATATTATTTATCTATACCACGAAAATCATGCACAAATTCCGCCTCTTCGTTGATTGTAATCAAGGATTTTTGGCGAGAAGTCTTGCGCCACTTCGGCAGGAGAGAAGTCCCATCGGGGGGCTGACAAATACCAGGCGCGTACGTAGCTGGAAGTTGCATTTGTGAAGCTTATGAGCTGTTTTCAAAGGCAATTGAACCTTACTTAGCGATCATCAGCAACATGCAGAATAAACGCGGGGAAAGTCTTTCAAGCGCCGGGTTTACTCTTCAGATCCTTCGATGATCGACAAAACGTGTCGATTATTGAGGTTTGTGTACAAGCGTATAACGTCGGCTCAGCACTTCGCGGCTACCAAATTCTGCTAACGCAAGCTATCCGCGACCTAAATTCCAAATAGCTCAGAAATGCTGTGGTGATATCATCTCTGATGTCCCCCGAACTTTCCGATCCTTGTCCGGAGCCTGTTGTTGTGTTTTCATTCGCTATTATCTGATGAGCTACTGTTGGCTCAGGCACGAAGTCGTGATGGCGCCTTTGGGGTTGAAGAATCGAGGGGATGATGTGCGCTTTCTCCTGCAGGTTCAATATTGATCGCATATTTTGGTGGCTGATGTACCTGTTGCCGAGCTTGTTATACGGTATTTAGTGGTACTTCGCAGATCTAGAGCTTTGAGCTCTTGGTAATGTGGAGGAAGCTCTAATAGACGGAGAATAGGTATAACAGGGAAGCTTCCCCCGGATCTGTCAGAACTTCCTGTAGCCTTTGTTCTATACCTCAAGATGTATATCTCAACAGCGACCGCGTTGGGCCTCTTCGCCGCTTCTGTGGCTGGCAAGAGATGTATCAACCAGACCATCCCAGTCGAGATCTCTGCTCGTCAAGCTATCTTTGACATTGACGTCCCTCAGACGAATCTCGAAGTCACAGACTTCATTCTCAATGTCACACAGCAAGGCCGTAACTTCACCGACATTGCTCTTTCGGGATATGGAACAACACAAGGTACTTACAATATCAGCACGCAGTTCTGTATGCCAGACAGCAGCAACATTACTCATCCCACTGTCCAAGTCCTCACACACGGAATTGGTTTCGATAAGACGTGAGTACACTTTGCCCTCTGTCACAAGTCTATGGCTAATGATACCATAGATATTGGGATCTTCCATATGCCAATTACAACTACTCTTACCTGAACGTTGCTGTCGATCAATACAAGTATTGCACTTTGAGCTTCGACCGCCTCGGTGTTGGTAACTCTTCACATGGAGAGCCTTTGAATGAAATCCAAGCATATCTCGAGGTTGCTGCCACAGCAAAGCTTACTGAGATGCTTCGCCAGGGTCAATTCCCTAAGGTCAATCACACATTCACAAAAGTTGTACATGTTGGACACTCTTTCGGATCCGCGCAGACGTACTCTTTGGCGAACTTGTACCCTAACCTCACCGATGGTATCATTTTGACCGGATTCTCTATGAACGCATCGTTCGTCGGCCTGTTTGCTTCCGGTGGTAACTTCCAGCTTGCCAGCAAGAATCAACCTCTCAGATTCAGCAATGCCACTGGTGAGCAGGTTCAGACTGTTCTCGACATGTACGCTGAGCCATTGCTCGACTACATAGCGCCAGTCGATCTCTCAAACCTCCCAGCTCCTCAGGGTCTGCCAAACGGATACATGGTCTCTTCGAATGCCGAGGCCAACAAGTACTTGTTCTTGAAGCCTAAGTACTACGATGCTGGTTTATTGGCATTGGCCGAACGTACCAAGCAGCCTGTTACTCAGGGAGAGATTCTAACTCTCGGAAGTCTGGTTATGGCTAACAACTACAATGGACCAGTCATGGTCATCACCGGAGGTTAGTAGAATAAGGAAGTTGACATGAGTAATTGCTGATGAAATATAGATGCCGATCTTCCTTACTGCGGAAGTGATTGTCTGGCCACTGGCGGTGCAGCAGCATCCATCCCAGCTCAAGTCAAGAAGAACTTCCCCAACGTCGCTGATGGCAACTTCACCGCTGTCGTCCAGCCAAATACCGGTCACGGTATTAACTTCCACTACAATGCCACCGGTGCATACAATGTCATGAACGAGTTCTTGGCCTCCAAGGACCTTGCCGGGCACTAAATGAATGCAATACATCGGTGATCGGTAATCAGACGACTACGATCTTATGAAGGAGGTGTGGATGACGCGTCATGGTAGGCTTTCGATTTTCTTGTTGATGAAAAGCAACACTTGTGTATAGATAACTTATAATGTAATATGGTGCTTTACTTACTGTCATGGCATTTTTGTTCAGTTTGTCAGTTTCCATGTGCTGTTTCATGTAGCTTTTCGTCATCGCTTTCGCTTCCTGCACGAAAATTTCCTTGCGCAGCGGGATGTATCTAGGCACGCAGGCTACTTGCACTTCATGTTGTGTCAACATACAAAGTAGACATGCCAGTTGTGCTACCCTACCCACGTGCTGCGATCGTGTTGAATATGTAGCACTGACTTGTGTATTTTATCTGCCGGTTGCTCCACTCTTTATATTGAAGCACGAGCTCTAGCGATCAATAAAGGGTGCAGCGAAGTTGTGCCGTCCAATTCTAGAAACTTTTTCCACGGGCTAATAGCAGGAGCGTGACCTGCTAATCACGTGTCGGCGTCACAATACCTCGAAAGATTCTTTCAAAGCTTCCCGTTCATCCAGCATCCATGGAGCATATGGCCTTTACCGGCTAATCTACCCTTCTACAGTAAAACCCTGATAAACGCTTATCTCCTCCAAGATCCTGTAAATGCAATACATACCACACTTCCAAGCCTTCCAAGCTTTTTTCACCCCGATGTTCTACTAACACAAAGCACCTTCCTAAAACTGCATGTCCAAGCCCAGTTTTCAGCTTCGGCCGACAAAGCTGCAAAGGATTGATACCCGTTTTTAAGCCTGTCCACTTGATAGACGATAAGATATCGATTTGGATTATACGGGGTAGAGAGCCTAATCGTCTGGTTCCAGACCATACCATCTCAAAAGACTTGATAGCATGTCACTGTACTGTATGAAAAGTACAAGCTGGCCATCACTGGCGCATCCATTCGGATTGTTTGGGCTTGAGCTTAAAGCCTTAGCATGGAAATTACAGAGCCATATATCCATTAAACGTGCGCCATGGTTATGGAAAGAATTACTAGACTGGTATCTCGACAGTCATCGCGAGACAGGTTTCAATAAAACCGCAAGGCTCACAACTTCATCGATCCTCATATTGTACCCCTCCTTCTTCTATCGTACCGAATTTCACTCACAATGATATTCCAGGGGAGCCGAATAAAAAGTTGAGGAAGAACCGATGGACGAGGGGAACAATAGGGCCGGGGATCAGAAAGCAAGCACAGTGAATAATCAGCCACTCGATGCGTGATGGAAGGATGTAAACCGCTTATCAAATCATCCGCATTGCGTTCCCGAAACGGTCATTTTTATCTTACGAGCCGCAAATGCTGGGAAAGGCGTAATACAGCCAGCCTATCCTAGGGGAGGACTTGTAGAGTTGTCAGTTGCCACCTCTCTCTCCACTAGTTTGATTTCCAAATCTTGCGGGTTTCTGCAGATTGGAGAAGTGTGGAAGGTCATTCGTTCGTTCTTTGGGCTGGTCTTCTGGGCTGCTGCAGAGAATCCGTTTGTACCCCCTTATTTAAAAGTGGCCCCGAGGTCTTGCTTGTATGGAAGATAAGGTAGCTGAAATGGGAACTTACCGGGCTTCTTCGTCTGATTTCGAAGATCAATCGTGACAACTTCTTCCATCCCAAGACCCAAAGATTCAAACTGGATGTCCACGGCATTTGAGTCAGGGCCAGAGCTGGACTTGAGGCTCATGTTGCTCTAAACTGCTTGCTTTGCCACGTTGGGGTTGGTGCTAAACGTTGCTTTCATGAGAGCCTGAGGTACCAATGAATACGGTTTAGCGGACTGCGGACAGCATAACCACGGACCTGCGTTGCGTTGGCAGCAAACTTTAATCTCGAATCTGCGAGGTGCCATGGTGCCATGGTGCCTTGATTGATTTGGTGATGGGCTGGGATTCCATGCGATGGCGGAAGAGTGCTTGTACCTCTGTCCGTACAGTGCTCAAGTTGTACTGCACTAACGTAAGCTTGCGTTGAGGCTATTTTAGCTATCGAAATATGTTGAGTTCGTCCCACGACAAGCTTTCCGTACTTAGTTGATCCTTTAATTGGTGAAAGTCCAATTGCATGAAGAGTTCAGCTTGACTGATTCTGTGTTTACCAAAAGGGGCATCTCCTGACTCCTGGCCTGCCCCATCTTTCAGAAGTCTCGCCATCACGGAGTGGAGTAATTGGTCTGGATTGTGGACTCTGCTCCCGCCCACTCAGCGTGCATAAGGAGGAGATCCAAGCGATGTTTACTGGGTCTGAGTAATGCATTTCCAGTCTAAGAGATAGACAAGAATTGCATTCTTCTGCACGCTTGTACACCGACCATTTGTATGGTGTTTTCCGCAAGTGTAAGGAGAGACATCGTCGTTTGTTCTTGACTAGTGCTCCGTCTGGTAATCGCGCTCGTCTTGAACGGGCTGGCATTGAGGCAAATATAGGTTTCGGCCCCCTTCTCGCTGACCTTGGTTTGGTTCGTGCTGCAGCTGCAGCTGCAGCTGCAGCCTTCCAGCAGTACGAACCACTGGAAAGGCCTGGTGTGAGATGCATGGCATGGGGTCATAGGGATGGAATGGCTAGGGTTTTACCCGCAGTCAAGCATGGAATCCCAATATGTACCTCTGGATCCCGTCCCGTGGGCCGTTTTTCAGAGCCAGAGCCAGGCACATGAAGGGTCTCAGCTCTGTCTGTCACTTTGTTACAATCTCTGTGTAAAATAAAATGTAAATTGCAGCAGAAAGTTTCTTGATATCATACTCAAACATACGACATTGCCATATCTAAAAGATTTATCAAATATACTACAGAAACAAGCAGCTTTTAGTTCAACACTCTTACTCTAGATCAACCGTGTTCCAATTAATCCGAGAATTAGAGTTTGGAAGCCCGGCGCGTCTGAACCCTGGAAGCGAGATAATAGGAACGGGCTCCCATTTCCCATCCCAGCTGAAAGATCTGAGCGCGAAATTGCATTGGGAAGCTTCATCGTCGACTTCACCCGGAGTCCCCTTCCACCAGATTTTTTGTTTTTATCACCTCGCCTCCCGTTTCTGGACGTCGCCAATTACTATCTCTACGAATCAATCACTCGACACGGCTCGACACGCGCGTTGTTCAAAAAGCAATTGTTGATTTGTTGATTGCTCAGGACTTGACTGTTTCTGTATTAGGCCGAGGAGCGAGGAGCGTCGACTGACCAATCACCGTTTGTAACACTTCCTGCGTCCGACTTTCCTCGCCGACTCCGACTCCAGCGACGAACGCTACAACGCAGAATTACACTGGAATAAATCTCTCGACAATTCGGTGCATCTGCCAAACCCAAGCCATTTGTCAATCAAGTGTTGGCGCTATCCAAACTTGAACTGTTTCGTTCCTTCTCCACCGTAGTCCGAACGCATCCACTTCATCTCCTTTCCATACATCAATCTATTATAACCACTTTCGAGCGTCACGCAACACAAATTATGTCGGCATACGAGGAAAAGGACATGGTCATCACGAACAGCGAAGCCGCCGAACAGAGGCCACACGCCAAAATCCTCACAATCAATCGGCCATGTCCAAGCAGACAGCTCTCCGCTCAACTCCTATCGACTATCAATGATGTTGACTCTACACGCTCCCTCACCCCTCCTGGCACAGCTACCAACGAAAAGACGATCGAGACGACTTACACGACCGCTATCAACGAACGTGATTTGTTGTATGCGGATCTCGAGGCACAAAGCTTGACGACACAAAAGACACAAGTATCCGCATCGAAAACAGGTCTCCTCAATACCGCCTGCAGTAGGGTCGACTCCGCGTGGCCTGGTCGGAACCATATGAAGCAGCAGAAGAAGGCTGCTAAGCTTGAGCGTTCTCGCTGTGGATGCTGGGCCGGACTCAGTAAGACTTACAAGGCCTTGATCATCTCTGCCATTACCCTCGCTATCCTTGGTGTCGCTCTCGGAATTGGTTTCGGATTATCGCAGAAGGTCGGCGGAACTATCAACGATGGAACTGGTGATCACAAACCCGCTGTTCATAGCAAGAAGTCATGATCGTTGCACCAACAACTGATCATTCCAACTCGGTATCCTCGCCCTCCACGTTATGCATCTATCGTCGTCCCTCCTCTGTGTGCCGCGACATCCAGCTCATTGTGCGAAACGAACACCTTCGTCTTGTTTACCCACACTTCTTCCAGCTTTTCGGCTATCCTTGTGGATATTCGTATTCGTAGATTGTCCTGCAGACTTCATACCCCACACGTTTGGCGCCCCGGCGTTGGCTCTCGCTCGTTCGTCGTTTGTAGTTAATCGATCATCCACGATACTCCTGTTTTCGACTCGAACCATGGAACGGGAGTTATATCTTCATGTATGGTATCTGAAGCTTCGATATTGGTGTCTTGCCACGAGGTGTGCATAGGGTGGATTTGGTTTTGGCATGGTAGCTGGCGTTCTTCCTTCTCATCTTTCAAGAAGCTGTTCTCTCTTGTCTATATGATCAGAAAGACGAATAGACATTTCCGTCCTGTCTTCGAAGCATGCTCGCTGTTTTCTGTTTACTTTGGAAGAAAGGACTAGAAGTATCTGCAGTCGGTATTAATAGGTTAGGACAGCACTGCGCCGGTCCAGAGAATGAAACAGGGACAGACAGTGGCATATTCAAGCCATGCAATGAACAGACTTTTGGCACTACCCACCTACCTCTTCTGTGAATTCTTCTTCGGTAGCTCAAGTCGATCTTATGGGAAGTGAACTGTCTCAGCATAACGAGGCTCGAATATGCTAACCAGCATTCCAAGCTGAAACGAAGGCCAAGTCGTCAATCAACCACATACAAGTACAGCAACATCACCATCACGATTAATATCGAAGACACGCAAATGACAAAAACTCTAAACCGGGAGGGCAGCGATCTTATATCCATCGGAATCTTACATCCGCATTTCTCAGCTTAGCTGCTATAAGCAGCATTCCGAGTGGGGAATCTTCTTATGCGCCGATGAGGAAAGTCCGAAAGCTGCATCACATTGCAGAATTCGATGGTGATTGGTGTGTTCGGGAGAGAAGGTGGAGCTAGCAGGATTTATGCAGACTTTGTGCGAATTGTGCAGCTTCATGGAGGGATGAGGGATCCGGAGCGGGATACTTTTGGAGCGGGATGCCGTGGGTGGCTTGTTGACATGATCAGTTTTGATGTAGCTTGATGTCTGTGAGTTAGTACTTCGTTCTTCAGTTTTATATGGATTGGTCCCTTTAATAACGAAGGTGAGATCAGAGATGAGATGATGTGAGGCCACAATCCTGATGGTTCTTAAGTCCCAAATCCTACTTTCAATCTCCTTCGCTACACCAAATGGTACCCCTCCAATCCAGCACTCAATGAGGACCCGAGTAAAGCACGTCCTCTGAAATCTGCAACGCCTTTCTCGCAAATCCTCTTACTTCCTCTATACACACATCCTCATCATTCCAACTCTTCATCTCTGGATCCCGTTTCCGCTGTGTATCTACGCGTCTGGATCTTCGGCTTCTACCTCTTATTGCCTTGCCTGGCGATATTGGGTGATGACGTTTGGGGAGTGGAGGACCGATGTATTCATCATCTGAGTCTTCGATGTCAGGGTTTGATTCACGGTCTGGATATGGTTTTCGCCTCGGGTCTGGGCTTGAGGTGTAAGAATGTGGAGGCTTAGGAGTTGGCGAGGGCTGCAGTGAAGGTGATGATGCGTCATCAATGTTACGTGAGAAAGAGTACGAGGTTAAAGAGGGATTCGAGAGATTTTTACTCGGAAGTGCCGGGCCTGGCGGCGTTGTATCCGGCGAGGGGTAAAATGAAGAAGGTCGTACGGATCTCTCAGGTGGACGACGAGCTGGAAATGCGTTCATCGAAGAGTAAGATTTTTTTATGGGGGGTTCTCGCCATCTTTTTAGCGGTCCGGGTGTCTTAAACCTATCTTCTCCTTGGGATATGGGTAACCTATTGACGGCGGGGAACGATGCTGGAGGACCTGGAGTAGGAATTCGAGCTGAACGTTGATCTGTGCTTGCAGACCACATAGGTGCTACTGGACGTCGTCGTGTCACTTCCAGAGATGGTGCTGTCTCATCCCGGCTCTTATCTAAAGGCTGTCTTGCCTCGTGTCTTTCTCCCGAGCGAGATTCGCGAATTTTGTTGTTGAGCAGCACTACCTGCTCCTTGCGAATGTGGTGGTCGTTCCACCAACGAGGCCGGGTACCTCCGCCGCATGCGATTCCGGCTTGTTTACACCGAACACAATTATCTTGCCGTACTTCGCAGTGTATGTCTTGAAGAGCACATGACCAGCAGGATACTGGTACTTCGACGTGGTCTTCGTTCTCGTTGACTGCGGGAATGGTCGTCGTGTTCTTGTGGAGAAACCTGAAAGACGAATGAGAATCTTTCAATTTCGTGGAGCACCCGACAGATGGAAACTTTTGGCTCGATTCGGGCTGTGGTTCAATTGATTCAGATACACTCCTCTCCCTATTTGCTTCGGATTCATCTTTCTTCCTACTAATGTCGAGCTCGAAACTATCCGCAAGACTTTGTGATATCGCTTGATGAGTGTACAGAGGTTCGCGGAGGATGGGCCTGGACACGAAGGCCACATTCCGACGCGTCGTTTTCTTTATCTTCTTTGATGAAAAGACTTTCTGCCATATGCTCGTGCCAACTTCATTTACCAACAACTCAAGCGAGTATCGAATGATTTTGTAGGTCTTCTTATCACTGGAGCGTTCCGAGTCGAGGTCGGCTACAGCGATTCCGTGCGTTTGATCATCATCATCTGGGGCTCTATAGGGATTCCAATGGACGGCTTCGGAGTGCACTGGGTCGGGAACTAGAAACCCGAGATAAGTTCATCCCTCGAGTTGAAAAATGATTACTTACTAGCATCACCACGTTCGTCTATCCAGCTACCATCCTTGCAGCATCCTGCCCACAGGTCCTTGCTTTCCGGTTGGTGAGTGAAAGTCAAGATTGTTTCACAATAGTCAGCGCTAGTCTCCCCAGGATCGATGTACCTCTTCCGGGCATCTTTCAAAGAGCTCTCAGAGGAAATACCTTGACCAGCAGCAGTTTGCTCGCCCTGAGTTGATCAGTATGTAACATCTGCAAAGAAGTTGGCAATTATCATACCTTCCTGACAAGGTATTCGGCACACCAGAAGTACTCCCGACCATCGAAATCCCCCTGCTTGGTATGCAAAGATGGATAGTATTTAGATCGTCGAATTTTCGGTGTTACGACCTGCAATGTTGTGATGGCCTTCGTGGTTGTGATAGGATATCTCGTGAAGAAGCCGCCGTTAATCCTCGATAGGACACAGCCGATTGCAACATCACCTTTCCTAGAATTCATCAGCTACAACTCGAGATTCAGATGCTAGTCAGAGCGTACTTTTTGGAGACCTCTATGATTCTCAACGCAGGGAATGCCGCATGCATTGTACTTAGGATCAATGGGTTTTGGAACAGCCCTCCTCCGACGATGATGAACTACACCCAATTATTCAGCTTGATATATCTTGTATCTGTTCAAACATCTCACTCACAACTTTCTCGCCAAGTTTGCTTTTGTCTAGCTGTCGTTGCATCGCAGGAATGAGCTTCGCCGTACATGAATCAAAACATTTTTCAACCTCAGGCCTAAAACTCGCTCAGTATCATTGAAGTACCGATTTCGCCACTTCCTTGAACATTGGGACTTACATAGGTATTTTAACAAACGAGTCCAAGCAGTCGCTTCTCTTGAAAGCAATTTCATCGAAATGCAGGAATTCGCTGCCTATGTTGTATTTGTACATTGCTTCAAAGTCATTTCTCATGCGGCTGATTTCCCAATCTCGATGTTTGTGGTTGGGAGGCACTTGAAGTGCTATCAATTTTTCTATTGAGTCCGATATCGTTTCAGCTCCGCATATGACGCCTGAGTTGTTAGTGGAGATTGTGGAGGGGAGACATTGGTGGAAGGGAGCAGGCTTACTTTCGCTCGCGAACTCTTGCGTGAAGCCTAGTGGGTTCAGTCTGTCAAGACGAAATCGAACGAAACACTAAGACGTCAGTTGTCTTCAAGCAGGGCTGGAAAGACGGTACCTACGCAGGTACCACCGCCTCCATCTACAACCAGGTATGTGCTTCCTTCCTAAGACATCACGTCAATATTGACTCAGGGGTCCGCGAGATGTTACTCACCACCCAATCCTGGTCATCCTTCCTATTCTCGACCCATGAACGAAACATCGCAGCTGGCTCCGACTCAAGCGAGACAGACGTCGAAGTTAACGGTGCCTGTACAAAAGCTTGCGTCACTTGCGCATGAGCTATGGTCGTTCGACCAGGAGGTACAGCAATCACGACTATTTTCTCAAGCCGATCGAAATTATCGTACTGTGACTTCAACATCGATTTGTCCCCATTCGCTGTCACTCCAAGGACATGAAAAATATAGCTCGCCCAATCTCGCACCAAGTCATCTGAAGTGAGGCCCAGACTGTCAAGTTGCGCTTGTATGCGAGCTTGAATGGTTTCGGTATGTAGATCGCCATGGTTTTCGTGGAGCATGAGCTTCCAAAGCCGTATATGGCGGGCTGGTTTGAATACCGATGGGTCCTGAAGTTTCTCTAGAACCTCGATATCATGTCCCGTGACGGCCGTTCCATCTTCTTGGTAGTACATCGATGTTGAAGGATACGTACGTTTCTGCGAGCCATCTTGGTATGTTCCGTTCCACCCTTCGAACAAGATCACTCGAGGAGTCTGGTTTGCTCTAGGGTGAGGTGGGTAGAGAACTTCTGCTGTTGCTACTGCACATTGGGTGGTGCCCATATCGATTCCGATGTACAGCTTTCCTATGTATTGCTTTGCTGGTGCTTCATTTCGCTCGCCCATTGGTATGTCATCTGAAAAGTTAGCATGATGTATGTCTGCCCGAGGACTGATCCGCTCTCGTGGTGATTACCTGGATAGACTTGACGAAGTAAGCCAGCTGCAACTACAGTAATTCAATATGCAAATTCTTTTTTCTGTTCGAACACAGGGGAATGATCATACCCGTTTCTTTCTTCTTGTGGCTGCGCTTCGGTGGCATTTTCACATTCAAGATGTCAGAATAATCGTTTGTATGAATCAAAAGGAATGATGGAAATGTTTCTGAGATTTTGGCCCTGCATATAATCTTGCTACCCCCCCCACTTCACAGCCTAGCAAAATGCCCCATATTTCGTTTGCTCGTTTGGACATATACAGCTGTTTATAGTGCACCCACGACGATATTGTCGCATGCTCAAAGGCAACACATCCGTCGGCGCCACTTCCAAACATGCAAGCACCCTACCCCGAATATAGGTTTCTTTGATTGATTTAGTGTGGTGTTAGGTCCCAGCTTTCTATTGGAGTCCAGGAGCCGATCTAATTCGGGTAGCTACCGTTTCGTGTAACATGTCTCGAGCATTCTACCTGACTTTGATGGCTTCTGTCAGGGTACACATTGGCCCTAGAGAATTTGTCGCACATGGTTTGGAGCGGGGGTATCTCTCAACCGCCATAGCCATCCCCCAACACCTACACGGATGAGCTCTGATTCGGGTCAAAGCTCTCCGCTGAGCGACGGTTCGTGGATCAGGGAGAGAATTGGATGCGATTTCACTCTATCCGACGTTAGTATGTGTACTTCAGTAAATACGTGCAGTCCGCAACATGGAATGTTTGGCCAAAATCAAAATAATATGGGCAAACGACGAGGCTCGATGGATAAGCAAAACTACTCAGGGGTGCCTTCAATGGAGACTTCAACCGATGCATTAGACACGGTTGCAGATAAACTGCAAAAGAAACGAAAAATCCAAGATCAAGATCAGCTACACCGCCAAGAGGGCGTCGCTTCTTCAGCATCGACTTCGCAATGTCAGGATAGACCGGTAGTGTCAGCTGTGCCAACGCCCTCATTCACACCATGCAATGTCGAGAAGGAAGTCTCTGAAGAAGAAGTCCTCCGAGTGGCAATCCTAACACCTTTGAAACGACGAAACGAATGTCTGCCAACTCACTTCGACCAAAGTGGCCGACTCAAGGCTCGGTGGTCATCACAATTTCAAACCCCAGTAGCTAGAGCACAAGAGGAAGCTAGGCTCCACAGAGCTCAGGCAGAGCTCAAGAATAAGAAACATAGAGCTCGAGTTGAGGGAGGGAGATTTACGAAGGAGAAGAACATTGAAAGCGAATCTTCTCAAGTCAAAAATGATGTCGCAACGTCGGACGCGCCACTCGGAACACCCAAAACCTGTAAAAATTGTCAATCGGGAATTGCTGGAAGCAAGGGCGCAATTTGTCTTCATTGTCACCCGAAGAAGTCACGAATTTCTTCCAGAGGTAAGATGGGAAATACGAATCCATCGTCTGACAGCTCCGGAACATCTTCATACACTCAGGAACAAATCTCCAATGCAGAGAACACTCACAATACAGCAACGAAAAGAAGCATTCCATCCACAGCTAACGATCCAGCCAGCCAGGCGACCAGCAACTTCAATGTGTCAGAATCAGGACGAAGTATGCCGGATTCAACTTCGTCTACTCGGAAGCGACCCTCGAATGCTAGAAAAATTCTCAATCCAGCTGCAAATAAGATGCAACAGTTTGCTGGGAATTCTCCCTCATCATTCGTTACCAGTCCAAAATTCGTTACCAGTCCAAAATTCGGTCAAACACAGCTCGATGACGATGAGATTCGCCGAATGCTTGATCAACTCTCTGCTCTACTTCTACAATACACCAGTAAAGCTTGCGGAAAACCCTTGCCAGTGTATGCGCCAACAACATTCCTCAATATTCCTTGCATTCGAGACGAGAACCTTGCTAGAGCAGACGAGACTCTACTGCTCAGAGCCATGCGCCAGCTCCTTGACGTCCCAACCGGTATTTCAGTCAGAGATAAAATCAGGAGCCTGCAGATCGAACCAGAGAAATCAGTATGGATTGGCGGGTTATTGGTGTATCTAATCAAAGAATTCGTGTTTACGTCTAAATCTCCTTTTGAGGACACGAGTGTATGGGTAGAGGGACTAACATATCGTAAGTTACACCTTTGGCTCCCCTTTAACTCGGCGCCTAGTTGATGATAGACGTAGTCGGATACGCGCCCCATGAAACAGAAATGATCCTGCGAGACAATCGTATCCGATCCATCACCTCACCACCTCAGTTCTTTGCATCTCGCTTAGCAGCACGGAAAGAAGACTTCATCCGCAGACTCAACGCCACGATGATGCCACTGGTCGGGTGTGATAGCGAGACGAACGGTTTCCACATTGCTATCGCATCGCAGGCTTGTTCTCTCAACACGCAGCTCTCGGCTCATATAGGTAAATATGAGCCGATCTTTCCAAAGACTGGTGAGCTCTTCGATTATGGCCGTCATGAGCTTGATGGCTCCGAGACGCATGGGCCGATGAGGAATGCGAAGGAGTTATTTGGTACACCGGTGTTGTTGACGGCTATGTTTGGGTTGAAAGCGAAGACGACGGAAAAAGAGTGGAGGACTTGTGTTTCTGCGAAAGTGCGAATGTGGCCTGTTAAACCAGCTACTACTGTAGCCGGCAAGGAGGTGGAAAAGAGTGGTGATGGCGGTGAGAGGAGCGTCCCTTTACATAAGGAGAGTGAGTGCATTGATCTCAGCTAGAGGTCGCCTGTTTGAATGTCATTTCCCATAGGAAATGTGCTGGAACGATCTTTCCCGAATTCCTCACGTATTGATCCTAGGATTAATGATTAATCAAAGTCGCGAAACAACCATAGAACTTTATTAAGCCTCAAGTAAAACTTGATATTAACCGAAGCTCGATCATTTCACCAGTTATGAGTTTAAATAAGCTTGTTTTGCCCTTCTTATGCTCTAATGTACATCAAATAATTAATTTATCAGATACGAGAGTCCACAGCAGAAGACGCGGACCACCTTACAGTATATACGAGGGTCGTACCTCCATCAGTTCTTGGGACCAGATTTTGACAACCGTTGCGCAGAGTCTCTCAGCACCTCCTTCACAATCTCACCAGCTGGCATAACCTTCTTCACCAATCCTACGCCTGTACCGGCATAAGTCGTCATTCGTCCCGTTTCACCCCATCCTTGATCACCCTTCTTGGCAGCTTCTTCATACAATTTGGCATTCTCCTCCTCAGTCATCCCTTTTTGGCTGTCCCAGTAACTCTGATTCAGAACGGCTCTACCGTTGTATATCCCAGGCCATCCATGCGTACCCCGAGCTTTATCATAGACAGTAGTTCTTGCTGTAGTCACTCCCCCATCACTCGCGTCAACCACAGCTTTTCTGTATCCCTCACTAATAACGGCTTCGGGGCTAGCAAGAAATCGTGTTCCCATACACACTCCACTAGCTCCTAACATCAACGCAGCAGCCACTCCTCTCCCATCCATAATCCCTCCCGTTGCAATAAGTGGAATACCTTCAAATCCCTCGCAAGCCAACGAATCTGCACATTCAGGCAGCAAAGAGATAATTGAACTCGACTGCGCAAGACCATGACCACCAGCATCCGCACCTTGGATAACAAGTACATCAGGCTTACAGCTTTTCGCTACATCGATAGCTGAAGCTACAGTTCCGACTTGAATCCAGATCTTGGTCTTGCCATTACTGGATTTCCGGATGCCTTCTGACCAGGAGACCAGCTCTTTTGGGTCTTGGGGTGCGAAGAGCCATGCCGCTACTGGTTTCAGTGGAGCAGCTTCGATAGCTGATAGAGTTCTCGATAGATCGGCACCCCAGCAGATGAAGCCTACGCCAAGGGGAAGGACTCCATCTGGCGTGTTTGCCAAAGGAGATTCTTCGAATGAGGTCGTGGCTTCTTTGAGGAGGTCTGACAGTGTGCTGACGTCTGTCCCGGCTCCGAGGAAGCCTAGTCCTCCTGCTCGAGATACAGCACTGGCTAGGGGACAGGTTGCTATGAGCCGCATCGGTGCACAAGATACGAGAGGAGCTTGAGTCCATGGATAGTGGTCTTTTAGTGTTTCCGTGCGAGGCAATGCCATTGTGAGTAGCTTGTTGAAAGAATATCTACAAAGAGCCGAAATGTTGAAAAGATCAGACCAATTTTAAAGAAAGGTGAACAAGGATATGTCTGGTGTTTTGATTGTGTTACTTTCTGGTGTCATCCTGCTTACTTTAAATCCTCGGACTTGCGGTAGTGGCAAACATAAATGGCGCCGGCAAAGCTGGAAGCGACTTCAACAGTTTGACTGCAGAGACTTACTTTGTTCAAGAAGGAAATAACTCCAGCCAATCGAACTAAGAAGGCAAATCTGACAAGTAGCTGCACAATATGAACATCAGATAACTTCCAAACTGAACGCTCTAATTGAGTTCCAAATGTCAATAGAATAACCGAAGTTCCACTTACGTTCGGGGATCGATTCCGAGATCGCAATGAAGTGCCTACAACCCCCACTCTTAGCGTGCTTTCGGGAGGACTATCTTTATCGGGTCTAGCACTCCCGTAGAGCCTCGACGCAACATTCCAGAGCACGGCCTTGACAGAGAAACGTACGCTGTGATCTTTAAACCGCGATATCAGCCTCTGCTTTGCCGTCAAACATTCGCTCTCGCAACTGGGTAGCTTTTCGAACAACACTTGTTCGCTAGTAGAAAGAACAATACTGTTTTGTTCTACAGGGTGCCTACAGAAAGTGTTTATTTCGAATCGCAAATATGAACGCGCCAGACAGGTTTGTCGCCTTTGTTTCCTTGAGGGCACACAGAAGGCCGCAAGATCCTATCTAATGCACTTGATAGATTCGAGTTGTTCCTCTTGTCAGATGGAGAGAAGAAAGTCGCAGAAGAACCAGATACCCGTACGTCCTATCCGCCAGCACTCCAACCGGCCTCGCAGAAAGGCAGCGCATGAAGTCCAGGAAGTCCACAGCAGCTAACAATCGCAGGTACCGCCGATAGCTCCGTATTCACATTCAACAAAGAAGACCACACACTCGCCAACATCCTGCGCGCCCATCTCCTCAAAGACCCACACGTCATCTTCGCCGGCTACAAGATTCCCCATCCTCTTTTCGCCAAGTTCGAGCTGCGCATACAGACCGACGGTGATATCTCGCCTAAGGAAGCTTTGGTGAACTGCTGTAAGGCTCTGGTGGGCGATATGGAGATCTTGAGTAGGGAGTTTACGAAGGAGTATGAGTTGAGGAAGATGGTTAGTGGAGATGGGATGGTTGATAAGTAGGCTTGCGGCATGGCATGGGAGGGCATGACAGTATATGGATGGCGTTCTGGCTGCGGTGAGCATTTGCAGGCGTTTGGGATAGAGCCAAAATTGTGCTAGGTCGGTATACCGATGTACAACGCATGAAGGAGTTCTAGTATGCATATTCTAATGGATCTGGGAAGTCTCGGGCATTACCAGGAAGGGCATAAACATCCGTCAGTCGTGCGAAGAAGAAAGGGCAAGCGTATTCATCTACAGTGTCTTTATGGGAGCTGGCTCTCGATCTCTAAAGTTCGGACACTTACGGTGCTACAAGTTTCAGCATCATGGCACAGGAGATACGGCACAAAGCAATAAAGTCTTGAGAAACTTTTTCCATAATATTGCACAAACCCCCTTTTCTCATTATCCACGATACTTGTTTTCGCGTTTTACACTGGTGCAATTTATCTCTGCTACAAGCTCTATTTGGTGATAGTTTTCTTGCTCCAATATCTTGTCTTGCATATTCCATCAATTTCACCCGACGAGGTTATATCTCATAGCCGCTCGTATCAAGAAATAGCGCAGCTTGTCCAACCTGACAGGTATAAGTCGTTAAAAGAGGAGGTCACGTCACTTGCAAGTCACAAGCTCATCTACAAAAGATTGCCCGTGGCATATTCTAGGGTTTGATTGTTAAATCTAGCTATCTGAAGAAACTGCGTTCTGCGTTTTAAAGTCTGTGCCCGATACTAGGCCAGCATCAATACTGAGCATGGCTCCCAGTATACTGGATATGAAAAGATTTCCCTTTGTAATTGTGAAACTATTTGTGCCTGAACGTGTTGAAGCATCCATGGCTTGGAATGGTACTAAGCAAGGTGATTCAACCTGCTCAAGCATAAGTCCAGTCTCTGTACGCCGTGGATATCGAGGCGTGAGCTTCGATGCCAATCCTTTAGACACGAAAGTTCGCAAGATGCTTGATTGGTAGTTCTCGATCGTGGTTCATTGTTGAAAGAAGGATAGCGAGGCAAAATTCTCTCTTCTCGGGAGGAAATGAGTAATGTCTCGCGAGGGTGTAAAACGAGTTGATTCCGTACAGCATGTTATCTCTCTCGTCAAGCCGTGCCTCGAAGAATCAGGAGATTTCATTGAAAGTTCCCACGCCATGAAATCCGTGACGCCATTTCCGAAAAATGGACTGCCTAAAAATCGGCGATCTAGATCAAGTGGCCCAGATCTCCTCGGACGAACTTCTTTCGCTCTCACCTCTCTCGGCCTCGCCGTCTCCATCTCTATTTTGTCTACTACCCAACCGCCCAAAGCCTACCAAGTCATCCTCATCTCTCCCCATATCCCTGGGAGATATCATTTCGCACAAGCCCTTTCTTAAAGCCAACTCGTCATCTTCAAACACCTCCTCAAACCTTCTCTTCAACCCCTCCAACTCCTCCGTCAGAATCTTTACTTTCTCCTTCCTGATTCTCAAAGCCTCCTGGTCACAAATTCCTTCATCTCCATCCCAGTTCCTCAGAATCGTCAAGTCGATCTCAATGCCCAGTTTCATCTTCCTCGGTTTCTTCACGACGATCTTGAATGTCTTAGGCGCTAATTTGCAAACTGCTCTCATGCAAGGACCGGCGTGCCAGAGGAAGTCGGCGAATGTGACCGGGCACTTTTCCATTCCTAGCGCTGTGTGAGACATCCCAACGCGTTGCGGGACGACGATCAAAATAAGCGCGTCAATGACGGCCTTTGCTTGAACGAGAGTCCCAAGTCCTTCGGCGACTTTCTCATGCCAATCTAGATTCCAGCACGTCTTCGAGCAATCAATAATGATATTTCGCAAGAGAGAGTGAGCGAAAGAAGGCAATTTGCCGGGTGGTTCAAAACGAAGAGCTGGGTTGCTTGAGGATACCCGGACCAGAGATCGGAAAGTGTTGTTTCTGTAGACGAAGCTTGATGCTTCGAACGCGAATTGTTTACACCCCAGCATAAGCGAGTGGTCCACGAAGCTATTCCTCTCAACTGATCTCCAATCATCCTTCACCATGATCGGATCTGGATACACTAGCAAATAGCCATAGATCCTTTCCCTAATCTCCAACGGGATCCTTAGTATCGGCGTGCTATCCAAGCAATTCTCAATCGGCTCCCGTCTTTGCTGCGCCATAGCATTGAACATCTCCAAATACGCATCATCCAATCCCAAGGTCCCAGCTCTCCGCCGTCTTAGACCCCGACATCTAGCTTTGGGACGACGAGTTCCTCGTATAGGACTCCGGATCATACTACCCCAGCTGTTTGCGCTTTCTGCGCTGAGTTTCAAAGCCTCTCGCTCGATGTAGTTTGCATCGAGTTCTTCTTGGAAGGAGGCTCGGGAGAGTTGGAATTGTGCGCGTTTGCGGGATGCGAGGGAGGTGATTCCTTTGTCCCATTCTGGAGTTGGTGGAGATGGTGAGTCTGAGGGAGATCGTTTGCGCTTGGTGGGTTTGGGTGCTGGCGGTGGTTGTGGAGTGGATTGTTTCTTGAGAGGAGGTTTGGCTTTTGGGGTCTTTGGAGGGACCTTACGCATGGCTTTAGGAGGCATCTTGGGTTATTGAGGTATGGTTGTTGATACTGAGGCCGAGTCGAATTTGGAGATAGATATTTCGAAGAGCAGTCTCCGGAGTTTGCTTTGTAAGGTAGAGCTGAGAAGAAATCTGGGTATTTGAGTCAGAATGACAGAAGTTGTGAATGCTGAAGCTGAGAGTAAGTTAGATACGAAGATATGTGTTTTGGAGATCAGTGTGATTAGAGCAGAAGTAAGAGACAGCTTGCAGGAGCCAAAATTTATGACGTTGTGATGGAGAGCAGAAATCTGATGAGGTAATCAAATGGAGGTAGGGCTCTGCACCTCAGCTAGTTCGGACGTAATGATTGAACTTGAAAAGATTAGGGTACGATTTGTGTTCCTGTATAGGAGGGATCTCCAAGACGTGATTAAGTAAGAGCCATATATATTATGAGATGCTATTCACTTCTGAGCTGTAGGTGGAAAGAACCTCGTTTTGATATCCGAGTGCTACTGAAGGAAAGCACCTCCTTCTTTTGGCAACCGATTACTATCTCTGGAAAAAGTATTCACTTATATATAGGCAACCTTACACCTGACATATGTCTAATAGTTTATGCATTTCATCTAGACATGGATGTAGTTCAATTCTCTCGAATCCAAGGCTTGGGAAGATGATGACGAAGAAAGTACAGAATTCGTGATCCATGAGTGACTCTTAACTTGAAGCTCGAAATTGGATACAAGGCAGAGCTGTGTTTTTCATATTGGATACTGGCCTTGTAGGTGTTTCATAGGGAACTATGAGACATAAAGGATATCTCTGCACAGATGGGTCAGGTCAGATCTTCATTTAGATCACTCCAACTATTCGAAGCTTTCATTTGAGGTCACAAAGCTTGTACGCGTGTGATATGATGAGATTCTTTGATATTGGAGACTGCTGACATCATATGGAAAAGTATATTCCTATCAGGAAGCTATGGGGCATCCACTCCAGACGAAATCTGCATATGCTATTTGCATGCCTAAGAATAATTTCCAAGTCCTTGAGATATCTGCTCATCCTTTGAGATCTCAGTATTCTTTCACGCTTTCAGAGATACTATCCTCCTGACCATAAGCCAACTCCACATATTCGACCATTCCCCACTGCTCCCTCGTATTCCTCATCTTCTCACCTGAATCATCTCCAAGCTCCCCATCAAACCATAACTCCACCTCACCAAAATAATTCAGCCCTTCCCCTCCCTCCCTTGACGCAAAACGCAAACTCTTGAACAGCCCCAAACTCCCCTCATTTGCCTGCCCGATCTTAACTCTCAAGCCCTCCAACCTCACATCCTCGATTGGCGGTTCTTGACCTCTCCCATATTCCTGAAGGATAGAACGCAAGTGTGTAGAGATGTAAGACAGGAAAGCGATCACTGCGCCACGCCCGTGGCCCTGACGTCGAAATTTGGAAGGTGCTATCATCAGCTCCAGCTCTCCGATGATGAATCGTACGGCTGTGGGAGAAGTTGACGAGTGAGTGGGTGAAGATGGTGGAGAGACAGAGGATGTAAGAAACAAATTCACATCGCCGATCATACGAGATGGTGAATCCGCTGTGCCAGGTTTGAGGGTCCTCGGAGATTCATCGAGTGATGGCCAAAGTATTGGAAGCGGTAGGCATGCGATGAAAGTCAATTTATCGACGTCTGTACGCCAGCTTCGCTGCATAGCGTATTCTTCCTCGAGAGTCAATGGCTCAGATGCGGTCTCGGCTTGGATTTTCTGTATGGACTCCTTAGCCTCAGAGGTATATAGTTGGAAAGAGGGGAGAGAATCATACTTCATCTTTCATCCATTCATGGTAGGTTGGTACGTGGGATGCTTCGTAGGGCACGAGGAGGATTTTGGAGGTTGATATCGCTGCATTTGATCATCAGAAATGGTAAGATTAAGGGCGAAGAGTATAAAAACAAAGACAGGTATGAGCGTCTTAGAGGAAAGAGGACAGCTAGGCTGTACTTGAGTAAAGGCGACTAGAAATTTGAATGGAATGAAGTTTAGCATGATTTCAAAAAATATTGCTCGAAAAATACCCCGCAGAAATCAAACCTTCTTGCTATTTATTCATGGACCAAGAGAGCATGAATGTATACAATAGAGCATCAACAAGAACACAGCTCTCAAGGACCGGCTGATGGAAAATGAATATGACGCATCAGACAAACAAGCAGAGCAAAGACAAATGAGGAGGATACCAGAAAATTGTTTGCTAAACGTGGAGAAAATCATTGAAAGGTACTTACCTGTATGCTCATTAATCAGCATGTTGCCAATAAACCGGGTCTAGATTCAACCGATGCCAATGTAGCTTGTTGTGATGATAACAGCTGAAGATCTAAGAAAGTCTAATAAGCAACTACAGAAGTTGACCTCGAGGCTGTGATTTAAAATGGATTCCTTGGCATTTTCTCGCTTACGTACAACGACATCGACATCGATCTCATCTCATCTCCCCCTTTTCATATATCTTCCAATCATCCTCACTACTCCAACAAACACGATCCCCTTTCATAATATCTTCCCAAATGATTAGCGATCTTGTTTATGTTCCCAGCATTGGATATGAGTAAAAAGAGACAAGCATAACAACTCTCAATTTTCTCGTTCTCGATTTACACCGAAAACGAATAGATCCGGGAAAAAGATGCTGTATAAAAACTATAAAAAATTAAGCTTCGCCGAATTCTAACTTCCAAGTAAAGGTTCCCAATATCCCTGTCCCTTGGATTGGCTCCTATTTTCAAGCCTTATCAACCTACTGGCCTGTCACTTCTACATGGATGATGAAATCCAAATCCCTGTTCCCTGGTATTGATTTGAGTCACAGCACTTCGGGAGCACAACATGCCTACCTATCACAATAGTCTTTTCCATCACGAGCGCTTGTTTTTCAGATATCTGGGCATCAGATTGACCAACTTCACAACTTAGCAAGCCGCAAAGCCTTGAACACATCTCGTCTTACTCATATCACTACACTATTACAATTACTCATGCTGCCTATTATATTGACAAAAGGAGACGTTGAAGTTCATCATTTTTCATTTCTTCGTCATAACGATCGTAATGGCAAAAGGATCGCCTTGCAAGAGCCCCTAGCAGCAGGAAAGGTAAAGTAAAGTCAACAAACTCCATTCTCAAATCAAGAGATGACCTGTTGATCTTCCATTTCGCCATCACCAAACCATGTTTGCCGACGATTCTATCTATCCATCCCATCCCATCCATGTTGCCACGATGACGCCCCCTAAACTACATACGAAAAGCAAGAAGATCCTAGACTCGCAAGGGCGAGAATACAGATCAGAAGAGAAGTCGCGACTGAGAAGTGAAGAGAATGGAGAAGGTTCAATAATCCTTAAATACTTCTCCTTTGGAAAATAAAAATTTCCATGTTTTGGTGGAAAATGGGCCAGCGTAGCTGTAAGAAGTGAAAAGTGTTCACACGAATATCTCCAGCCTGTTTCAAGTGTGTCCATTATTCTGACCCGGCAAAATAGACGGTAGAGTATGTTTTCCAAAGTAGGCAGATTCGAGAGAGATTTTAAATGTGGTTGTGGAGGTGACGACGTAGGTGTGCGCGCTTCTTGCCTCCATCCTTCGAGTAGACGCTGAGAGCCATACTACCACCACAAACTTGATTGGCATCACCCTCACATGGCACGCTGCACTTGCCCTCATCAACCTTCGTGCTGACAGCAAGAGAGTTGGAGCAAAAGCATTGTCCACCATGTTCAGTACCAGCCATGCTGAAGCCCTTTGTCTGACAATAGGCAACACACTTGGTGTTGGTGACTTCATGGTTACCAAGGTTTGCGAACTTGATACCAGTCATGACTCGGTCCTTGGTATCGGCAAAGCAGCCTTTGTATGACCAGCCTGCAGCGACTGTAGACCCGGAAGTTGGAGCAGGACCATTGGCTGTGACGGTAGTCCACTCAACCTTATCCTCGGTGACATAGCTAGTAGCCATGGTATTGGATTTGCCACCTACGGGGGGCGCAGGAAAGGACGTGATGATAGGGCTAGTCTTCGAGGTTGTGACAGGTACATCAGATTTTGTTGTAGTGGTTGGCTTTGGTGCAACAGGAGGTGCAGCATTTGAGGTCGCGATAGGAACCGGGGCGGGAGCGGGAACAGGTGCAGGAACAGGTGCAGGAGCAGGAGCAGGAGCAGGAGCTGCCTCACCCCACTTGCCGATTGGGTTGTTCCCTGGGAGCTTGTCCATAATACCATCGATGACCTCCTTGATAGGGCTTTCAATATTGCAAGAGGTAGAAGGGTCGTTCAATCCGCCAACGAGGCCAGGGCATTTGTCCATACCAGAGCTACCGGCATCACAGTTGTCGATGATCTGTTGAAGAGTCTTTGGGTCCCAGCCATTAAGGAAGTCGGCGTGGAGACTGTATCCGGTTGGGTCGCCATTGGAGAGAACGAATGGCTGCTTGCCTTGGCCTGGAGTCCAGCGATCTTGAAATTTGGGAGTGTTCCAGTAGACTTCATAGAACATGTGTGGGACATGCTTCCAGCCGGCTTGACACTTGCCGTTGGTAGGATATTCCATGTTCTCCTTGTAGTTCTGGACACCCTTGGCTGGATTGTAGCAAGAAGGAAGATGGATATCGGCGCGAAGAGGAGAAGCATAGCCGTCACAGTTCTTGTCTGGGAAACCAGCACCTGATCCACCATTTCCTGGATCTTGAATACCAGCACCGGCGCGACCATTTGAGTTTACTGGGTATAAAGGACTATTGTTGTTGGATCGGGGACAGGTCCACTGGACTGGTTGGATAACGCCATCTGACTTGTCGATGATCTGCTTTCCACCTGTAGCAGGAGGGCTACGAGCACCTGGATTACCGGTGAAGATTCGAAGTCCCTCTGGGAAGGCCTCAATGTGATCAGTAGTGGCATCCATGCTAGATTCGCATTAGCATATATCGACACTGCACGTGTGAATTACTTACAAGTAGTATACGTTCATATAAAACATTTCAACAGGTTCAAGCTTGCCAGTCTTCGGGTCTTGGAAGTACAAGGCTGGGGTCCAGTAGTTGCTCTTGTCATTTTTTACACGAGAAGAGGTACAGGTAGACTTGAGAGCTTGGTTATCTGTCATGGACAGGGCGAAAGCATTACCACCTTGAATAGCGTGAACATGACCAGATGCGACACCAGGGCTAATGATCGGGTCCATGCGGCCCACAACAAGAGGACCCTTGCCATAGAAATGATTGACTGCGAAGGTACGCTGATTGGCGGAGTATGCAGAAGCAGAAGCGGCACAAAGGGCCAAGAGACCGGTCTTTGAGAAGTACATCTTTGCAAAGGCAAGTTTTGAAGTTTTGTTGACGGGTATTTGTATGGATGGGAGGAAAAGGACAAGATCGAATTGAAGAGAGTATCACCAGGAGTACTGAGTCGTTGCTGCTTGGGAATGACTGAATAGCTGTCGAAGCTAATGATTCGAAAGCAATAGTTGAAGAAAGCGAGTGGTGAGTCTGATGGTTCTCTGACTCGAATTGAATTGTCGCGTTGAAGGAATGGAAGTGTCTGTGTAAACAAACAAAGAGAAAGGACTGGGAGCAGTGGAATGAAGGAGTGTAAAGTACGAATTGTACAGCAGAGAAGTGGGACACGTCGAGTGCGGTGATGAGAATCGAGTTCGAGATCGAAGTCGAAGTCGAAGTCGAATTCGAATTCGATATTGCGGTGGCAAAGCGAAGAAAAGAAGGGTGACGAGAATAAAGAGAGATGGAGGACGAGACTTATATTGAAGTGTGAGTGGGTAGTGAGTGGGTAGGTGGGTGGGGTTGAGAATAGCGGCGGCTCGAGGCGCAGGTACTGTATAAGTAGGCGCACGCACTATTTTGGCCTGGCGCTAGAATTGGACTACGACTACGACTACGACTTCACCTTTTGCTCATCACTCACCTCTGGACAACCAACCGTAACAAGGATATTCTCATTCTGTTACCCAGATTATCTGTTTTGGTGGAACACAGATGGCTCGCCCGACGAGGTCTCCCTTGGGATTGAGAGACACATGACATGACAGAAGTTTGCGAAGATATGGGACGAACGACTCCTCGGCATCCGAGTCACTTGAATTGGCCAGGCCAGGGGAATCTCAATCATATCTGAATTCTGTGTCTGTACCTTGCAGCAGAACGGGAAGATAGGGCAGGGCTGCTTGGCACTAATGTAAGCCACCGTCGTCGACGCTGAATCCAGGCGGATAGGATTGCCCCTAGCCGGGTGTGTTTTTGTTGGTTGATGTCGTCCGAACTAGAATACTGTATAAGTACTGTACTTACTTGTATGCGACTCAAGCAGGGGTCGACTCCCTCTCCAACTCACCCTGGAAGGAAGCCAAGTCAACAGCGCGGAGCAAGGATGGGATGGATGGTCCGACCGCTTGTTTCATGGTCCAGCGAAACCTCTCACTCAATGGAACGAACACAGCAACTGCCACACACACGCCTTGGGGGCGCTACTAATACAACTATAAACTAACTAACTACCTAACTACCTAACTACTGTAACTCCATCCCAGTCTCTTCTCTCGTTCCGTTTCGATGCAAGATGTTCGAGTATCTGATCGCTGATCCTGGTATACTGCACCCGTCAAACATCGTGTGGGCTGGAAGATCAGACGAATCGTGGAAACATTCCTATCCTAATGACACATCGACGACGAGCATGACAAACCGACGGGGAAAGATTCACAGCCAGCATTGCCAGCACAATCAAAGTCCAGGAATGAGAATTACATGTGTTGTCGTGTATCTTTCTCTGGCGTACCGCAAACACAACGTACTCACATGCCTACCGGGTTACACGCTTACCTGCAATGCGACTCCAGACATGCAGTGACTTATTTCTGGGCTCCTGCAGCCAGCACAATCGCTACAGTTCCGTCCGTACGTAACGCATGCAAGTATGATCTCACCCGTTGCGCAGGGCTATCGGAAAGAGGCAAGGAAGGCAATTTGCACATACCACCACCTTAATTAAATTGAAGGATTGAGAGGCTGGAACCGTGAATCATCTTAAAACCAACAAGTCACCTGAAAGATCCTTGAAGTCAATGATACACCAACACATTAAATACCGCCCAGTCATACTCCGAACTCATCATTCAAATCTTCTACAGCCTTCCGTCATATTTTCCATGCCCAACCGTGGCGAAATAATGTGACATCCCATAAGCCACGGAAACTCTTGAAACGAGTGCCCCCCAGAGAATCGAGATCACAATCTCATCGTCGAATCGGATCTAGATAAGGATTTTAGTACCTGCATACCTTACGCGTCTATCAACCACGGTAGCACGAATAATGTCAGGCTGACTGCTGCTCTACCTCTGTAATTTCGGATGCCATTCGTCGGAAATGGAGAAACCTCTCCGCTGTCCAGTTTCCGCTTTTCAATCATCCCCTTGCCTTGCTTGGCTACCTTATCAGAGAACTTGAAGGTTCCTGTTCTCGACCGACAATTCGGATCGTTCCCAGATCCCGCCTGAAGGCTAGAACACGCCAAGTCTAGCTCGATCGTTACCACTTTTTAGGTTTTTCTAGCCGCTGATCAGATAAACTGACAGATACATACTTGTATACTGTACTGTAGATCCACTCCGATCTACGACCCAGAAAGTGGGGACTTGGGACTTGGTCTTGGTCTTTGCGCCGGACGGATACTTCTCGTACTTATCGCACAACTTCCTGCTGCACAGTGCACTGCAACGATGTGGAGTAGATTCGAATTGTGGATGGACTCACGTTTGAAGTAAGAAGTGCAGATGCACAGTTTGCACAGAGTCTTCATAAGTGGAGTACTGCATGCATGCATAAGTCAAGCACGAGAAGATTGGGTCTTGACCGGGATGGTACCGGCAATGAAGGAGGGTTGCTATCGATGAGCATTGGTCTGAAAGTCATCCGTCCGCAGCTTGGTAGTGATTTTTGAACTCTGTGCAACCTGCTCAGCCAACTCCACGGATTCCCAAACACGTATACTTGCTTACATTCAAGAGTCTAGCTGCCTAAATGTCACTGGCTCCTTGGAACGTGACCATGGGATGAAGAATCCGTCCTCTCGGGTCGAGGATGACAAGTGACCTAGACTTTTCTGACAGGTCATTCCTCCGGTCCCCTGCGCAAATACCAAACTTTATAAAAGGGTCAAATTGAAACAGACCATGCAGGTAACAAAAGGAATGAAAGTCCTTCCCGAAAACCCCGGACGTTGCGCAATATCAACATGCCTACAGTATCTCCACTCGTATTGAAGTTTTCCATCTTACGTATCATCCTATGCACGAGCAAAAGAACTATTTCAACAACACAAACTTCGTCATAATCCGCACAGTCGAAGAGATTCGTGACACGCGCGTACCCCGTGATTCACCCTGAATGCGAAAAAAGAAAACATGCCACAGCCACAGACAAACATGTAATATGACTGCCAGGCGCGAAATCCAACTCCCGTCGAAACAAGCCACGGCTACACGCATTGAATCACTGTCCCGAGCATAGTAGAAACCGAGATCTCATCCCCATCATCTCGATTCTGACAGATGTTGCTTCCACCAATGATATTTCATCACGGTGTTGTACAGCGACACGCTTGCGGTATCAAATCGTGGGTGGTTACTTCAAAAGAGGTCCATCGGATGGGATTGTTTTATGCCCCGGGGAAGCGTTCCCGTAGGACGAGCTGCCGCCCGAAAATGGCGCTTGGAGCTTTGATGGAAACATGTGATAGTAATGCTCGTGAGCTGTCTTGGATGTCTGCAGAGCTCGAAATCAAGCGTTTTGCCTATGAATCCCTTTTTCTTTTTTTTTTGGCACATTGCATAATTTTAACAAGAGGTTGTTCATTGTGGATTTCCACGCAATCGGTCACTCAGCTGGGTAAAACGTTGTCCGAGACTTTCGCTTGGTGATACAGTAGGCGATAAGAAAAGTGGCGTACAGCTTGCATTTTAATCGGATTGGCTTCAACATCCCCTCACTGACTGCAGCTTCCAACCCCTCCCCTTCCCACACTCAAAGCAACAATTGACGAGGGACTCAACGCCCTGTCACCGTCATTACCTACCTCTTTAGGTACCTGCACACGTCTTCCAGCATGTCACCAATACCGATCACGATAATCACTGGTTTCCTCGGCTCGGGGAAAACCACCCTCCTACTGAACCTCCTCCCCCAACTCCGCGCCCGCAACCCCTCCTACAAGCTCGCGCTCCTCAAGAACGAATTCGGGGATCTAGCCATCGACAGCCAACTCGCCACCTCGTCCTCGATTTCGGGTGTGCGCGAGCTTCTCAATGGCTGTATCTGCTGCAATCTTGTCGGACAGCTCGATGTTGCGCTACAGGAGCTTTCGGAGAAAATACAACCCGATCGGATTGTAGTCGAGACAAGCGGAAGTGCATTCCCGGCTACGCTGGCTATGGAGGTCAATCGTTTGGCAAGGGAGACGAAGGGTGCGTATGTGCTGGATGGTGTGGTCACTGTGATTGATGTGGAGAATTGGAAGGGGTATGAGGATACGAGTTATACTGCTAAGATTCAGGCGAGGTATACGGACTTAGTGGTGTTTAATAAGTGGGAGACTGTGGATGAGAGGAGGATGGATGAGTGTCTGGATCGATTGGGCGATTTGGAGGTCCAGATTGCCTGGGTGAAAAGTGACAAGGGGAAAGTTCCGATGGATGTTGTGTTTGGTATTGATGGTGGCTTAGCGAGGACGTTGGGTGAGAATGAGTCAAATGGCCATGATCATGATCACGGCCACAGTCACGAAAAGGGCCATCAGAGCGAGGTGGAAGTTTTGTCTATCACATATGCAGCAGAAGCTGGCTCACTGATCAACTCAAGCAAGCTAGAAAAGCTTCTCAAGACAGCGCCAAAAGATGAAGTATATCGCATTAAAGCCGTTCTCGCAGCTTCGTCTCCCATTCAACCCTCAGAGATAAATGCCATTGAGAGCAGTCCGGATGGACCAGGTAAATATATTCTGAACTGGGCATTTGGGAGATGGACATGTACGCCTATGCAGAGCGATGAACACGCGTCGAGCGATGGTGTCGTATTGCGGATGACGATGATATTAGCGAGGTATGAGAGTAAAAAGTGGACGAAGCGGATAGAGACCGCCGGGTTCGTAGAGCTGGAAGGCGACAAAATGGGGACTTTGAAGGTTGAGAAGATTGCATGATGGACGGTAGACACGACGGCATGATTTATGATTGATGACGGCTGGCAACGAAAAGATTTCGATTAGATTCTATCTCCCGAATTGTGTACTAAGATACTTGATCAGCAGATTGTACAAAGATACATAGAAGAAGAGGAAGAGAGGGGATGTTCTGCCCCCACATCCAAAACAAGCTCTCAATATCGCGCCACCATCTCGATTTAGAGACCTTCAAATCTTGTATCTCATCTCAATCTCGATCTTCGCAACATTTCCAACGCTTGCTTCTCAAACCAATCACTTTTGTTTATTTACTTGCTTACCTCTCGCGAAGAATGTGGAGGCCGAACCCTTAAGCGAGATGATCTCCATCACCAACATTCCACAGACCGCGCATGCTCATATATGAATCAGCCATCTTCCTTACGACTTCTTCTTCTGTCGAATTATATTCTTTATACCACACTCATTTGGTTTTTCATCTGCTACCTGCTTACCACTCTCAAATCTTTCGGCGCTTGAAATTCTCTTCTGCTGGGATTTGCTGGCTTCATATCGAAATCAACAAAACACACAATCGCGCTACTCTTTCCAAATTCACGATGGTATCTTCTCTGTAAGTCGTTTCACTTACATTGATCCTCTCGAGCTCAAAACGCAAAGGTTCCTACTAACCGCCACCAGCCTAACTGCACTAATCCTCCTCTTGCCACTCATCGCCGCGCAAGAATCCTTCCCAGTAGAATCCTATCCGGTAGAAACCTACCCAGCCTCATACCCAGCCGAAGTTCCAGTCGAGACATCTTCTCTCGGTCCAGGCCCAGAACCTTTCCCTACCTACTCGGCTATACCTCAACCTGAGCCAGAGCCAACTTGTAGACCTATGGGTCGTGACGTTATGATATCAGAAAAGGCTTGCTTTCTCTAACTGGCCATGGGCCGACTACGTGGTTACTAGCTATGCTGCTGACTAATGTGGTCCTCACGTGGGTGCCAGGGTCACCCAATATCTCCCCCGGCCCAATAGAGAAAGTCCCCCCCCGTGAAAATTGTAGGCGATGGTGTTAAGATTTCTTCTTTTTGGTGGACTTGGTAGGGGTAGCGTCCTCAATAATGCCGTACTTTCGGCCCGCTTGGGTATATGCCCAACCTTTATGGACCACCTTACCCACGATATCTGAGATGATATCCTCATACTTTTCGTGTCTCTTGACTTCCCATAACTTAGACATTTCCCGGTAGAATTTTTTATTAGCCTGGCCACCTCCTGGTGGGTCGATTAGTAGCCATCGTTTGCCCGTGGGTAGGAATTGGCCACTCTTAGCATCGTTGCCGGGTTTTGCAACGCCTAGATCCTCCTCGTCTTCCTTCTCCTCTTTTGCTGCGGGTGAAGAAGTGGTACCCGCGGAACTATGATAGTTTCCGCGGCCGTGGATACCCTTGCGGCGTTTTGATGAACTGGTGTCTGCGGAGTTGTCGGGGGCCCTCTTATTTGGGGTAGAAGAGTCATCCATGTCGTGTACCTTGAGAGCTGAGAATAGCAGTTGATGGGTAGCGGTTTCGTTGTGGGCGTAGGGTCTTGGGTATAGCGAGAGCTGGGTAATGGGAATGGACCACGCTAAGTTTGCTGGGGGAACTTGTATAGTGGGTTCTAAAGATGTGCGTGATACCCAGAGGGGCGGAGCGTCGTATATATTGAAGGCTACGATCGGGTCGACGCTAGCTGCGACGACGCTGCGTTGATCGTTGGAGTAGACGGTTTGGGGTAGGGCTTCGAGAATGAGGTCTGCGGCTGGGATGCCGTCTAGACGGTTGGCGATCACGGATCTGGCGTAGTGGATACCCGAGAAGTTATCGGCCAGCTTCCTCCTAAAGGCTATGCCTAGCTTTTCAAAGGAGCTGAGGAAATCCTTTGGTAATTGTGAACCCGTGGTCGTGTTCCAGTTTGCTACGCCGTTCAGTAATTCCTCGATATCCATCATCAGATCATTGTGGTCCTCCATATCAGCAGAAATATACGTGTCCAGAGCCCAGTGGCTGTTATGGTATGCACTTGACGATGCTGCAGCGTGGGCGATGAGTTCAAAGTCAGGTCTGTCGGGTAGATATCCGCGGGTTGGGTGGTTACTTAAGACACGCTCGGACATAGCCCTGGGAACTGTTCCCTTCCTCTTGCTATTGTTGATATATGTAACTGCAGGTCGAATCTTTCCTAAGGCCTGGTTAAACTTGCTCGTAGTACCGGGCGGCTGGAATTGGGAGAGCTGTGTGGGTAAGACCTGGGCGGGTTGTAGTCTGCGTCTTTCGACTTCCACGGGTTCGTCCAGTACAGGTAGTAGGTCGTCGCGGGCTTTCCCAGTGATATCTATGAAGTGCTGATGGAAATTCTTCCAGCGGACGTCCGACACTTTGCCTGCGTCAAAGCCCTCACCCCCGCAGATGTAGGGCAGGCTTAGATTCCCGATGGTCACGAAGATTACGGCTAGTCTCCTATCTAAGACGAAGACTCCGTTATGAGGGTAGTCTTTGTAAGCGCCTCTGGGACATGCTGGCATGCCAATTCGGGGTCGATCGGTATATGGCTCACCATCTGGTGCAAAATCCGTAGGAAAGTTATCGTTCAAGTGATCGGGTGGAAAATCCAGCAAACAGGCGACCAAGTAGCTGTCGTCCAATCGGACGTGTATAGGAAGCCGGGTATCTTTAGTAGTATCGTAGTGCGGGTATGTCCTTGTATCGCCAGCGTCGGCATCGGAGGGTCTCTTTAATGTCAGGGAGTGGTAGAGGGTTGCGGCCACTCGGGATTGGTCATCCATTTGGAAATATCTGGAGTTATAGTATACCATTCCCGGCTGATCAATGATCCTGAGGTCGGTGTGCTCGTACCCGTCTTCTTCCGCCCAGTACCCCCTATCCTCGCCCGGTGGGAAATCGCGTGGCAGTGGAGGGTTGCCGAAGGTGTTGGAGATATATCTGCCCGGGTCCTGGTTACGTCTGGTGAAGGGTTCGGGTTCGTTCATAGCCAGGTCCTTGTATCTTTGGTACAAGGGTAGCCATTCCTGGGTCACTATGAGGTCATAAGCCGGGATTGGTTCTTTCCCTTTGGGTTCAGCTTTGGGGTCTGGCTGGGCTGAGGCATAAGCCGCAGCGACTTTCTGTGAGGGTGGCATTGTAAATGTAGTCGTTGGGTCGAGGTGTGCTTGAGCGAGGCGTGATGCAAAGTGCTGACCTTCCTTTCTTTGGGTAGATGTGAGGTCCTGGGTGAGCAAAGAAGCGTATAGAATAATTTGGTCTGATTTCTTTTGTTTACTTAAAAATAGCTGGCGATGTGGGTCGCCGGGGCTTAGCGTTGATTAAGGCCCGCACGTGATCGGCGAGGGCCTAGGTTCTCCTCGAATTTACGGACCATGTCAGGTACGTCTTCCCTTAAGATGTTTCCGGGTTGCCATGCTCCATCGGCGTACCCTAGGTAACGACAGAAGTAGAAGGGTTGTCTAGTTCTGTACCCTTGTCGGCTTCTCATCTCCTTCTTTTCAATCTTCTCGATTATGAATTTTTCGATGCCGTCCTGTATCAAGGGGCCGGGTTCTGGGATTTTCCTATTGTAAGGGTCCTGGATAACTTCCTGTAGGTGGTCTACTGTGATGACTGGGTGGATGGGTAGCCAGTCTGGTAAATCGATCTCGTAGCTTAATCTTGAGATCTTTCTTTTGATAGCGTAGGGGCCCATCTTCGTGAATGAGAGTTTTGTATGGTTGTCCAGAAGGCGGTACCCGTTTCCTACCCCTTTTGCGAGTTTTAGATAGACTCGATCGGTTCCTGGAATGAGGTCCAAGGGTCGCCTTTTCTTGTCGTAGGATAGTTTCATCCTTGCCTGGGCTAAAGAGATTGCGTCTTTAGCCTCATCAAATAGTGAAGCATGTGCGGCTACGAATTCCCGGGCTCCCTTATTAGTTAGTTGGGCTACCGCCGATTTGCATTCTCCTTCTAAGATTGATTTGGGTAGTCGTCCATACCGGAGTTCGTAGGGAGAGAATCCGGTAGAGGCGTTTGTGGAAGAGTTCAAGGCCAGGGTAACAATAGGTAGAAGGGATTCCCAGTTACTTTGTACAAAAGTGCCATTAATAGCACATCGCAGAGCGTGAATCACAGTCTGGTTTGAACGTTCGGACTGGCCGTCGGACTTTGCGTTATATGCAGTGGTGAAAGCTAGCTGGATTTTAGCTAGGGAACAGAGTTCTCCCCAGAATCCGGATGTAAATTTTGGGTCTCGGTCGGAAATGAATTTGTCGGGCAGGCCTATCTGTGGGTAAAGCTGGCGAAAGAAGGAAGCAGCCCACTGGGATGCTGTCCAGTCGTCTCTACCCACGACTACGTCAATCCATTTTGTAAGTTGATCCGTCAGGGTACATATAGCGTTGTGTCCCTCGACTGATTCTGGTAACGAGGTCACGAAATCCATACAGAGTGTTGATAAGGGCTTCATTGGTGGTGGTATAGGCATTAACTGGCCCGGGGCTATTTGGGTATCCGGTCGGGCCATGCGGCAGGTAGGACAAGATCGTACGTATTCTTTAGTTGTCTTCCAAAGCTTGGGAATGAACGTGTGTCGTCTGAGATACTCGTACGTTCTCTTGCTACCCACGTGGGCACGGTTATCATGAGCAATCTCCAATACCCTCTGCAGGTACTTCCCTGGGACGCAAAGTCTCTCTATTATATCTGAATCACGGAACCAGAGTAGCTTCGTCTTAGGGTCGAGCCGGAAGTTTTCAAATGTAGTAGTAGGCTCTTCAGGTGGTGAACTCTTTAGTCTACCCATCATGGAGTTATAGACGCTGGCGAATGTCTTATCCCGCGGGAGTTCCCTACGAAATTGAGAGACCATAGTCTCGCTGAGATGGATAGCAGTAGCTGCTAAGGTCGATGGGTGCTCCTCTGGGTCTGTTACTGCTACTGGGAATGCCCGGATAGTTGTTACTGTCATGCTTTCCTTTGAGGTGTGGTAAATTGTTTGGTCTGCTGGTTCCCTCCTGGGTAGCCGGGATAAGGCATCTGCATTTTGATGGTCCTTCCCAGCCCGATGTCGGATTGTCATGTATGGGGCCCATTTGGACAGAAACATCCTCCAATTTGCAAGACGAGTGCTATTTTTATTAATAGCTTTAGCTGGATCGACAGAACTTAATACAGCTGAGTGGTCGGTAACCACAGTGAAAGGGCTGCGATCCAGGTATTGGGGTAGCTTTTGGATAGCCCAGACTAGTGCCGCTGTCTCGAGTTCCGTGGGCCAGTAGTTGCGCTCCGCCGGTGTAAGGGACTTAGAAAGGTACACGATAGGACGTTCTACCCCCGTATCGTCCTCCTGATGTAATGCGGCGCCGAATCCGAACTCTTTGCTTCCGTCAGTGTAAAGAGTGAAAGGCTTGTCGTAATTAGGAAAGGCCAGAACCGGGGCGTTGCACAATAAATCTTTCAATTCAGTCCAAGCCTTCCGGCAGTCTTCGATGGAAGCTATGGGTTGGGTCTCCTTCTTTGGAATCAGATCTAGCTTATAGGTGTTATCGAGGGACTCCAGGGATGTGGCTAGGGCGAAATTGGATCGCTTCCTCCTAGAGGTTGGTGCTTGTCGAAAACCCAGGGTCTTCAGTTCTATGAGTGGAGCAGCGACTGATGCGTAATGGGGGACGAAAGACCTATAGTAGCCAAAGAATCCCAAAGCTGTTTCGAGCTCCGATAGGTTAGAAGGGAACTCCCATGTCCGAATAGCCTCTACCTTCTCCTGAAGGGTGCTCAAACCCAAGCGAGAAACGTAATGGCCGAGGGCTTGAATACTGGGTTGTGCGAAGAAGCATTTAGACAAGGAGAGAGTGACCCCTGATTTTTCCAGTAAGGCCAGTGCTGTGTCTAGGTGTTCCAGGTGATCGGCCGGGGTTTTTGAGAATACGATAATATCGTCAATGTATACCAGGACGAATTTCCAAAGATATGGCCCGAATAAACTCTCCATGCGATGTTGAAAGAAGCTAGGGGTTGTGGCTAGACCCATTGTTGCTACTGTGAGCTGTTCGTGACCTCTATGGGCCGTGACCATAGCCACCTTCCATTTGTCTTCTGGGTCCAGTTTCTGTTGAAAAAATGATTTAGTCAAATCCATGCTAGAATAAATAGTAGCTCCTCCTAACGCCGATAGGATAGTGTCTTGTCGGGGTAAGGGGTACCCGTCTAGTTTCAGTTTTGTATTGACCCTCCTGAGGTCGATGACCACCCTGGGTTTACCATTTCGATATACTAGGAAAGCTGGGGAGGCTGCTGGGGAAGGCTGGCCGAGAGGTACTGGTTCTAAGGACCCGTCCTTGACCATGGGATCTAGGATTGAGTCCATGGCTTCTCTGTCTTTCTTCGATTGAGGGTATGGAGCTTGACGAAGATCGTCCAGGCTGATGCCATCCTTAAAGGGTACGGGCATAGTTATGCCATCATTGAAGCAACCTAATCCAGACCTGAACAAGGAGGTGTGGGAATTCACAATAGCTTGAACCTGAGCTTGATAGGCAGAGCCGAAGTGGTCTGATATGTTCGCTTGAACATCTGGGTCGTCCTCCGGTGGGGTTACAAGGAATGGGAATCCGTCCGGGTACCTTTGGTGCTCTGCGTCCTCCCCTTCCCCTTTGAACACGTCGGCCATGTTAAAGAGAACTTCTTGGTTTTGAAGGGTGGAAGGACACGGTTCAAGGATTCCTAGTACAGTGCCTTTGGGAATTTGGATAGGGTACTGGCCGAAGTTTGCGAAGGGTATAGGCTTAGGTGAGCCATCAGTAATACCATTTACTAGAGATCCGAATTTTGTTAAAGGTAAATCCGCTTGAGCGAAAGGGCGAAGCAAGTACCCATGGTCCAGCGGAGGCAGAGGGCGATGGCGTACTGGTATATTGAGACCTTGGCCTGGTGAAATAACAACAGACGCATTCGAATAAACCTGGGCACGAGAGGGTCGGATAGCCTGCTTAACGGAATTTAGGGCAATAGCTTGTCCACATGGGGTAGTTAACCTGTCCACATCGCCATGCATCCCCCAGATAAAGTTGAGTTTATTTGCACGTAACCAATCCCTACCCATGAGTAGCTTGCATGGTAATTTGTCTATCAAGTACACTCTAAAGGGTGGGAATTCGATTTCCGACCCGGAAATAGTTGGACATACTACAGGCAGATCGACACAATACTGTGATATCGGTCCGGGTCCGACCCCTGTTAATCTAACAGCTATAGGTGGGGCATACGTCGTGAGTCCTGGGAAATGCTTGAGAATATGATTCTTCTCAGCTAGGCAGATAGAAGAGCCGGTGTCAGGGCAGAAGGGTTCCTGACGTCGGTCTGTAGTGAGTAGAAAGGCCCGGGATGGCGTTTCGAACTCTTCCTCAATGTCGTTTACTAAGACGGACATTTTCTTTGTGATCTTGGGGTTCTTGGTCCTGGATATTGCGGGAGCAAAGAAAGACTTCCTAGGGGTTACTGGATTGTTGCAATCCATCGATACAGCCGAAGATGGTTTAGGTGGGGGTGGTTCCTCAGGGATTGACTCGCAGTATGGTGAGCAATAGTTGATCAAATGGTGGGGAAGGGTAGTATCTTCTTCCTCGGTCTCATAATAGGGAGACAAGTAAGTAGGTGAGCCCGGTGTAGAAAATGATACATTCTTTTTAGTGTTTTGTGGTTTTACGGGTAGCTGTGAATTTGTAGCGAATTTGGGGAGGTAAGAATGCTGGTTAGGCGAGCTACCGCCCCCTAGGTGCCGCCGTAGGAGTTTCCCATTTGGGAATCCCCGTCGTCGTTCTGGTCTTGCCATGATTCAAATTCTTCCCGTGGGACTATCACATAGTCATCGTCCTCGCACCCCTGGGCATCCACCACAAAGGCCTTAACTTGACGCATTGGAAGCTGTCCCTGTCCTTGAAGACGGTGGAAATTATCAAAATGTTCCCATGATCCGCAATGTCTGCAAGGGTACTTTTGGGTAGCTCCCTCCGGCTTGGATAAGGTCGGGGCAGGGAGTCTTCTGGCCAGAGGTACCGTTGTTGTAGGTGGAACGTTGGCTATAGGTATATTGGAGAGGTCCAGCCTTGGTTTTACTAGGCTAGCTGGGACTGCGTAGTGGGTAACATTCTCATGATTGTTCGGCTTATACCTGTCGCGATTTGGCCTATCCATAGAAGATTTGAGTTCTTCCATCTGGCGACGCTGCTCATCAAACTGGTTTTGTACCTGTAGGTAGGCTGCTCTAGCCTGGGGCTCAGCTGTATATACCTTGGATGTGAAATCAGCCATAGAATTCCCGAAACGTTTAAGGGAGACAGCGGCGGCCAATGCCGGGTCAAGGCCGTCGTGTATTCTTCGGACGACGTTATCTATATTTGTTTCTCCGGCCTCAATGTAAAGCCCGTGTTTTTTTGTGATGTATTCCCGAACGTTAAGCTTACCCTCATTTTTGAAGGTAAAGGATAGCTTGTCTGCCTCTACTAAGGCCGTGGATGCGTTGGTATGGAATCGGTCGATAAGTTGTACCCGCCATTCATCAAGATCGTGCATCATTCTGGTTTTGACTTCCCGGTCCAGTCCTGTGAACCAGGTTTCGGCTTGTCCTTTCATACACAGTGGTAGGGTGGCCAGTATTCGTGTAGCGCCATAAGAGGAGGCTAAGAAGTCCAGTTTCTCAGTGTAGGCGTATGCTGAAGAGCTGCCATCGTAGGACCCAACCTCGTCTACCCGTAGGCCTTTAACACCTTCGAATGTGTACCCTCCATCGCGACTGTGGGAGAAACGGTTCTCCTCAGGTGGGTAGCGTCGTGTGTAAGGATTATGTCGGGCGTAGGGGTTATGCTCTTCAGGTCCGTCGTATTCCTCTGCGCGTGGCAAGGGCCTAATTCTGGGCTGGACGTACCCGCGTTCGTATCCGCCTGGTCGGTCATAGCCGGAGCGTCGGTGGCCCTGGGGTTCAACGTGCGGTTCCCGGGGGTAAGAGTTATTGCTTCGGTAGGTTTCCTGAGGTAGGTAGGTATCTCTCGGAGGGTAAGAGTCATAGGAGTAGTAACCCTTATGAGGAAAGTCTCTTACATGAGGAGGGGGAATATTTTCGGCGTAATAGTCTCTTAGCACATGATCTCTGGGCGGATATTCTCGGGATGGGTAGTCTCTCGGTGGGTAAGAACCCCTGACTGGGTGGAAATCTCGTTCTTGTGGAGGCCTATAGTCTGAGCGATAATTAGGGTTATCGCGACTGGTTCCTGGGAAATGCTCTGGGACTCTTGAGGGTTCCCTCAAGGGATCGGGATCCCTGGGGTTGTGTTGGTCGCGTTCGCGGAGGTTATGATCATCCTCCCAGTGACTGCGTACTCTCTTAGGTGGTGATGTCGAAGGCGTGGGTTCGGGTTCCGCTCGTCCCTTGCCCTTATCCTGATCGTGCTGACTTCCTGGTCGGCTTTCCTCTGATACGGACGAGGAGTTCTGGTTCTCGCGGCGAGTGTCAGACGGGCCTGGGTGACCGATTCTATCTGCTGGCGTTTGTAGTACTTGGGTAGGTCCGTCCCGGAATCGTTTGATGAAGGTTGCGAATGCTTGGGCGGAGGTGATGCATGAACCTTGGGTATGGATAGTCTCGTATGCCTTCTTCTCTAATTCCCTTCTAGTCTCCTTGTCAATGATTCGAAGGGCGGCTCTCGATTCCCGGATGTCTCCTTCATTTAAAACGTCTGCGAGGTATGGGTAGCTTCCGTCCCGAATGGCCTGGGCCACTTGATATACTAATGCCGCATCTCTCTTCCAGGCTGTGTTAGAATAAATGATATCCATCCGGACTGCTATTGGACTTGTGGGTAAGGAACGGGATTGGGTAGACGGAAATCGACTTGAACGACTGATTCTATTGGCCCCTTTAGGTGTGTTCCCAGTGGATGGAAAGTCCTCCGATGCAGCACTCCGCGCTCTTGGCCGGCAGGGGTTAACCGAGTCGGTAAGCGAGTCCTCGACTGATAGAAAGGCTTCCTCTGCAATGGATCGAAGTTCCGTGGGTAAAGAAGTCTTGCGTTTCTTTTTCCTCTTGGGTTTGTGGGTCGGCGACTGTGGTGGTGAAACGGGTGGTAGGGAGGCAGTGAATCGGCCGTTGGTGTCTCTTAGGCGTTCCTTCCCTACAGGAGGGGGAGGTGGCATAGGTAGGGTATGGGTAGGGTTGCTGCGCTGTATTGTTGTAATGTACCCACTGCTGCTGAGTCGATTCGGTGGGTAGGATTATGGTGTCGTCCTCCTACGAAGTGTCCCCCTACAAAGTAGTAAGGGTTATAGAAGAGTTGTGAAGGAATCGGCCGAAGTCTCCGGTTAGGGTGTGGTGATGAGCGTCCCCTTTGGGTACCTGAATAGCTCTGGACGAGGCTCAGGGGTATCAGGTTTGGGTCCTGCGAACGACACTGGACGTGTCACTCGGAATTGCTACCAAATGTAGACCTATGGGTCGTGACGTTATGATATCAGAAAAGGCTTGCTTTCTCTAACTGGCCATGGGCCGACTACGTGGTTACTAGCTATGCTGCTGACTAATGTGGTCCTCACGTGGGTGCCAGGGTCACCCAATACAACTGGCATCACTGTCACATACGATGGGCCGGTGACTTCGACTTACCCGGAAGGTCCACCGATCATTACGAATCCAGCCTGTAATCCAGAGGCGGGAGATTGTCCTCCTTGTGTACCTGGAGAAGGGGACTGTCCGTACCCTGTAAGTGTTTGATGTTGCTTCGATATCATTACCTCTGGCTCTTTGGGTGATGTCTAGTGTGATGGTGAATATCAGGACTCACCGGGAAGATGTCTACCAAAATGATGAAGAATTGCCCGTTTTCTCTTGCTGAACAGAATCTCCTAGGCCACTTCAACAACCTCACCACCGATAATCACCAACCCAGCATCTGAAAGTCCCTCCCCATCTCCATCCACAACATGCATATGCTACTCTGCTCCCTGCGCTCCTTGCAACGGCACACCCATTCCCTACCCTCAAACAATCTACACAACAATCCTGCATACCATAACCTCCTGCGCACCCGACATCACATCCTGCTCCCCAGGACACGTCACAACATCCCTCATCTCACTATCCACCATCACCTCCCCGATCCCCGTCTATGCAACCACCTACACAACCGCCTACGTCGACATCTGTCCTACAGGCATCACCACAAAGACATACACGATAACGCGGACATGCACTGAAGAGAAATGCTCCGCTCCGACTACTATCCCCGAGCATTTCACTACCACGACGAAAGTCTGTGAGGCGTGTCCTGATAGACCGACTCTGACTATTACTTGTCCTGTTGAGTCGGAGACAGGCACGTGGAGTAACAGTACTACAATTGCCGCTGGTACCGGGACTGGGAAGCCGTCTGGTTCTAACACAGGCGCTGGAGGAGCGGGTTGTGGTTACGGAGGACTTTGTCCTTCTGAGAACGGGAATGAGACTGGACATTTCGAGACAGGTGGTGCAGAGAGTGCATTTGGTGGCGGAGTCAAGGTTCTGGCTGTCGGAGGATTGGTTGGATTGTTGGGTTTGATGTTGTAGAGCTGATATCAGCGAACGATTCTTTCCTTTTTTGTTCACTTCATTTCTGGTGTTTTCCGCTTGCCTTTCCCCAGAGATCTGGAGGTTACAAAACGGCGGACCATTTTATGTTGAAGCTGGTGGATTCTGGGGTAGTTGTTTGTTCTATTCTTATGCATTTCCACTTCCATGATTTATCATTCCGTCTTTCATTCCTCTCTTTTCTTCTCGTTGCATGTATGCTATGCTATTTTAGATTGGGACAGGACGGTAGAGCGAGGTGGTAGTAAACTACCACGTTTTATCTTGAAACATCACTATAGTAAAATCATGAAAATTATGGTTCTAAATCAATGTTTCACAGTAAAGTCCGGCGACAATTTCGTGACTTTGGCATTGAGTTACGACTCTTACTCGCTGAAGACGACCATTTTCTCTTACTTCTTTCTTTTCCGGGCGACCAGGCACTAGGGACATTCTTGAATCCAAGCCTGGATAAATCCATCACCGATAAAGTGAGAGCTCGATTGAAGTCTTACGTCACAAGGAGAGCACGGGACTGTTAATATGTTGATTTTCCAAGGTCACGACAGTATTCCAAGACTTTACTCTAGCAATTTTTTCATGTCACGAAAGTATTCCAGGAATGTACTTTAGTGGGGTTTCAATGTCACCGAAAGTGTTTTGGCACTTCTACCCTATCTAGCTAGGTACTAATTTCTATCAATGTCACGGAAGCTGCAGGATTTGCACCATTGTGTTTGAGTGTATTCTTTGTTTTGCCCGGGACACAATCTTCGCTATTATTACATGTTTTAACCGTTCGGCCACCTCCTGAAGTCATGAATCAGTCTGGTTCTGCTGCGTCTCAATATCGCAGGAGTTCTTATCAACCGCAGAGACTGTAAGAACATGGACCTGGACTCATCCCCAAGAATAATCCCAAGCCTTGTAGCAATTAATCTCCGATCTTCTTCTGTTATGAGTCCCCTCGCATAACCCGGCCATTCCTGCTCAATCCGGCCTAAACATTCGTACGCATCTCTGCGTGAAAATACCGCCGGCACCCTCAGTACCGGCTCCGGACCAATCCTTTCAAACACTAGCGCAAACGTGATTTCACGGAGGCTCAACCTACCTGGTATCCCAACAACATCTACGGTGGCTCTGGCGGGCCTGATAAATTGAAAACCTTCCTCTTCGTAGCAAACGAACGCCAGTCTCTGCACATTGCTAACCCCATTTACACGACATCGCCAATCCTCTCGATTCCGGCTCACTCTGTGACTTCGGAACTTCACACCGCGGGTGAAATGTCTGTAGGCTATGTCCTTTCGAAAACATATGACATCCTTTTCCCAATTGATGAGTATCTGATCCTGCCATGCTTCTCCTGCGATGCCATCGAGTCCGAATGACATTACGTAACTCTTGAGCATTTCCTCACGCCATAGATGGGATACATGAAAGGCGCTGGGTATACGGCATCTCGAGAAGAAAGCTGGAATGTATGTTCCGTAATAGTCAGAATATGAATCCTGTTGGAGAACCTGGATGAGGCGATCTGGTAGGGCTCGGACATGAGCTTGTATGATCATGAGCACGACTTCAATAGGCAATCTCTCAGAAGCGGGTGCTAACACTATAATTTAATCAGTAGCAAGTACGCGGGTGCGGGTAGCATCTGGTGCCGGAACAGGTGCAGTACTAGAAGCATTCGAAGTTCGGCGGCTTCCTCCGTTCCTAGACATGGCCCGATGATATCGTCGTCTTCGCATACGTGTAACCAGCGACTGTATTCTTGTCATTATGACTTTGAATGAACCACGAAGCGATAGTGAGAGGGTGTAATAAGGATACTTCAACGTTGTGAGTGTTGTTAATGACTTTACTAATGAAGTTGAGGCTGCTGAAACTATGAAGATGAGGAGCCTGAGGAGAGGTTTTTAGGTTATGATGTAGCGCATGTGGCTTTCCACTGGCAAAAGGAGTGCTCAGAGGAAGGAGCAAGGCTGGACCAATCCATCTTGGAAGTGCCTAACTTTCAGTAAAATCATCAAGTATTTGTGTGGCTATAGAGCATTGCATTGTGCAATGTCCTGGATATATATATATATATATATTTATTGCATATTTAAAGTCACAATCTTCTTAAGGAAAGTTAACCAGAGGAATACTTCGACGTCACATAGTTATTTAATGACTTTGTTTGTCGTTGAAGATTAAGTTCCCTTTGCTATGGACATGGGCACTCGGCGACTTATGCCCATCTCGATATTAGAGTCACAATTTTTTAACTGGACAATGCCTGAGGTAACTTTTCAAAGTCACCTCAAGCATTAATGATTTTATTGTGAAGATATTCTAAGATACTGAATTAAGTATCAGGTGCTATGGCATCTGGTACGAGGAATCAGGTAAAATGGGAAGGAGTTAGGAAGGCATGACCCTGGGAAGCCACGACAGACGCCCAATCCGATTTGAAAGTCGCTAAAATATCACAGGTCACTGCGTGAAGTAAACATACAAGTTTCCCAATTTTTCTGTAACTTTACTCAATTGGAACTCCGAGATGTTAAGTTTATTATCTGCGAGGTGCTCGAAGCGCTCCACTACAGATGAATCTGCCTTGCCTCGCCTCGCATTGCAGATTTTGCCAATGAGAGAAGGAGTGAGCCCTGCGCGGTGTACTCGAAATTGTGATCCAATCTCCAAGGCGTTGATTGCAGTCTTTGAACAGATTGAGGTTGAATGTAAATAAATCGCTCGGGTAGTAAACAGCTCCCCCCTTTTGGTAGAAAGGGGAGAAATCACGTGGCTTCTCGCTAAGGTGCCTTCAGTTGACTCATCCTTGAGTGAAAGTCGCGCCCTTCATTGTAATCAGATCGAAAAAACATTTTGGAGATACAACCCACGACATCAAGCAGACCGATCACTCGCTTCAATTGATTTGAGACTTAACCAAGTCAACCTCTTTTCACTATTCCAGGCTCCAGACCTGTCAGAGCAGGCGCTTGAACCTCAAGAAGCTCCATACAATTCAAGCAGTAGCAACATGTCGTCCAGCTCACCACCACAGACCAAGCCATGGGTCTCAACACCATGCATTCTATCTGCCGCTCTCTCTCGCTCAGCAGGCTGGTACACCCTTCTCCCACTCTTACCTTCAACCCTCACTGACACACACGATCAGCAACATCTATCTCAAACTCGAAACCCTCCAACCATCTGGTTCCTTCAAATCCCGTGCCCTCGGAAACTTCCTCAGCAAAGCTATTCTCGCCCACAGGCCCTCTAAGCCCGTCCATTTCTACTGCGCATCAGGTGGAAATGCCGGCCTCGCATGTGTCGTTGCTGCAACGATGCTGAAGCGTCCTGCTACTATCGTCGTGCCGATGTCTACGTCTGTTCTTATGATTGAGAAGCTGAAGAATTTAGGTGCGGATGTGGTGCAGATAGGTGCGCATTGGAGCGAAGCGGACACGTATTTGAGGGAGGAGTTGCTGGGGAAGGATGAAGATGGCGTTTATGTTCCACCGTTTGATCACGAGCTTCTATGGTATGTGTGGGGAAGTCCATTTCCACTCTACCTTTCCCTGAGACGTGTTTTACCTCTTTTCTGAGAAATCTTTGGGGAAGTACACTCTAACTCCCATTGTGTATAGGGAGGGAAATTCGACGATTGTGGACGAGCTTGAGGAGCAAATGAGTCCTAAAGGTGGGTATGATGCGTTGGTGTGTAGTGTGGGTGGTGGTGGCCTGTTTTCTGGTGTCATGCAAGGTCTGGAAAGACACGGAAAATTACTTAGTGGCAAAGGCCAGACAGTTAAAGTCCTGGCTGTTGAGACGAAGGGTGCAGAGTCTTTGAACCTCAGTGTGACCAACAAGAGGCTGTTGAGATTACCAGCTATCACGAGTATCGCCACTTCACTCGGAGCGACGCAAGTTGCCAGTCAAGCATTCGAATGGGGAATGAAAGATGATGTCACCAGTCATGTTCTCAGCGACGCCGAAGCAGCAATGGCCTGCGTCAACTTCGCGGACGATGAGAGGATTCTAGTAGAGCCAGCTTGTGGAGTCAGTATTGCTCCAGCGTACAACGACACCTTACACTCCCTCCTCTATCCCACACTATCACCCGAAGAATTCGCCAAACTCAACATCGTCCTCATCGTCTGTGGCGGCTCCAACGTTACGATTCAAATCCTAGATGAATACAGGGAGACATACAGCCAAGACCGTGATGTCTTGGAGAAATTCCATTCGAGGAGGATCAGAGAGGAGGGCGCAAAGGCGGTTCCAACGAAATTGCAGGCTGAACCGAGAATTCCTTTCATTTTGCATAACGAAGAGGAGCATAAGAGAGATGACGTACTGGCTCAAGCCCGGGGAAGGAATTTCGAGGGCGAGCAGGTAGTGCCAAGACCTGCTATTGGGACCATGACACTTGGGGAGATGGAAAGACAGATCGAGGAGTTTGGGAAAGTGGTTAAGCCTTGATGACTTAGGCTGGGATAAAAGAGAAGACCCAGATGAGATTGCAATAGAGAATAAGCCTTGCGCTAACTTCATCAGATATTTTTTCACTGAACACATAAATATCTTGACTCTGTTTCGTCTCACCTCAGAACGGATATCTTCTTGACTTGAGAGAGTCCAATTGATGCTCGGTCAAACCACTTCAATTCACCTTTGCTGACTGCTTAGGCTATAAATCCAGTTAACGCGTTTGGTGGTATGAGCACTTCTCTTTTGTGTTATGCAAGAACGGCGACATGCCGTGGCGGAGTTGGTCGTGCGACGTGCAACAAATAATAAAACTTCGGCATTACTTCGTTGACGATATCCACACCAGATATACCAATAGTAAACGCGATGATGAATGACAATTGCTGGGTATTCCACGACAGACACTTGACCGACGGCCTCAGTTCAATCGACAGATCAAAATAGGAAAGAAAAAAATATTTCGAGGACCGGTTAACTTCAGTTGTGGAGGAAGAAACTCATTACTGTTGATTTATTTTGGTCTTATGGAACTTTTCCTTTTATTGCATTATTTCTTCCCCTGGTTTCCTTCTTCCAGCAATTCAAAAGCCAAAACGTAAGCTTCTACGAAATCTGGGTACATCCTCCATGCGTGTATTCCTGTCATTCATCATTAAGTCTGTTCCCCAATACCGATATATCTACATTTCTAAGGACCCAGTCCCAATTTCCACATAACTGAAACACCAAGCCGTCTATTACCTCTACTCTCATCCCCCAGACAAAGCACAGAGTTGGTCTACAAGCTCATGGTAACAGTCATGCTATTACTATGCACCATCAACACGGGGGGACATCCTTTACAAAGCACCTCCAGATCCCCCAAATAATTCGCACTAGCCTCCTCACTCAAACTGGTCCCCTCAACCGGACTTGGTAGCGTCGTAAACATAACGGCCGTGTGTTTACTCTTACTCCTCATCAGCTCATTCAAAATCAAATGTTGGGCTCTACATGGCAAATCATTGAAACTGATCGGCACGCCTTGAGTAGAGTATGTTGAGCCGCGCCGGGAGCGTGTTGAGGGATGAATGGAGTCCGTCTCGCTGGCTTCGAGAATCCGGTCGGGATTGGCGATGTAGGCGGATGGCAGACGGTTGCGCCGAAAAGGTGGGGGCGAGGCCGTGTCGGTGAACATTATTGAGGGACCGGGACCGTCTTCGGTAGCTACGCGGGTCATGGGTACAGGTTTGCTGGAGAATTTAGGTTGGGTGGCGTGGCGAGAGAGAGATGGTCTCTCGGATTTGCTGGAGGGATGATAGCCTGATGATTCGGGATGTGGTGACTTGGGCTCCTTGAGGGAGCCGTCTCTGCTTCCAATCTCGGATGATATCTTTAGTGAGGTTGCGATATTTGAGATTGAACTGTTCTTTCTGTGAGAAGATTCGGGTTCGGTTTTGTGGAATGTGAGTTCTGGTGTTGAAGTGACAGCATTTTCTAGTGGCAGTATACTCTTCCGTGGAGCTCGTTGCGGTGCCGTGACTTCTCGCTCGCCAGTTGATTTCTTGGATGGTGGAGGACCTCTCATCGTATCACTATGACTTTTCCGCCTCCTGATCCTCGATCTATCAGGTGAAGGAGAGTCTCTACCCGACTCATAGTCATCCATGTCGGCTTCGCTCGCAGCACTATTAGGTCCTTCGTCGTCCGAGACCAAAGCATCGGAGTCACTGTCGTCCGAATCACTTCCAGATTCTTCACTCGCGCTCACGTTGCTTGCTTGAAGGACGTTGTCAGATAATCTGTGCGTCCGCATACCTAGACTGACTCCTAATTTTGTGAGTCCAACCAAAGTATGCTTTCGTTTTGACTTTTTCAACAGTCTTCGAAGACCAAGGAATCGTTCCACTCTCTCTCCTCTTGGACCCTGTTGAAATGAAGCTTCAGGCCAGAATGACCCAGAGGTGTATATGCTTGCAATTTCTGAAAGATCCTCGGATCCAGAGGTTGCTCCTCGTTTTCCACGGATTTTCTGAAGCTCTTCCCACCATTCTTGTCCTTTCAGACAATCCTCGACCTCCTCTTCAGCCTCTTTGCTTGCACTCGCACCATTGACAACTATCTCGTAGGTTGGAAGTTTCCCAGACGCCAGCCAGAAAACAAGCACGTCCGCTTCAATTCGTAGGTTCTCTAGCAAAACCTTGACACGGCCACGCTCTTCTTCAACATCACTCTCATATTCGACGAAGACAGCTACTCGGAGCTTGTAAGCTTTCTTCCAAGCAGGAACGGTATTTAAAATGACACCAAGTTGCAATATCAATGTATCTGAGCGATCATTAGTACCATACTCAGACCGCTAGCCGCAGCGGTGACTTACAGGTATCGAAGTTGGTTGTAAGGACATTCTGTTTGTTGCCACCCTCTCCAGCGATCTCGGCTGACATCTGAATTGGCCACAAATCGATGTACTTCTTGTTGTGATCTCCACCTGCATGAGGAAATTGGAGAGCTGAGAAACCTTTGGCAACTGCAACATTAATCTGAAGTCGGAGGAGAAGATCTTCGAGTATTGTCACATAACTCGTGACGCTCATCATTCCCTCAGTCTTACATGTGTCAGTCGGTAGCGTTCCCGACATCTTAGCATCCTTGCTGTCTTGTCGTCCGATCCCCTCCCTTTTCCCTCCTGCTTGCTTCTTGTCTTCTGAAGGCAATTCAACATCAATCAGCGGCCGGCTCCTCCTCAAATCATCAAGGTTATAGAAACCCAGAACTGCAATATTGGGTCTCATGCCACCAAGTCCAGAATTCAAGACGATATTTCTCGTCCCCCATTCGACTCCCGGGGAAATAGCAATGTTTACGAACGCCTTGATTTTGGAGAAATCGATGTATTTCGTCCATGCTGCCTGCTGCCTTCGAGCTTCAGGGACAGATCCTCCGAAATTATCAGTGACAATCACATGGCCGAGGATATATAATGACCCTTTCTTCATGGAATTACAAAACTGAATGAGCTTGTATTGCCGTCGAGGATCGTTCACGAACAGTAGAATCTGGGGACGCCAAAATTTGACGTGCTCTTGTTTTAGCCGGAGAAGATACTTCCGAACTTGATGGTATATAAGGTTTTGCGAAACGTCTCCCCAACTCTTTGGCGGACTCGTGTAATGGATAATAAGGAAGATCACTACTAAAATTCCAACACAGGATGCCGCATAGAGTCCATCGACAAAAAACATCGCCACTGCGGAGACGATGGTTCCCGTGAGAGCTGTTTGCCAATTGAAGAAGTGGAATGATGGTCGAAAGTTTGGTGCTGAGCCGATTTTCAGAAGGAAGCATGCCAGATTCATCACAAGAAATGTCATCTGAGCAGATTAGCACGCTGTTGGAGGAATCTCAGATGTTCCGACTTACGAGATAAGTCATTGTGACGAAAGAAGCGATCTGATTCAAGTCGCAGAGCATGGTGACTTGAGCCACAAGATAGGTCATTATAATTGCATACGTCGGCTCATCGCCTTTCTCCGTTCTCTGGCCAAATATTGAGAATCCCGGAAGTAATTTGTCTCGAGCAAGTGCCTGTAGGAGTTTTGCTGACCCGATCACACCCATCAGTGTAGAGAAGAATGAGCTTGCGAATTCGCCAGCCAGAATGACTAGACCAGAGATATTGGTATCCTGGATAACGTTTGCGTTTGTGATGAAAGATGATCTTGTTATTGTGGCGGCCATAGCGAGAATGACCAGGGTGTATAGGACAAACGTAGTTGCGAGACCGTATAGTGTTCCCTTTGGAATGGACTTGCTGGGATTTTTGAGGTCCCCAGACATGCTTGCTCCAGCAAAGATGCCTCCAGTGGCTGGGAACAGAATTCCGAACAGATCTTGAAATGTCTCCTTTCCATGCAGCTGGCTCCCAGCGGCACCTTTTGTAAGCCGAGGCATTAAATTTCCTACGAATGTGTCTACACTGAGGCCTGTGTATTCAATGCCTAGCTGCCGATTTTCGAACGGTGCAAGTATTAGAGCCGAAATGGGGATACTGAGGGTTGCAAGAACAAGTATGACCAGGAGTCCATTGCTAGCGCGCGCGAAAATCGAGGATCCAGCCAGGCAAATTGCCGTACATATCACAAGGACAACTGTTGACCACAGGTACAAGTACCATGGGGTTTCCGGCATGATATTGGCCCAATTTCCGGTATGAGTTCCAAAGTTGAGCTTGAGGCAATCAATCAATCCCACGGCATTTAGACCAGTGTTGAAGACAAACCCCATGTAAAACACAACTCCGATGGATCCGCCAAACTCGGGACCAAGAGATCTTGAGATCAGATAATATGCTCCTCCTCCACGAACCGTTCCATTCGATGCAATTGCTGAAAGAGAGAATGTTGTGATCAGGTTGATCGCGTAGGAAGCGACTAACATGCCCATAATACCCAGAACTCCACTTTGGCCTGAAGTACTGTTAGTGTATGCCAGCCGGCTGAACACCATGATCTTGACTTACCCAGTATAAATCCGAATCGCAAGAACATGAGAATGCTAAGAACATTCAAACATGTTGGCACATAAACCCCAGAGAACATTCCGAGTTTCTCGTCTCCTCCAACCGGTCGTGGTCCCAAACCAGCTTTTGGTAGAGACGATTCCCCATTTGCCTTTTTCATTTCCGCTGCATTGTTCTTTTGTATCCTCGCCATCTCGTCTTCAGCAATGGGAGCTGGCTTGCTCCGACCATTACTTGACCTTCTCCGCACACTAGAATCGTTCTCATCGTTGAAAGTTGCGATGTGCAGTATGCGTTTGGTCAGAAAGTATTCGCGAGGAGCCGCGGTTGTTTCATTCGTGGCTGGTTCATAAGGGTTTTGCTCTTCTAGATCTTCGTCGTTATTTGCTCCGTCTAAGGATCCCGGCTCCTCAATAGCCATAGATGACCTCCGATTCAATTCCCCCGCATCATCGTGAGCAGTACCAGAATGGAAGTTGGAATGTTGGCGACCCGCACCCCCTTGAGATGGACGACGCAGTGTGCTAGACATTGCTCCTTCAGATCACCTGGCCAGGAAATGGGGCGAGGATGCCACGGTCACGATATAGATGCCATGGATAAGATAATGTCTGATCCTAGGTGTATGGTGTTGTCGTACTGCGCGATAGCATTCCTTGAAGTTGTCTATCCGCTTCTGGCCGCTCTAGCATAGTCACTCAGGTTTGTTTTGGCATTAAGTCATCCCTGCACGGAAGCGTCATTCAGGCTCGGCAAAGTCTCTTCGGGCACGGGCGAGGGGCCGCGAGATCAAGTCGAGTCAGACGTGCACTTTTAACCTACCTACCTACCCAGACGGAGAAGGAAGGAATGCAGTTGAAAATGATCAGACGGATATAGGAGCAGCAAGATCGCGATGTTTGTGAAAGTGAGAAGAAAAACTTGCGGATTCGTCGGAAGCCACCTCTAAATATATCAATGTAAACAAATCCTGGCGAGGCTACCAAATGAAGGTAGGTACGGAGGTACAGTAGGTACAGTAGGTGTCAAAACACGAGAGATAAGCCGGCCTCAAACTGCTATCTAATAGCTGGGCGTGATTGGTCAGATGCCCAATCAGGGTCCTTCCGCTAGCCCAAAGCGACCAAGTGACCCGAAATCCAAACTCAAGTCTGACCTAGGCCTCGGAAATGGGCAGCTGCAAGATACGGAGGAGGTAGCAAATAGTCAGTCTTCGAGAGCCGCCGATACGATACGATACGATACAATACAATACAGCTCGAGATTTATCACTTTTTCCTGTTCCTACAAATATCCCATCACACCTTTGTGCATATTCTGTGAGTACAAGTAGCATATATCTATCTGCATTGGCTCTCTGTAACCTGGTCGTGCTCCGAGCTGACCTGCGCGGTGTAGTGGTTCATTTCCTTCTTCATCAACTTTGTGGAACAAAACATGAGATAAGAACCCGAGCACACCGCACCTTCTGGTCGACGACATCTATTCTTCCCATCCAACGGATAAACATAATGTCAACTCCGCAAGATGACGAGTCTTCTGCTCGCCCTCTGCCGGTCCCAAGGTCTTCTTCGCCGAGCTCTACAATAACAAGAGGACGTCTATCAGACAGTCCGGTTCCTCGAGCAGCGTCAATAGCTCGATTAGCTTCTCCAGTCCCGTCGCACAACACAATTGGAACACCACCAGTACGCCAGATACCTGCGCAGAATCAAGCTGGCTCAGGATCCTTTGCCTCTGACAATTTGACGCCTCTTGCCGGTCCTCCATCCCACTCCCCGCAGCCCGGACCAGGAGTGTCAGCTCTCGCTGCGGCTCTGTCGAATTCCTTTGGCCAGTCACCACCGAATTTCGGAACACCTCCTCTCCGACCATTGTCTCCGGATGGTGCAGCTCAGCAAAATGTACGTCCGGCTCCTCAAAGCAACTATGGCTCTTTTGACAGAGCTCGCTCCGTACAAGGAGCACCAGGATGGGCGGGTCCGAGTACATACGAAGATCCCGAGATTGTCAAGAGGCATCTTGTGCAGCCTAGCGAGCAGGGAGATGGGGCAGATGATAGCATATTCGGAGGACCTTCTATGTCCTTCAGAGCAGGATCTCCTGCGGCAAGAGGGAAGCAGAACATTGAAGACATAGCTCCGGGGCTAGACGACAACGAGTTTTCAAGCTTGCGGCTCCAGGGCGGGGATATTACACGACCCATATACAGATGGGCTGAGGATGCAGAGGGAAGAGGTAAAGCACAAAGAAGTCAAAGCTTCCATTTCTCACGACCACATCCCGAGAACGAGGTACTTGATATTGGCTCGATCAAAGTTCCAGGTGGGTTCCGTCGAAATTTTCTTCGACGTGCTGCAGGGAGTCCATCTCCAGCAGGCAGATATGCGGATGAGAACAGCGTAGGGGTTCGGAGACAGCCGAAAATGCTCACCAATAACTTCATCGAATTTCTGACGATATATGGTCATTTTGCTGGTGAAGAGCTGGAAGAAGATGATGAAGATCTTGGGCCGAATGAATACTTTACGTCAGATGACTACGATGCTGTTGAAGATGGTGGTAGCGACGAGGATAGAGAGCCTATGGAAGACAGTGCGTTACTCACACCTGGCCGGAAGAGGAGGAAGCGCAAGGATCGCGCGCCGCCAGGTACCAATGGATCGATGGGAGCTGCTTTACTGCTTCTCAAATCATTCGTCGGCACTGGTGTATTATTCTTACCGAAGGCATATCTTAACGGTGGCATGCTCTTCAGTAATCTTGTATTGGTCGGTGTAGCTCTTTTGAGCTACTACTGCTTCGTTTTACTGGTCAATACTCGCCTGAAAGTGAATGGATCATTCGGCGACATGGGCGGTATGCTGTATGGAAACTGGATGCGGACTACAATTTTGATCTCCATCGTACTAAGTCAGATCGGTTTCGTCGCTGCATATATTGTCTTTACATCCGAAAACTTACAGGCTTTCATTCTTGCAGTTTCGGACTGCAAGACCAATATTGAGATCAAATGGCTGATCCTTATGCAAATGGTAGTCTTCCTACCGTTCTCGCTACTCCGCGACATCAGCAAGCTTGGCTTTACCGCACTGATTGCAGATGCGTTCATTCTCATCGGCTTGGTCTATCTCTATTACTACGACATTCTTACAATTGTCCGACAACATGGTATAGCTGATATTGTCAACTTCAATCCAAATGACTGGACACTTTTCATCGGAACTGCAATCTTCACATTCGAAGGAATTGGTTTGATCATTCCAATCCAAGAATCGATGAAAAACCCAAAGAAGTTCCCCCCAGTCCTTGGCGGCGTTATGATTATCATCTCCGTGATTTTCATATCTATGGGAGCGTTATCATACGCTGCCTATGGATCAAAAACCGAAACTGTCGTGATTCTGAACCTTCCTCAAGATGACAAGTTGGTCAATGGTGTGCAGTTCCTCTACTCTCTCGCCATTCTCCTGTCAACACCTCTTCAGATCTTCCCTGCAATCAGAATCACAGAGAACGAGCTCTTTACCCGAAGCGGAAAATACAATCCATATATCAAATGGCAGAAGAATCTCTTCCGCTTCTTCGTCGTTATGCTCTGCGCTGGAATCGCTTGGTTCGGTGCCAATGATCTCGATAAATTTGTTGCGGTAGTTGGTAGCTTTGCCTGTGTGCCTTTGGTGTACATTTATCCAGTAAGCCACATTCCTTCTTTGTCTCGAATATGTAAAACAGGTCATCTAACATCAACCAGCCAATGCTCCACTATAAAGCCGTATCTAGAACCAAGCTGCGCAAGATCTCCGACGTCCTCCTCTGTATCTTCGGCGTTATCGTCATGGTCTACACCACCTCCCTTACAGTCATCAGCTGGGCCAGCGGCAATCAAAAGCCACCTCTGCCGAGTTATTGCGATAAGAAGACTAAATTCAATCTTTTCTGAGCAGAGCCTGGTGAAGTTTTTGGGACTGAATTGTACAGGATAAAGGAACAAGCAATGAGATAGAGTCGGGTAGTGTAGGAAAGTAGATTGATTTTTCTTTTTGGTTCGCCTGGATTTCGTTTCTCTTCTTGCATAGCGCTGCGGTGTTGAGTTTGTGAGGCCTCACGGCTTTAGAATACGTGGTGGAGTTTAGAGTATATTTACTAGTTCCTTCCGTTATTGTGTCAATTTAGGATGTGTTTGACTTTCTTGCTGTGCGAGTGAGAGCGGCATCTGCTGAGTTCGAGTGAGACAAGCTGGAGAGGAGAGAACAGATGACATTATACGTACAGAAGGGTCTAATTATTGTATTATACCAATATTTTCCTTTGAAGGACCTCTGAAGGAGTCAACAAAGTAACTATAAACCGCCAGCAAAATTGAGACAAAGCACTGTCTCCATCGAAGAGAACTGGTAAGTACACTTCACTGTCGTGACTGGGAGCCAAAGTCACAAAGATGTCACATGACAATCTCAAAAGTACCTGGTAGTTCAATTTAATATTTTTTTGGGGGGGGATAACATTGTAAATCATGATCTGACAATGCGGCTAATAGGACTTTAATTCGAATTCTTCGCGGCTCCGCTGGAGACGAAATAAGTCAGCCTTGTACTAGGACCAGCGAGAATATCCCAATCTATCACTCTCTCTCGTTTTGAATTTCCCTTCCAGGCATAAAAATACCATCACCATTTAACAAACTCAAATTCAAAAGACGCAAACCAAAGCATCGCCAACCAAATCAAGCTCCAACCAAATCAAGACAGAAACAGAATCCACAGCACAATTCCCAGAGGGTAATCCTCCACTCAAGTCTTTTTTTCGCCTGCTGTCTTTCTATCCTCATTCAGAGACCTAGTCCTAGAAGTCCTGCTGCAGCTACGAGCACACTTATTAAGATCGCATTGAGGGCTCCGCAGCTGGAAAGGGAGAGTGCGGCGTTGGTTGTGATGGTTATGGATGCATTGGATGTTGGGTTGGGTGTTGAGTTTGAGGTTGAGGATGATGTTGGTGAAATGGGTGGTTTAGTGCTAGGGAGGTTATCAGTATGTTGATCAGGGGAAGAGGGAAGGGAGACAAAGGAAGAGGACGTACTATGTTCAATTAGCGTGAGCGGCAGCTGGAGAGGCGAGGAGGACGAAAAGGTTGATTATCAGGAGCGCGAATGAGAATACGGAGGTAGACGTGCGCGCCATATTGGAGATGAATCAGTGCTTTGGTTTAGGGTTATAGGAATCGGAAAGTGAGTTTTGAAAATTTTGCTCAGCAAGTGCCTGGTTATTCAGATTGAAGTAGATTTTGGTACAACTGACAAGGCAGATGTAATACAGGATTAGAGGAATTGTTTGTAACATGTTGTATGATTTTGTAGAGAATGTAGAGAATGGAAAGATGTAACCCGAATATTTATGGAGTGGCTGTGAAATGAGAAATGTGAAGATGCAATCATTCCATTCTTCACTTGAGCTGGGGAACTAATCTGTTTCATAGTTTTAGGAATGCATCAATGTCTGTAATTAGTGATCGAACACGTAATCGGCCATCATTTTTTACTCTGGTTGTTTGTTTGTTTTTTTCTTTGTAAAAGGGGATTGAAGCGAGCGACAGGGGTCCGCGTATATTGATTTCGTTCCGACGCGAAATCGCGTCTCCTCAACTTCTCAACTTCTGTACCAATTATCTGAACTCTGCTTGATGACAACGTCAACCATGGCAGTATCAGAAGACGCTGGGAATCTGCTGCGCAGTCCCTCGTAAGTCCCCCTCTTTGTTCAATCGAATACAATTAATCCTTCGCAGGAAGCAATCTCACACCCTTCTCTACCGCCAACCCTCCCTCTACAAACCCCTCTCGACTTTCGCATTGCAGAAAGAGAAGCACTACCAGCAGCAATATGGCGACATGTACTTTCTGCGCTTATCTAAATTGAAACCAGAAGTCGAAGAGATTGCTGCAGAGGCTTGGCAGGATTTCCATATCGCGGGCGAGGATTGTGAGAGGGTGGAGCGTGTGCTGGATGTTAGACAGGGAAAGCTGTGTTGGGTCGCGGGTACGATCTATATGGAAATGCCGCTGAAGCCGAATATTCTGGATGATATCTCGAAGGATGTGAGTGTTATTCTGCGTGGCGGGAGGGGGAGTTAGGACGGAGTGTATGCTGATGAACAACAGCACTGGATATCAGCGCCGCCGCCGAGAGAAAAATATCTTTCGCCAACGGGCGAGGACCTTATTATGCTGGAAGATAACTCTGGAAGATTGCGATTAGTGGGCGCGCCTTTAGCAAACGAGATGCTGGTCACAGGCTGTATTGTCGCCGTAATGGGAACAGAGAATGCGAATGGAGATTTCGAAGTCGTGGATATCAAAGTGCCGGACCTTCCACCTCAGGCTGAGAGGTGGCAGACGGAAGATCCTGAATCGAGAAGGAAAGCAGATGTGGATACGGATATGGATGTCGACAAGCCACCCAGCAAGAAAATAGCTATTGTTTCTGGGTTAGGATTCTCAGGCACCGATGCAGATCATTCTCTAGAAATTAATTTGCTAGTTGAATATCTGCTCGGCGAAGCTCTTGACCCGACAACACAGGAAAATGTCTCGCAGATAAGCAGGTTAATTATAGCTGGGAACTCGATAGCGTTGGACAACGAAGCTGTTTCCCACGACACGATTGGCAATACCCGGAAAACGCAGAAGAAGTACGGATACGATAGCAGTGCATACAATCCCACACCTACGAAACACCTCGATGATTTCCTCGCCAGCTTACTGCCCAGTATACCCGTTACACTCATTCCGGGGTTTACAGACCCGGCGAATGTCAGTCTACCTCAACAACCTATACATCCAGCAATGTTCCCACAAGCAAGGTCGTATGCTTCTATTCCGCCTAAAGCCGGGGAGACAGCTGAGCCAGGCTGGTTTGACACCGTGACTAACCCCTGGGATGGCGAGGTTGAAGGCTGGAAAGTCTTAGGTACAGGTGGGCAGAATGTCGATGATGTGTTTAAGTATGTGGAAAGTGAGGATCGATTGGGTATGCTGGAAGCGATGTGTAGGTGGCGGTGTGTTGCTCCTACTGCGCCTGATACTTTATGTAAGACGTCTCTCCTTATCTTCGCAAATGTCCCATCTCCTAACACAGAAAGGGAGCTACCCATTTCAAAATGATGATCCTTTCGTGATGGATTCTTGTCCACATCTCTTCTTTGTTGGCTCGCAGCCAAAATTCGACACTGCTGAGATCGAGGGCCCGGATGGCCAAACAGTCAGGTTGATTGCAGTGCCTAAATTTGCGGAGACGGGCGAGTTGGTGTTGGTTGATACTGAGACTTTAGAGACTTCTGTTGTAAGGATTATTGTCGCGTAAGTGAGTATCTTAGGGGGAAGAGAAGAGAGAGCCTTATGATATAATGAAAATCATTGAGATTCAATGCCACATATGGTACAAAGGACTGTCACATAATTGTTGATCTCTGTTCGAACCACGGGCTACTTTTAGGAGCAAAATACTCAAAGTACCCAACGTCACCTCATGTCTTCTTCAAGCACCCTAAGATGCCTCTGAAGCTTTTTGGGTGGATGGCCGTGATATGATGAATTGTAACTTGCTAATCAATGGTAAGACATTCACCACTCAATATTCCTCTCACTCCCTGATCTCACAAGAAGCTTGCTATATTGTCTTTCCTTCTAGCCAGATTTTCTTATCATCGTCTTTCAAGTAATCTTCCGAGTCTATCTTATCTCTCGAACAGTCGTTTCCTCAAAAAAAAAGCCGCTATCTATCTGGCAAATTCCGACAAGGGTGCGGACTAACAACCTGGAATACATACCTGATTTTTTCGGTGGCACAATCATTGACGCATACGACCATTACGAGGATAGAGAAAATAACGAGAAGTCCCCATATCAAGTCAAAATCATGAATATACTCCCGACTACCAAAGCTAAAGCCGTCTTCGATATTTTCCAGAAGTCTCGAGGCGCAGAGTTCCTCTCTTGTGCGTACTTTTTTGTTAAAAGGGGGGCCGCAACCACAGCAGTCATTCGCTTTCGAGACAGCGATGAATTCCTCCAAGCAAGAGGACTGGCAATGCAACGGTGGATTCAGAGCGAGGCTTATGCAATTAAAACAAATCAAGGGCTTCATTACTGCATTCCGTCGCCAAATAAAGTGAAGCTATACTAGCAATCTTGCGATATGAGCCGTGGGATGCATCACTCCAGGTCCCTCGGGACTGGACGTCGATTACAGTATCTTGGCGCTGACCTCGTTCCTAAGCGAACCATTACAGTGGGGGCTGAACCTCTAACTGACTGTAACAGTTGTACAGCAGTTGTACAACATTCGTATCAGCATAGCTCAGTTGCTGCAGCTTCTGTATAGCTTCCGAACCAGGAGCTGAAATTGTAGTTGTTAATGATTCGTATACGACCAGGCTGGATTCTTCGTGGGATCGAAAAGGCTTGCTATTGCTGACCCAATTCTTAGAGATGCTCTGGTCTGTCGTACTTATTCTGCCCTGCCCTATACATCACTTAGGCTGAAGATGTCAGCCCTAGGACTTTATCATATCATCTCGCACTTTCCATCCGATGCTTGTTTTCCACTACCTCATTCCTGTGCGCGACTTCTTGCTAGGAAAGGAAATCTCAAACTGAAACTTTGTCGAGTTTACAAACATATTTGACATCTTTTCACCATCTTTTATCCATCTACACACACAACCCTCATACCTCACACTTCAAGTATTTCTTACATCCCTCCACATAGAGCCCGCACAAAGCGAAAAGAATGTCCTCATCGTCCCGCTCCGATGTTAAGACCATGCAATTGCAAATCAGCGAAGACGCTCGCACTTCTGTCTCAATTCCCTCTCAAACTTCCAAGCTCACACCCGGTGTCACAACTCCCTCTCAAGACGCACTCGGCCAAGTCCGTCGTGCCATCGGAGCACCTCCATACCGTTTTGAACAACCTGCTACTACATCTCGTACCCGAATCAACAAGCATATACCTGAAGGCTTGTACAGATCCACCATCCAGAAACGTCGCAAAGCTCAATTCTCATATTACTTCACGTCGACTCTATACAATGCTTGTCTCATTCTCCAAATCCTGCTCAGCGCCGCTTTGACTGCATTGGGTTCTTCGTCGAAAAAGAATGGAACTGTAATTACTATTCTTGCCGCAGCCAATACAGTCAATGCTGGTCTTGCAGCTTTGCTGCATAATTCTGGTCTACCTGGTCGTATAAGGAATGACTGGAATGAATACGACAAGGTTGAGATGTTTTTGGTTGAGGTCATGGATTCGGGTATTGTAGAGAATGGTATGAGTACAGCAGATGTGATTCAGACGTGCTTCAATCGGTATTCAAATGCGAGAGCTACTGTTGAGAAGAATAAGCCAGGTTATTACACAGGTGGAGCACCAACAGGCCCCGGGGCTGCAGTAAATATTATACCACCTGTGCTTGGTGTCAGATGAGATGGGTAATTGCTTGTAAGATTCTGTGGTCTAGCCTTGCCTGTTAAGTGTTACATTATTTTGTATGCTTGTATGGTAGCTCCTTGCCGAGTTTGATACTACTGTGCCGAATTCAAGGTGGAATGCGAGTATTGCTTGCTTGTAACGTGCACTTGTAACTACGTAGATCCGCACTTTTCTGAGTTTGAAAAAGGTTGCATATGTGATGTAATATCTATGATGGATATTATCCACTCTTCTCAAGAAAGAGAACCCACACCATCAGTACTTGTGTGTCTCTGCTCCTTTTTGCATGGCAAGCATTTATGTTTAGCTCTTGTACTGTAGGCTCATCTATTTCGACATTTCCCAGATATCTGTCATTGAATTACGTCTATAAGAGGAAGGAGAAAGCAAGTATCCGGAGCCGTTTCCTCAATCGCCAGGCGCCACTTCGACTACTTCAAGTACCAATTGGTTGCAAATCAGGTTCAAGGCAGCATACATGAACGATGGACAGTTCTCTGCTTTGACCTCGAAATTGAGACGTGCAACAGAAGTCAAGAGTTGAAGGACTTTAAGGACTCTAATCGTGGTGATTCTTGCTTGGCTTAATGTAGAAGATAAGAGTGTTTGGTGGCGATAACAGCCTGTAAATTAATTGGGATTAAGGAATCCTTGAAGGCGTTTATTTTGTTCGTTAACTGTATGTTTATGGTCACGAGTTTGACGATATTAAGTATCACTCGATAAAGAATCAAGACTTGAGCAATGGAGAATAAAACAATCAATACGCCTTCGCTTTGACTTTGGAAATGCGACGAGCAACAAGAGTCAGTGATTCAAGGGTCCCTTAATCCTGGATATTCTCGTTCAGCTCGCGGCGAAGGAGTTTGACAGAAAGAATTGCCTGAAGACTATGATTTAGGCGAGAATGGCCCTTGAATGGGTTTACTTGATCTATTAGCTATATATTGGTGCTCAACATATTTGTCTCGAGAAAAGAGATTTGAATACTAGCTGAAATGTAAACATGTCGTTCAGTATCCGCTTTGTTTTCGCTATCCAGCATATAAGCGAGAATGGGGAGGCGGCAACCAGTCCTCCACTCGTATAGTTCAACATCAATCTGTCGATTGCTCCTCCCAGATAGTCAGTCCATCGAAATGGGAAGCCTTTGTTTCTGATTAGCTGCCACAGATCGAGGCAAAAGCAAATCCCACGACTCGCAAGATCAATTATGTAAATTACACGTGCTACACCAAGCCCTGGTAAACATCGAGCCTCGGTTCTCCGCGTTTCAATCAACAACAACCGACGGAGCCTCGCAGACCCCGAGATCTCCTCCACATCTACCCCACGGACTAACACTACAAGTAAGACTACTGCACCTCTGCTTTTTCCTAAATATATTCTCCAATTTCTTACTGCCTTAAAGGAAGTTCCTTTCCTTATCTCTCTGAAGACGTTAGAAACCTATCTGTATCTTCACATAAAGATCGCCATCATGGCAGCCCAAGGTCCAATAACCACCTCCCTCACCACCCTCCTTAACATCAAGCACCCAATTCTTCTAGCAGGCATGGCACGAACGTCAGGTGGACCCCTCGCTGCCGCAGTATCCAATGCCGGCGGACTAGGCTGCATCGGCGGCTTAGGATATACGCCCACCCAACTCCGCGAAATCATCCACGAGCTCAAAGCCAACCTCGACTCGCCATCCCTCTCATTCGGAGTCGATTTGGCCCTCCCGAAAGTAGGCGAAGGAGCGAGAAAGACGAATCATGATTACACGCATGGCCAGCTCGACGATCTGATCACTGTGACGATCGAAGAGGGCGCGAAGCTGTTTATCAGTGCAGTAGGCGTTCCGCCTCCGCATGTTATCAAGAGGCTTCATGATGCGGGAATTTTGATCATGAATATGGTTGGCGCGCCGAAACATGCGAAGAAAGCTCTAGATGCTGGCGTGGATATCGTATGTGCACAGGGTGGCGAGGGAGGTGGGCATACGGGTGATATTCCTAACTCGATTCTGATTCCCTCAGTGGCGGATGTGGCGAGGCAGTATAAGCCTACGTTGCTGAAGGGCCAGACGGCCTTGGTTGTTGCTGCTGGTGGTATTTATAATGGTAGGAGTTTGGCGAGTAGTTTGATGCAGGGTGCGGATGGCGTATGGGTTGGAACGAGGTTTGTGGCTTGTACAGAGGCGGGATGTAGTCAGGCTCATAAGGATGGCGTTGTTAGTGCTACTTTTGAGGATACGGTCCGGACATTGGTTGTTAGTGGAAGGCCGTTGAGGACGAAGAGAAATGCGTGGATTGATAAGTGGGAGGCCCAGCCTCAAAAGATCAAGGAATTGACTGAGAGTGGAGTGGTGCCACTGGAGTATGATATGGAACAGGGCAATGATTTCGATATCCCACATTTGATGGGTGTTGTTGCTGGAGTTATTAAAAGCATTCAGCCGGCAAGGGTTATTGTTGACGAGATGGTATCAGAGGCAGTTTATCAGTTGAACAAGGCACAGACATTCTTGGGCGTTCCGAGTAAGCTGTAGACGATTTTGTACATGTTCCAGATTTAGTAATACATATTCATCTTGACTGAAGAACTTGCAAAGTTTTATCCCAGACCTCGAAGCAAAATTCCACTTGAAGAAGACCTACTCAAAGATGTTGAAGGTACTACAAACCATGCACCTATGCCTAAACTCCACATTGATCAGCAGCGAGCGCTTCGCATGCTTATGTAACGCCAACCATCCAATATCGTCTCACTAATACCATCTCGCTAACCAATTCCCTATACAAGAAATCTATGAAGCATCTCCATTTAGCTGAAGTGTGGTAGCCTAGCAGGTATGAAATTATCCCGACTATCACCGACAACCTCCGAAAGACCGTCTGACACAGTGCTAGGCGCGATGGATGTCTCGACAGGTAGTTCCTCTAATGTAGGTATGTTTTCGACCTGAGTGGGTTCTACCTTGGTCTCTGTAATAGACTCTGTAGATGATCCCGCGTGAAGCCCACGTTCTACTGCCAACTTCACAGCAGCTTGTCGCTTCATTTCAACTTCCAGTTCTTCCTCATGTCGTATCCTCTCTTCTTCTTGCTGTAAATCTGATAGTGACGGTATTTCAACCATACCTGGACTTTGTATATCTGGAGTCTGTGGTAGCGAAGCAGAGCTGGCGCGGTGTACAGAAGGTCTCGATTGTGATGACTGGGTAGTCCTGGACATAGTTCTCGAAACGGTTCTAGCCCCAGATGGCCTCTTGCCTTTCCCAGACTTGGTTTTCCCACTACTCTTATCATCGAAGGTTGTATTGGTCATTCTCCTCTCCAATACCATCGCGAATTCGTCGCTTAATGGCACCGCATCGTCTTCTCCATCACTTGGGAACAGATCACCGCGGGATCGCATCGAATCTGTTGTCTCGCCCGAGCTTGCAGTATAACTCCGGTGTCTATTGTGACCTTTCTGTTTGATTCCATCATCATCGCTATGGTCTTCCGATATCAGTGGCTCCTCTTCGTGGCCAAGAAGCTCAGACCGCTGTGCTCCTGGATGATCTTGCAAATCTGCTGCACTGGGCTTATATCTCAATGTTCCACCCAACTTGAATGGCAGTCGTCCTAAGAAGCCCAGTGTGTTTGTGCTCGGTATTACAGTCGGGTCCGGATCCAGACTCTTTTTCCTCCCCCGCGTACCATAACTCATCCCCTTCTTCTTTCTAGGTGCCTGATTGACTCCGGTACTTGGTCCGCTATGCGATCCACTTCCTGCCAATAATCTATCCAGCTCATCGTTCCCCCAACCCCCTCCTAGTAACCCCCCACTACTCCGCTCATCGTCTTCATCCCAATCGTCATAGAAATCAAAACTCAATTCCGCCCTTCCCCTCGTCCGCGACCTTTCTCGTATGCGCCGCGCGCGTTCTTCGCGGTCCGGGAAACAAGGTGCGGTGCATTGTACGATGCTGGATGCGACTGACGATAAGCAAGGGTTGATGTATCGGTGTTGGAAGGTCCAGATTCCTGCAGCGGCAGTTTCAGTTGCGGACTCGGCATTCTGGGAGAATTGGTTCCAGGTCTGTCTGTATCGCGGGTCTTCGAGGAGAGGTGCCATTGGGAATGATAAGGTCAGAGCACGGAATGTCACAGGTTCGAGACATATGCTTTGTAGCGACAGATCACTGATTTAGGTATGGGTTCGGCTGCCTAGGTAGAGTATAAGTAGCTTTCCCCAGCATGCGTGCTGAGATCGACAGGAGCCGTCGGAACTGCTTTCGGTTTGTCAAGTGGAGGGTTAGTGAAGCTTAGTGCCGACTTGGGTTGAAGTGGGGCTTTTAGCGTTACAGTATATCCAGATCCAGCTCTCGACCTCGCTCGCTTGCACAGGAATAAACAAACCTCATGGAACCTTCGAATTGTTACCCATGCCTTTCAGATGAGCTATCAAAGCAGGCGGGCTTAGTGAGCCGTATGGAACTGGTAGGATTTTAGAGGTTATATGCAAGAATTGATGGGGAAAACGAGCCCATCAATTCTTGCATATAACCTCCGCCCATCAGCTCAATGTACCACAAGACTGTGCTAGCTACAATGTCACACGTTTATATTTACATTCGGCCCGACTTAAATAAGACAAGGACGAACTCTCGTCGAGCATCGACTTTCGAGCTTTAGATACAAGCATATCAATATCAATATTCAAACCCCGAAGCCCAGACCCCAAACTCCAATGCCCGAAACACCTCTCCACAAGCCATCACTGCAAGACCCCCATGAACAGTTCCGCCTCATCATTAAACACGCCCGTCTTCCCCGCTGCCCAACAGTTAACCGGCCTTCCCTTTCCCACCGGTCTATAAACTACACTAGTACAGTTCCTATTCCTCGGCCAGAAATTGATCCCAGCACAGATCTCTATACAATCCTCCAGCGAATACACGAACGCTGATCCGATATTTGTTAGTACGGCACCTCGACCGCAAAGTCGAGTGAATGTGAGCCCAGTCCCGGCGGAGGGAATGCCGTTTTCGCCGGTCTTGAAGAGAGAATTATAAGTTGTGCCGTTTTGGCAGGCGTCAGAGGGGGCGGGGAAGGCGGTTATTGTTGGTGTTGAGGAGAAGGTCGTTGTGGATGTGGATGTGGATGTGGAAGAGGAACTGAGTGAATTTGTGGAAGAGTCTCCTCTAGCGCTAGGTAATGCAGAACTGTTTTCAATATCAGCACTCGAAAAATCCTACACATCCTCCAAATAACAAACCTCACTTCACATTCCTTCCCATTCCTTACTGCCAACGATCCTCCCACTGCACCACCAACACTCGCGGCAACAACAATTGCACACACAATTCCAAAGACCAGCCAAAACCTCCTCGCGCTTATATCACCTAGCCGTCTTCGCATCCCTATACTAACTTCCATGACTTTCGGATTTGTCTCTTTCAGAGTCTTATCCGATGCATAATACTCATGATACGGAATAGCTTCCGGCAAAATGTAGCTCGGAACTGTCTCTGGTGCGTTGTGGCTTTGGTCAGAACGGATTGTTTCTGGAGCATCGTGGTAGGAGGCTCTTGGCCCGACAGTATTGGTATTGAGACTCATTATCGGAGACGAGGAGGGATTCGGGCTTAGACCTCAAGACTTTTGACGCAGGCTTGTACCGCGGTAACAGATGGATGAAGAAGGATGGGAAAGTAATGACTTGATAGATATGGTCTACAAGCGCGTCAGGGGCAGCGGCTATTGATACTTACGAGAGGTCTTACTAGATCAAGATCGAAATAGAAGGGCGAATGAGAATTAACAGCTCGAAGTGCTGTGGGTTGTGTGTAACGCAATTCGACCTGCATCGCGGCGCAGCCGTGTAACATGTTGGGGCTGTCCGGCTGAAAATTATCTATTTGAGCACTTGCTTGCCGACCTGATTGGATACCAACCCGATTGGCCTCACCACGGCCATGTTGTCTTGTGGATTGGAAAATCTGCCAAGGGAGCCTCGATGCTTGATATAAATTATTGCATATCTTCAGCCATCGTCCATCGTAGTGCCTTTTCAATTCACATGCACAGATCCGATCATTGCGGCACCCCGATTGCTCCCGAAGCCGAAGCAAGAATACCAAGGTGTTTTTCAAGATAAAGGCAGTTTCGTTGACAAGACGAGCGACAGGTTGTGGCTGCAGAACCATTTCACGCTGCCCCTTTCTTTAACCTAACGCCCGAGAATGGGTCCCCTACTATGCAGCTGCAAGCTATATGATGAACAGATTGCTCCCTTGCGCCTTGCAGTGGGGCGACCCATCGACCAGAATGAAGGGACGAGATAGACCAAAGACCGCAGCCCGATTGTCACACGGATGAGACTTCTGCATCTCTTGGTACAATCTTCGATTGAGGCTACATAGGAAGCAAGGTGAAACAGATTTGGGATGGAGGAGAAGATGAATGAGCGGAATCAAAAAAGCATCATATATGACTTGACAGGAAATGGGTCGTGACCCAAATTTGAGTAAAGACTAGTGGCGGAGGTCATGCGAACATAGTTCTAGAAGATGAACAGCCACCGGTTGGACAAAGCGGAAAGGTGGAACGAAGTCTTTAGAAGAAAAGGATAGTAGCAATGGATTGAGTGACGCTGTTGAATACTACATACCAGGAGCCAATATGGAAAATGCTCCGTCCACGAAAGCGCATGTAATACAAGTCAATTAACATGATCTCCCTTGTCATCTTGATCAGTGCTTAATGCCATTAGCAGCCACGGCCCCGTTAGTGGTAGCGTTGAGGGTAGGAGGAAGAGGCGGTCCAAATTTCTTCTGTGCCACGAATTGCTCCTCCTCGGTCTCCTCATCGTAGTCGTCCTCACTTCCCTCGTCTTCTTCCCCATCTTCTCCATCACCATCCTCGCCTTCCTCATCCTCGTAGTCGTACTCGCTTTCGGTGTTCTCCAAATCGCCTTCAACGGAATCTCCCTCCGTACTGCCTTCCGCCATGGTTGCCATGCCCTCAGCAACTCCTCTCCCCTGCTTTTGCATCTGGTTGATGATACTTGTCAGCTTCTCGTTCTTCTTCCTCAGCGCGTCCATTTCCATATTCGTTCTGGATCTCTCCTCGGCCATTTTAAGAATATTCTGATTAGTCAGATCATGCTTCCGCGTCAATGTCATGTTATCTTTCTCAAGACGTTTCGTCTTCTTTGACATCTCCTCCATCTCTTTGCGGAAAGTTAAAAATAGATCATTGCTATTATTGAGCGTGTCCTCCACCTGAGTGGTATTAGTCCACGTTATGTGTGTGTGTATATATATATATATATCAAAATATGAGAGATATCGATAACTGAAATGTGGTAATGGCAATGATACGTACCTGCTTGAACTTCTCAACGTAGATATTGAGCTGGCTCCGTAGCTCGGTTTCGGTTTTTGAAAAAGTCAGGACTTGGGAATTCAAACTTCGAGACCTGCTACCCTCAGACTCGGCCAGCTTCTTTTCGCGATCATATTTTGCCATATTGTACTGAACTTCGAGCTCCTTTGACCGCAGAAGAGAGTGGAAGTGCAGTTCACGAAGCTCATACTGGTCGATAAGTGACTTGAATCGTTGCTTGAACCTGAAAAGTACATAAGCACTGGCCTCCTAGGACTAAGAAGGTGTACAAACAGCTCTTCGACCTCGATATTTATAGTCTGCGACTTTGGGTAATCTTTTGCTTCTTGGTATTCCTGTAGTTGCCACAAGACTAGCTTAAATTTCTCGTCCCAGGCCGCGTGATTATCCTTCTCTGCGTCCGACATGATCTTGTTCTCACTCTAAGCCGGGTTAGTTTCTGCGCCGTGCAAGATTCATCTCTAAGCGACGGACCTTGAGCCGATTGTTATCCTTTTGTAATTCTCTGCAAAGCTTCTCGAGCTTTTCTTTCATGTTCAGGTTCTTGCTCGATTCGGTTCTTGCGAGATCTTTCTCTTTCTGTAACTGGTCGCCTCGCTTCTTGTTCTTCTGGTTATCTCGATCCAGCCTCTTCATAGACGTGAAGAGGTCGCTGACTCGTTTGTGAAGAACTTCGATTTTTTGCAGGTCCTCGGATTTCGAGGTCAAGTTGTTCAGCTCCCGATTGTACTTCTTGAGTTCTCGCTCTATCGATGGTATCAGTGAATATTCCCAGATAGCGGGCACCATACGAGCTCAAGAGCTCAGAGCAGATACGAAGGACATAGGTCTGGGCCACTGGCACAATGCTTCCAGCGCGAGTCCCATGTATGCGTCGCATTCAAGCACTGGAAGGAGCAGGAGGCGCATCTTCGCCCCCTCAAGATCCGTCATGGGAACAATATACATCAGTGACCCGCTTCCTCATTCCTCTTGTTCAAAAGACACTATGCGGGAATAGGTGAAACCCACCAATTTCCGCCTCCTGTTCCTTATCTCCAGCTGCATCGGATTCCAGTTGCGATATCTTCAAGGCGATCAGATTCGAAGCTTCATTCGGATCCGTAGCTTTCTTCTTTCCCCCTTTCTTCGCCGCTCCCGACACCGCGTCATGGTGATGGTGATGGTGTCCATTCGTATATGGAGGGTCGGTGGAAGCATGATTGGCAGGTATAGAAGGCGCCCTGGAGCTCGCAGCAGTTGACATGGTGATTCAGGCGCTGAAAGCGACTGGAGTCGTCGTGAAGTTCCTTTGCAATCAAGCAGAGCTAGTTGGCGCGAGTACCACAGCAATATCCACGATGGTTGAGTTTCGGCGCAAGAATAAGCTCGTATTGATGTAATTTGGTTCTCCCATCGACTCGTACTTTACTCCTAGGTATACTCCCGGTACTGTACTTCGTGTCAGCGTCGTTTATTCGAGGAGAAGTCTAGTGTAGCAGAAGACCGTAAATACAAAAGGGTTTAGCGCGCTTCCCGGAGAGCCAGCAGATTGTGCCCCAGCCCAGCAGGGACCCGACCGAGCCCGCAACAGAGCAATGAATGATCATGATATAAGTATAAGTATTAAATAAAGGTCATTGATAAGTTTCTAAATCTTCCGTCACAGCCATCTTCTACGACCTTGTCTAGCTATCTATGCACTTGTCCACATGTGATCGGAATTGATATTTAGGCATTTACCTTCGTATGAATGGATGTCAACTCCTTCAACTTAAGTCTTATCCTTGTGGAACATACAGGTACAATATCAGTAATCCGTACCTAAGCCCGCCCGCCCCGATTTATGCATGACGGGACCAGTTTACCTCGTAGGCGAAATACAGTACAGTAGTATGAAAATATAAGTACAGCCTGCAACATGAGGCAAGACAAGGCAAGGCAGGGCAGGGCAGGGGAGCTTCGAATGAGGCGACCAGAAATCCCAGTCCTCTCTTCTGTCAACCTTTATCTTTCATATTTCGTGGGTCGTTCTTCAGGCTCGACCTAGGTAACATCAACACTGCACAATGTTACGGAACGCATCAAAGGGAGCTGTGAGGAAGGCTGTCACAGAGCTTGCCCAATACCCTAAACCTGGAGAGAAGCTGCATGGCTTCACTCTCGTCCGATCAAAACATGTCCCCGAACTCGAATTGACCGCCCTGCATCTACAGCACGACAAGACTGGAGCAGATTATCTACACGTTGCTAGAGAAGATAAGAACAATGTCTTCTCTATCGGCTTCAAGACGAACCCGCCCAACGATACTGGCATACCGCATATACTCGAGCATACAACATTATGTGGAAGTAAAAAGTAAATACACTATCGTTCGCAAAGGTTAGCTCTACTAACTGACTCCAGATATCCCATTCGAGACCCTTTCTTCAAGATGCTTCCGCGGACTCTCTCGAATTTCATGAATGCCTTTACTGCCTCGGACCATACTTTCTATCCTTTCTCAACCACGAACGAACAGGACTTCAAGAACTTGATGTCAGTATACCTCGATGCGACTCTACACCCATTGCTAAAACAGACCGACTTCACTCAGGAAGGATGGAGGGTAGGGCCCGAGAATCCTCAAGCTGCGCAAACGGTGGATGGCGCAAAGCCAGAGGAAAGCAAGCTTGTGTTCAAGGGTGTTGTGTATAATGAAATGAAGGGGCAAATGTCAGATGCAGGCTACCTGTACTACATTCGATATCGGGACCACATCTTTCCAGCCATCCATAACTCGGGAGGGGATCCACAGAAGATTACTGATCTGACGCATGAAGAACTCAAGGAGTTCCATGCCAAAAATTACCACCCCAGTAACGCCAAAGTCATCACATATGGCGACTTTCCTCTGGCGGATCATTTGATTGAGGTTAATGCTCAACTGAATGCATTCGAGCGTACTCAAGGAGACAAGGAGATCAAGAAGCCAATCGATTTGAGTGGTGGACCTCAAAATGTTACTGTCGCTGGACCTGTGGATCCATTAGTGGACAAAGATATGCAGTACAAGACATCTACTTCGTGGTTGATGGGAGATGCGACCAACGTTCTGGAGCACTTTTCTCTGGGTATGCTATGCGCCCTACTCATGGATGGCTACGGCTCGCCACTATACCGAAACTTGATCGAAGCTGGTCTTGGTACGGATTGGAGTCCAAACAGCGGGTTCGATAATGCTGGAAGAATCGGAATTTTTTCTATCGGACTCACAGGTGTGAAAGAAGCAGATGTGCCCAAAGTTAAGGAAGCCATTCAGAAGACCTTTACAGAGGTCCATGCTAGTGGTTTTGATAAGTCAAAGATTGACGGATACCTTCATGGGATGGAGATCAGCTTGAAACATAAGACTGCCAAGTTTGGTATGGGATTGATACACAAAATCAAGCCGTCGTGGTTCGAAGGTGTTGACCCGTTCGAATCACTTGCCTGGAACGATACAGTCTCAGCATTCCAGACGGAACTTGCAAAAGGGGGATACTTTGAAGGGTTGATGGAAAAGTACTTGCTGAATGATAACACCTTGACTTTCACGATGGCACCCTCAACAACCTACGGTGAAGACCTCGCCGCAGAGGAGGCCACCCGTCTTGCTGGAAAGATCTCTGAAGTGACGGTAAAGGCTGGTGGTGTGGTAGAAGCTCGTGCTCAACTCGAGAAACGGGAGGCAGAACTCTTGGTGGAGCAGGGAAAATCGAACACTGAGGATCTGAGCTGTTTACCAACAGTGCACGTTAGGGATATTCCCCGGCAGAAGGAAGCTGCAGTAGTTCGAGATTCGAAGATTGAAGACGTCAAAGTTCAGTGGCGAGAAGCACCAACGAACGGTCTCACTTACTTCCGGGCAGTCAACAATTTTGAGAACCTACCCGAAGAGTTAAGGTCTTTGATACCACTATTCACGGATTCTATCATGCGACTTGGGACCAAAGACACCACGATGGAGCAGCTAGAAGATCTCATAAAACTGAAGACCGGAGGAATCTCTGCTGCGTATTCAGCCTCTTCGTCACCACTAGACTTTCAATCATCTACAGAGGGAATGAGCTTCGCAGGGACTGTACTTGATAGGAATATCTCTGACATGTTTGCTCTGCTTCGAAAGCTTGTTCTAGATACCGACTTCGACAGCGCTGAGGCCCAAGGACGTATCAGACAGCTGTTACAAGGATCTGCAGATGGTGCTGTCAACAACATTGCGTCTTCCGGTCATGTCTATGCAAGAAGTTATGCAGAAGCGGGCCTCACTAATTACTTCCGAACCAAAGAACAAGTCAGTGGACTATCGCAGGTCAAGCTTGTAACCTCCTTAGCATCGCGACCAGAGTCCGAGGGACTTTCCGATGTCATTGAGAAGCTGAGAGCTATTCAGAAACTGGCATTCTCGGGAACAGGAACGTTCCGTACCGCCATAACTTGCGGGAAAGAAAGTGTCTCGACCAACGAAACCGCTCTCAAAAAGTTCCTGTCTTCGCTCCCTAAGACTTTAGTTTCATCCCCCAAGAGTCCTCAGCCCGACTACTCGAAAAACACCAAGACGTTTTTCCCACTTCCTTACCAAGTGTATTACGGTGCGCTTGCATTACCTACAGTATCTTACAACCACGTGGCTGGTGCACCTCTTCAGATCCTGTCACAGATGCTCACTCATAAGCATCTACATCACGAGATCCGTGAGAAGGGTGGCGCATACGGGGGAGGAGCTTACTCGCGCGGCTTAGATGGTGTCTTTGGCTTCTATTCTTATAGAGACCCCAATCCACAAAACACCATGTCCATCATGCGTAATGCAGGACAATGGGCCGTTGAGAAGGAATGGGCAGACCGTGATCTTGAAGAAGCTAAGCTCTCCGTCTTCCAAAGCGTCGATGCCCCCGAATCAGTCAGCTCTGAAGGCATGACCCGCTTCCTGTCAGGAGTGACAGATGAGATGCTCCAAGAGCGACGTGAGCGGCTTTTAGACGTCACGAAAGAGCAGGTAAGAGAAGTCGCGCAGAAATACATTGTCGACGCTCTAGAGAAGGGCGTGGAACGCATGGCTTTCCTCGGCGAGAAGAAGCCGTGGGTTGATTGCACGTGGGAGACTCGAGATATGGGAATCTCTTCCGGAGTCAAGGAGCCTGAGATTCAGGATGAGGACGATGTCAGAGAAGCTGCGCTGGGCTCGTGATTATACTAATATTGTTACACGTGTATATATTTGTATGATTTTGTATTCACTTCAGGCGGATTTCGTTAGGTTTACGGACCAAGCCCAGGTGGGTAGTTTTCTGGTTTGTTGAGAGTGTCGAGATTGACGGACAGCCGAGTACCCGAGAAAAATTGCCTCACTTGTCACCTAGGCGCTTCTTTCCTCCACACATTCACACGTCATCGCAGCTACATGTCAGGACTGAGAGGAGGGTCCAAGATAGTTTGTTTCACGATCTGCCAAGATCTGCCATTCCTCAAGATCGGCATCCAATCGTTATCAGTGGCGTGCGATCGTCCTCTTCATCTGAACGAAGCTATTCCGGACTCTCGGGATTTTCGGTTTATTTTTCATTTCCATCTCTTTATCCACTCACCATATCCTCACTCCCTCCCTCACATCCATGTTAATACCTTAGCATATCAAACGCAACACGTTCCCCCATACCCTGAAAACGCGCTACGAACAGATTACCACGTCTCCAGCCTCTTTCAATAGCTGGACGATCACAAGTCATGCCCTGGAATAGTGGCAAGCGCAAGAACAATCTACTTTGTTACCGAAGATAAGGTGTAATGTCGTCCTTACTTACTGATGAGAGAAGCCAGGCTTTGACTTTATCCTTCTAAAAAAGGGTAGATACGAGGTCGAGTGTTTCTGGTTGGTTTCCGTAGCGGCTTGTCTTGCGCCTTCTCCGTCTTATTTCAGAGCTGTTGTCCTGGAGTTGTGGGATGGTGGACTAAAGACGTGAGGACATTTAATGCGTGGCTTGTGTGGAGAGAAGGGAAGAAGGATGGGATAGGATAGGATGGGATGCCTGTGTGGTCGGTCAGTGGAATCTGGAACGGCTTGCTAGGAAAGGTGCTGGATGGTCCCCTCGGATGCTATTGTATGAGACGCTTTCTCTTCTAGAATCCAGTCCTATGGATGTCTCGGACGTCCTTGCTGGAGTGAAGTTGCGGGAAGCTTCGCTGCGAATTTAATGAACATCGAACCCAGGTAACAAAAGAGTTCTTTTTGAGATGCTGACTAACAGATAAATCATTGCATGAAAGTGGCTAGCTGAGTTCTATTATGCACGCACGATAAACACAGGGTTTTAGGCTTGCAGTTTTTCTCTCGGATCAAAGAGTGGCATAGGCATCAATCCTAAACTTCGTATCTGGATACACAATTACAATTACATACAAGTAGTAACTCACATGTCTGACGAGCTTTGGTATGGACATAGCTAGGTAGGTTCCACAGCTATTTATTTACTCGCGTAGTAGGTATTGAGTCCACCCACCTCCCCCCACCCCTGAGCACAGCAAAGCGAGTGAGCCATTGCGTCATATCAACAGAATGGGAATCTAATCAAGTACCTCATGTGCGTATATTTCTGCTGGATTTTTCATTCGGAGAAAGCGGTGCCATACCATGTAGATTAAGTGAATCATCGATGCCACTGAGACCAACTATTTTTCGCTGGGTACCTAGGGCTACTTAGTGGTGCATAGAGCATTTGACTTGTAACAATAAATCACTCACTCATGTATTGAAAATGCTCGTGCTCGTGCTTGCTTCCGCGGCCCGACTGCGTGATTTTACTACGTAGTAGTGGCTTCGATCTACGGGATTGAGTGGCAGTGGCAGTGGCAGTGGCCGACCCGGACTCAGACAGGGGTCACTCGCGGCTAATTGACCCCACAAGCGCTCGCTCGACCATGTCAAGTATCAAAATTTCCGCCCACCAAACTCTCAATCAATAACTTCAATTCGAAGTGTGCCCTACGTAGTGCCTCCCTCCTACACGTCAACTACAAGCATACAAAAGTCGTAGCTGTCTCGATCATTCGCCTCTCCCAATACACTAGAAAGACTTACCTTCACGGATCAGGTAAGTGCTATATTCCTAGTCGAGGCTCGAGAAAGCTGTGCGGTGTGGCAACCTCATCTCTCTTCTCTTCTCTTCTCTTCTCTTCTCTTCTGCCTTCTGCGAAAATCAAACAGAAATCGTTTGCCTGAGACATCTACAGAAATACTTCTCTAACAATACATCGCTCACAGACTCGTCGATCCGACAAAATCCCTCGAGACAGCCTTTGGTCATCTCAAAGGCGCCCTCCAACACTACGGCTACTCTAGTCCCTGATCAAGATTACTCCATCTCTGATCAAGCTTACTCTACAGAACCAAACAGGCACATCGTCAACACATTACCTCCTCCTTTTGCTGTTGTCATTTGGACAGCTTGAGCGCTTTTTGTTCGATTCGTCGTACAATACCCCTATTCCATCCCCAACTTCTCAGCTGCCGCATAGGACGGGTTTACAGGGCCTTCCTCTCGCAGAGGAAGAGTCAATCCGACCTCGTCAGATCAGTGCCGGATCTGATCGATACAGACCTCCTTAATATACTCCTTCACCTTCCCAGTAAGTTCGCTTCGATTCTCTACTTTACCATTATAGAATGTCTGCCCGCTTCCCAGCTAACTATCTCGAAGCATAACAACAACTACAAACAACCATTAAACTTCTTTGAGGATATGTCACCTTCCGCTATCACAATTCTCGAAACCCAAACCAGTCATACGAACATACAGTCGTACTACGAGAACCCAAAGAATTCTTTCATTGAAATAGACGTCAAGAGTTATGGCGTGAACAACCCTAAGAAGCTCATCGGAGATGCTCTGAAGGAGCGAGTTGAAAATATCGATCAAGATGCCTGCGAGGCCGGTGAAGAAGATGCGTTTTTCGTAGCTGATCTCGGTGAGGTGTACAGACAGCACATGCGCTGGAAGCTGAACTTGCCCCGAGTCAAGCCGTTTTATGGTAAGCTCAATTTCTTTTGATTTCGCAGCAAATGCTGACCTTGCCCTAGCGGTGAAATGCAACCCCGATCAACGCATTATCCAGCTCCTGGCAGCACTTGGCACTGGATTCGACTGTGCTTCCAAGGCCGAGATCGAACAAGTCCTCAAAGCGGAGGTCGACCCAAGCCGCATCATCTACGCTCAACCATGCAAGACCAACTCCTACGTACGCTATGCCGCCAATCATAATGTCAAGCAAATGACTTTCGACAACGCAGATGAGCTGTACAAGGTCAAGAAGCTTTTCCCAGGGGCCGAACTATTCTTGCGGATCTCGACCGACGACTCTACAAGCTTGTGCCGCTTGAGTCTAAAGTTCGGAGCTGCTATGGATACAACTAATGGACTGTTGGCTCTTGCCAAGGAGCTCGGACTCAATGTTGTCGGAGTCAGCTTCCACGTTGGCTCAGGCGCATCTGACCCTCTTGCGTACATGAGAGCCGTTCAGGATGCCCGGCTCGTTTTTGATCAAGCCGCTGCTTATGGCTTCTCGTTGCACACCCTCGACATTGGTGGAGGATTTGTGAGCGAGTCTTTCGAAGCCATGGCCAGTGTCCTCCGCCAAGCTCTAGACACATATATGCCCAGCTACATCAACGTCATTGGAGAACCCGGCCGATACTACGTTTCCTCAGCATTCACGCTAGCATGCCATATCATTGCCCGTCGTACCATCGAAGACCCCATCAGTCGCGAGAAAAGCTATATGATCTACCTCAACGACGGTCTTTACGGCAACTTCTCCAGCATTATGTTCGACCACCAAAACCCAATTGCGAAAGTCCTCCGCACTAGTGAGCAAACCTACTTCAATAATGTAGCTGCCCATGATTCCGCAAATGGAACAGAGTACTCAATCTGGGGTCCTACTTGTGATGGCATCGATCGCATCTCTGAGAGCATTCGGTTCAACCACACACTTGATGTTGGTGATTGGCTGTACTTCGAGGAGATGGGCGCTTACACTAAGTGCTCCGCTACTCGATTCAATGGCTTCAGTGATGCACATGAGGTCATCTACGTCGCTAGTGAGCCTGGTGCACGAGCTTTGATGGGCATGAACTAGATTTCGAGCGACATTGACTCTCTTGCAACTTGGCTTGGTACATGATGGGTTGTGCAGATTGCGTTTCCATTTCAGTTTTTCGCTCGTCATACTTCTTTGCGTGGGGATGAAGAGGCATAGATCAAAAGTCTATAGATGGATGTACATTCGTTCGATCGCTGGCTCTGCTGGCCCCTTCTGCCCATATTAGATTAGAGAAAATAATAGATCACTTTCTACCATTTTTTGACGCACATTAGAGTCGGCAGCAAATATATACAAGGCCGCTCGAGTTCGTGTCCTGCCCGGTGGAGAGAGTCCGAGTGAATTATCACTCTCTAGTGCCACCTTCGATCGTATTTTAATGAGCAAAGTCCTGTTACACTTTCATGAATCTTTGAGTCATTACTTCAGTAGCGTCTGCTAAAAATCTGGTGATTTCGAGGGGCAATTTATCATATGTCTGGTCGTATTTCCGCGACCCTTTGAATTAGCAAGCAGGCAAATCTGGCCGCCTCGATGGGAGGAGAGAATCATAAGAATCGCCAAAGACACGTAAACTGTATGACTGACCCAGTAAAGTATCACTCAATTAACTCGACCCCATTCTTGCTGCTTACTGACTTGTGCATATAGATACTTAGGAAAGATAATGTGAAAACCCTCACGAGAAATGTAGTGTGTAAGTAAAACATGGTTTCTTCTACAGTAATCTAATCTAATCTAATCTAATCTAATCTAATCTATTCTATTCTACAGTACAGTACAGTACTGTAGCATCCATCTCGTCTCGTTTGCAAGCCGATACTTATTTCATTTCTACCTATGCACTGAAAGCTCGTGATGGCTGGAAGAAAGAGGGGGCCGGTTCTGGCGAGGCTGATATAAGGTCATTACGAAGATAACCAGTAGTATCAATTCAGTTTCGTGACTTTGTTATCGTGTAGAGGTCAAAGTCGTGTAAGATAGTCGGGGCCTTACTGCGACCATCAAGTGGTGTTCTGGAAATGCTTTGGAGACTTGAATAATCTGCTATCGTGAGTGCTCCGGCGCTCCGTGTGTCTTGAATCGGCCACTTTTTTTTGGACATCGGTAGCCAAACGGTCGATATTATTTATTCATGCTCGCTTGCTTGAAAATGGAGGTTTTGTCCATTCTTCATGTCTACTCAGGTATCTATCTCAAGTAGTATTTGAACGCCGTGGCGATATCATGCAGATGTCCAATACCATGCAGATGTCCAACTTGTAGCCACAATTACTGGAAAATTCACTTGCTTTCCCAACCGAGCCAGTTAAATCTTCTCACCAACAGAATCGCCCTCACTCTGTGTGCTACTTATATCCTCCACAACTTCACCGGGCTTTTGCACCTCGTCCCCTTCATCCCCCTCACCAAACACAAACCCACACTCCTTCTCTAACGCCCCATACCTAGTCCCCACCACCCACTTATTCCCCATGCCCCTCCACTTCCCTAACACTTCCCTCAACCTCCTCTTGTCAAACGGGACCTTCTCCCTCCTAATCGCCTCCAAAATGCTCACCGCAACCGCTCTCCCAGTTAACGGTGGACTCCTCAACATCTTCCCCACATCATCAAGACTCAGTTCCGGATTCTCGTACCACAAGAAATAAGTGCGGAGATTCTTGCCGCGTTGGAGCAGTTCGGTGGTGTGTGGTGGAAGAGGATGGTGGGGATTTGGGCGACGGGGGTACCGATTTTGGATACTGTCGAGGTGGGTGGAGGCGAGGGTTTCGGCGGCGTGGACGAGGGGGGAGGTGTAGCTTGAGAAGAGGGAGGGCAACTTTCTTTCATATGTAGGTGATGTATCTGTTTCGTTAGATGATGGGCCGTGAACTATCTTACGGATTAGGGACGTTCGTCTGGCTTGAGGGTAGCGGCCGGTAAGTGCGTACTCAAGCTCGGGATCTTCTAGAGATATGTTCTCTGTAGCAGCTTTCAACTCTTTCTTTGACAGTTTCTTGGTTATGTTCTTTGTAGTTGGGTTTAGGTTCGGGCTTGTGATAGCAGGCTCTTCGGGCTCAACTTCTTCTGCTTCGACGTCGGAGGGGATTTCTACCCCTTCTGCGATGCGGATTGGGAGGTTGAGTTCTGCGTGGTAGGGACGTGGCGGTGTGGGATCTAATTGCTTGCGCTTCATTTCTAAGGTGTGGTAGATTTGTAAACCGGCGTAGGAATCTGATGCCGCGTACATGATTTGATCCAAGTTGAGTATTTTGCTCCAATCTGAAGTCCGGACATCGCCTTTGAACATGGGTAGATGGAGATGCTCTTTTGTTTGGTTGGCAAGCGAGACGAGGCGTCTGTTGATCTCACTGTGTGTTTTGTCTGTGGAATGTTTGACCAGTTTATAGAGGTGGCTCAATTCGAATATGCCTTTAGAGTCGATACCCATTGTTTTGCGGAGACGGGTACAGTCCGCTTTGATTGAAACTCCGACTTTGGTCACCGAGCTATCCTCCATGAGCTTTTTGAATCCAGGCGCTACCAGCTCATGGTGTGGATAGAGAGCTACATGGAACAGAGCAATACGTTCCTCATTTGCTATCTGGATCAAGGAAACATTCTGCTTAGGGGTGCTGTTTCGATGAGCACCCTCTTTCCACTCAATGTCAAATCCGATGACTTTTGAATCTGAAAAATATGTTGCCAGGACTCGCTCTGTAGTCAAGATGCTCTTGCAGTAATGTACGATAGTTTTATGCTCTTTGCCGTCTGCTCTGAGTGGTCCTCTGTAGAGATTGTGCGACCAGTAGGATTCTGGCGAGCCGTGTTTGGCATTCTTTGCTTTGCGGAACAGGGCTTCGTCCATTTTGAGAATGGTCGTGGTTTCGGGGACTTCATTTTGGAGAGGATCTTCGGGCTCAATTCCCTCGGGAGTTTTTGATGGTGCAGTTTCTGGAGCTGTTTTCTTTGGGACATTCGTTTCCGGGGTGTGTGTTTTTAAGGAAATCTTTGAGACTTTCGAGTTCTTGGGGTCTTGCTCACCAACTTTCTTCAAGTTTGCTGCTACAGTAGCTTGCGGAGTAATAGTCGGCTGGCGTTCTAGTGCAGCCGTATCTGCAGAAGCCATAACATAATTGTCCTCTACCTCCGAATGAAATAGGTGTTCCTGCCTCATACTGTTTACATCACTTGTGCTCATCGCTCGAGGCGTCCCAGCCGATGGTCTAAAGACGATGCCTTGATTTGGGTTCCAAGGCCCACTGAACACAATGCCATGATTCGGACTCCATTTTCGATATGAGGCTGGTGTGGTATTTGCTCTTGTAGGGATGGACCTATACAAATGCACATGTCAGGAGAGTAGCTTCACTCGCGCGCTGGACTTACAATGCCCTTCCTCCCATTTTCGCAGCTGCCGAGCGCATGTTGTCTGATGCAGCAGTATTCCCCTCTATAGCATTCATTATTGACATAAGATTCCGGCGTCGCTGAAGTGTCTTTCCCAACTTTGATGCTCCATAGTGGCTAAGGAGCATGACCGCAGGTACATTTGGCGTCGTGTATAATTGTTGGCAGTACTGCATCTGTTCTAGTCAAGGCAGACGCGCCGTGATGTCCAATGGTTGCACGCGTAGAATGGGGCGGTCTGTGCACCAATTCTAGATTTCTCGATGGGTTCACAACGGCACCAAAGCGAATCGAATGGAAGATAAAAAGCTGCGAAAAATCTCGAGACTTTACATTGTATTTTTCAGTTACGACTAACACAAGCTAACCCACCAACTTGATACAGCTCAGGCTCAGGAATCGATCAGGTCTCATTTAGGATCCGCAGTGAGTCGACCACTCTTTTCGCCTCGAACACCTCACGTGATATATATTTCAGCGCTCTTCTAAATAGGGCGTATCACAATCTCTATTCCAAGACCTTAAAGCCTTTACGCACATTTTGAAGGTTACATGACCGTAGAACGATCTAACAAGCATAGCACACTCCCTCGTATAACCTCACAAGTCTCAAAATGGCTTCTCAATTACTGCCTCTTGGTATATGCTCCTGCCCTATTCCAGACGAATCTCTCATTAACCAATTTCATAGAGTTGATCGACAAGTGCGTCGGATCCAAGATCTGGGTCGTTATGAAAGGCGACAAGGGTAACGAGCTTACTTGCTCTTGAACACTTCTCCGACCCGTGCTGATTGTAGCAGAATTCACCGGTACTCTCCTTGGCTTCGATGACTACGTCAGTATGTGTGCCCTCTCTATTCTATATATGATACATGCTAATGTTGAATTAGACATGGTTCTTGAGGATGTGACTGAGTTGTACGTAGTCTAACATGAAGTATGATGGAATTGCATTGACCATTACAGCGACTACTCCGGTGGACAGACCAAGCTCGCAAAGATCTTGTTGAACGGAAACAATATCTGCATGGTAAGTATCCTCGGTTTGCCTTATTATCCATAAACTCATACTTGATAGTTAATACCCGGTGGTGAGGGTCCAAGTGCAATGGGTTGAGAGGGAAGCAATAGGGGTCTTGATCGTCTGGGAGATCGCCGGGGCTATTTGCACTCTCAAGCAATTAATGGCCAATGATTTATGACACCAATTCAAATCCTCGGTTACGATCAGTACCTGAGCAGTTCTGTACCTCGGGCACTTCTCATTCTCTCAAGTGAATTGAATTCATGCGCAACATCTCAAGCATTATGTTTCATCTGATCCAAGATATGGTGCCCACACTACCTCAAATGCTTTCTTGCTCTATTCGCACTCTCATTTGGAGTACTCGTTTGATGGTTGTGTCTTGCAAGTAATATATGGTATTCGGAATTGTATAGCATGATCACCATCTTCTTCTAGTCACAAGTTGGCATTATTAGAGTGTTTCGACATACCGCCAGTGGCCGAGTTTTAACCATCAAATAAACTACTATCCTCTACTAGCTTTCCTCCATGGCCATGCTTTTACTAAATACCTCAGCACTAGAGGTAGAATTCATGGGCGAAATACAGCAACACGCTACGCAGTCCACTCCACACCCGGAAAATCGGCGAAGTATTCTTTCAGGAGATGCTCGCCCATTCCGGCCATACCAAGCCCAATTATCCAAAATCAAGCATTGCTGCGTTCCTGTCTCATCGATTTGTCTGACGGTTTCCATTATTTCTGAGTCGACACATGCTGTCTAGACAAATTGAGCAGTTCCGAGCTCTCAAAAGCCACAAGCTCTACGTATCGTTTGTCTGCTGAAGCGAGGGTTTCTTATGTTGACCTTCCGGGGGTGGACTTGAATGTCCCTGAATGTCCACTCTACGGCGGCTGTTGTTCCTTTGAGACCAAGTCGCTGGTCTAATTACAAGAGGAACTACACTACAGGAGCTCATTTCCCACATTAGTGATTCGCTCTTCAATTGTGATTGGGAATGGCTCGGGATGAAAAGCAGTTTCGAGACCGTTATCATTTCATCCATGGGATCAATGGTGATGTCCTGGCAGGTAGCAAAGGTACTATATCGCACGAGCGTTGCGCAGAGGATGTCAAGGGCTTCTCAAAGAACAGCTACGCGGGTTGAAACTGAGGCGTACTCGCTGATGGTCTTTTCGGTGATTCTATGTCGATGCATTATGGGGAGGGTGATAATGCTTTTTTTCTTTTCTTGAGGGGCTTCAGCAAGAGATTCTGAGGTCGATCCATGATTGTACGACCTTTGCTTGGACGGAGAGTGAGGGTGATCCTACACAGCTAGCTGTGCCTTAGGTCTGGTGTTCTTGCTACTTCTCCTGCGAAGTTTGGTCATTCTGGTACGTTTTATGTTCGGGCTTGCTTGACTCGTCGTACCCAGCCTGCTAGTATCAGTAGCATGGGAATCCGCTTGCAGTTGCCGATTTTGGATATAAAACTTAGAAAGTGCAATCTTGCGTGCGGACGTTGAGAAACAGGCAAATCTCGCTTTGCATATATGAATTGCTTCGATTCGGGCACTGACTAGCGAATCGTTATCAAAGTAAATTATACTTCAGCTACAATATCGCCTGATGAGTCGCCGACTTGGATTGTGCAGAATTCTGACTACTATCAGTAGGTAGACGTAATCGATAGCCGAATGAAGTGAAGTTAGTTTCACTACCCTGAGAGCTGTACCTGTCTTCCTCCCAATTGACTCTGTACTTGCCTTTCAAGGCGACTAAACCAATGCAAGGCGCGACAATCCAGAATACAGAATCCGGGTTCCATAAGAACGCTCAGACTGCCACGCCGTGCTGTGGAGCCAATATCTCTCATCCTCCCACAATTCCGACAGACACCCATTCAAATCCAGATACCTCTTCCAGCCATCTGATCTTTGGCCACGGAATAGACATTTCGACACATATCTCAATCTCGGCGAAGCATATCAGGAAATATACGTCCTGCCATCCAGACGCAATTCCATAATCGGCGGCGCGTGTATTGGCTTTCCAATGCACATCGGTGGTCGATTTAACGTTATACGAAGACCATTCATAGGAACTTTGACATCGAGCATTGTCATTCTTTCAGGTTTGCTTGTCTTATATATGGAATCAGTTCCAGACGATCAAATAACTGACGCATATTGCGAAATCTTGGAATGAGAGTTCGGATCGTGTAGTTGAACAGGTATCGGGAAAGGAACAGTCGAAGTGTAGAACGCAGCTGTCCAATTGATCCCCTTTCTACCCGATCGACGTGGATGGTTGGACGCAAAATGAGGGGAGGCTTCGAATGGCGGCTTGTAGGGCTGATGTTTACATATGAAATCCATATCAACGTCGTAGTTCTCGTGTTCGACTAGAATAATCGGGGAGTTGATCATATCGCTACGAGATATACATCTACTGGCTTCCAAGCTCGAACACATCAAGCCAAGGGCAGCTCAGTAGCCAATTTAAAAAAAGGGAATGGGCAGGCCTCTTTTATTCCTATAGGGACTGGGTTGACTAGACCCAAGTTCCAAGTCTACTTCAGTTGCGCCGGAGCTTCTTTTGGGAATGGCGAGATCATATGCCCTTGAATATAGGAAGCATCCAAGTAGAGGTAGCTTGTAAGCTATTTGCGGAAGTGCACGTATTGATGGCCTGTTGCACAATAGCGTTATGATTCAGTGATCTTCACTTTAACGCGCGGAATATAGTTGAAGATTTAGCTGTCCAATGAGGATTTCTTAACGCTGATGAATCATTTCCCAGACTCGACGTCTTGCTTCCGGAAACGTCCTTGCATCCAGCACCGATACATTTTCAACTGCTTGGCTCGGTTCACCAACAGCCTCCTATCCACACCCAAATCAGCTACCTCAAAGCCGGTAGCATCTACAGCGTCTAAGGCTTCCACGGTGCTGTCTACCTCCTTGCCAGTCCATATCTTGGCAAGCTCGTCTCGTTCAAAGAAGTAGACTCGAGTGCCATCCCCTCGAATGTAAAAGTTTTCCTCCAAGTAGCGACCCTTCTTGAAGCGCACTTGAGCTAGATCTCCACGGCCATAGTCTCGGAATAGAACTTCGCCACCAGGCTTGAGTAAGCGAAAGGTATTGTGAACAGCTTGATTCCATTGAGAGGGCGACAGGGCGGAAAATATGAAGATCATGATTACCAGATCAACACCTCCTTCTACCAGACCCGGAGGCAGCTCTTCGCTAGCAGCATCCCAAACATCGGCTTGGATGAGCTCTGAATCATAGGCCTTATTCTCACGTATCACTTCCACAGCCTTCTTTGAGAAATCGCACGCATGTATTTTGAGATTTGGATTTTGATTACTGGCTAGGATAGGAAATGCGGTATTGCCAGCACCGGCGCCAACCTCAAGGATGGTAACGGGACCAGCTTCCGCTTGAGTAATCTGGGATAGAATAGGGAATTCTTGTTGGAGCCACTTGCGATCCTTGAAGAAGTTTGCAGTGTTGTTCTTGTAAAAATTGTTCCACCATTTTGCCGGTTCAGAATTGAACCTAGCTGCTTCTCATTAGTTTATATTCAAGCCAAATTTCCATGAAAGTGTAATGTGATAGTTTGCAGATCAGATAGGAGCGAAAGACATTGCTGAATTTGTATCATTCATGGACCGAGGTCTCAGATGAACTATGCATTGATTGTTTGTTCATCAGGAAGCAATAGAATGAGAAAGAAAATTTGGAGATAGGAATAAGCTTACTTTTGTCAAAATCCGAGACAGGCGACTCTCTCTGCTTAGCATACTGTAGTTCTGCATATTCCTTGTAAGTATCGTCAGTCTCAACATGGTCCCAAGCATTGAACTCGAAGACATTGTCTTGCTCATTGAGTAAGCGGGAACCGAATTGAAAAGGATCAGTTCTCTTCATGTTGTTCTCGGGATCGTGAGACAGATGAGGAGGGACTTGGGCGTGGGCATCTGGTCCTGTGGAGCTGCCCGTAACAGCTAAGAATGATAGTTGTTCAGCAAGCAAACCGGAAGGCTCACTCTGGGCTTTCTCCATTGCTGGTACATCAAGTACAGGGGTATTCTCAGACTGACTATCCATCTTGGACGAGAATGGCCGTTTGTTCGAGATAATACGGATAGATAAAGTTTCGAAGTTGATTCGCAAAAATTGCACGAAAATAGTAGTTAAGCGGCCGCTAGTGTCCGGGACTTGGAAAAGCCCGGGCCCAACAGGATCAAGCTGATCCAAGCTAATCAAATATTGTGGGGTGGAGCTTCTTCGATGACCGCAACAGCACGCCCGAGCACTCGTGGAGCATAGCCTAGATGAGGAACGTTACGAGCGGGGAAGTATAGGCTTCTGCTTTCCTTTGAAATTGACATTCCAAATATCTCTCATTTAATCGGCAGTTTTCAAATTTCAAATTTTCGCAATGTTCAAAACACTTTTTCAGACCTTCCGTCCTGCTTCAGCTCTGCACTCCTTCAGACCAAGTTCACGACGAAGCTTCTTGACTATCCCCGGAACGGAGACGACCAAGTTGACAGCTACGCGGATATTACCTTACAAATCTACAAGTCTTTATACCGTTATCGCAGACATCGACAGCTACTCGGACTTCCTACCATACTGCCAAGAATCGAAGGTTACAAAGTGGTCCCAGCCGGATAAAGATGGGAAACGTTGGCCTTCCGAGGCAGACTTGAAAGTAGGATGGGGTGGATATGAGGAAACGTTTACTTCGAGACTCTTCTGTGACCCTGGGGCTACGGTCGAAGCTCTAGGTGGTGAAGCGCAGACTTCTCTTACCAAAGCCGATATTGGACACCATTCCGAAACACTCGACTCCCCGGCGGTAGCTAACAACATATTCAAATCGCTTAGTACAGTGTGGACAGTTAGACCATTTCACTACAAGCCACCTTCTGGTCGACCGCAGACAGACAAAGCGGTCCTTCCAGCGAGGGAGCAGACCGAGGTTCACTTGGCCATCGAATTTACTTTCGCGAATCCGATATATGCGGCTTTGAGTAAGGCGGTTGCACCAAAAGTTGCGAGTATCATGATTGAAGCATTTGAGGTTCGCGCGAGGAAGATCTTAGATGGGCCGGGAGCTGGAGTGAAGGAGAAAACTAATTTAGACCATGTCTTTAGCGCTGGAAAGAAGATTGGAGCTTAGACTGGGAGCAACATGGTGTTGTATGGAGTTAGGAAAAAATTTGGTTGATGGGTGAAGCATTATATAGTCGTCAATGGTGCGGTGAAAAGATTTTGGGACATCGGGATGTGGTTGAGATGAGCTGTATGAGTAAATGTACACGGTAATTAATAAATGAAAGACAAAAACTAGTATGTCGCACAGAAGATGTTTCTTGTAAACGGTAATCACAGGCTTTGGCCAGAGCTTCCAAGATATGTAAGAGGAAGCAACGTATCTGCTCAAGCTTCAAGATCCTTGGTAGTGGAAGACAAATGAAGTCTTAGAGCGAATTGTAATGACATATACAACAGCGAGTAGAATTGGCCTCTTAGCAAATAGCAGTAGATCAAAAGCCTGAGAAGATGGGAAATATCATTTCTGCTTTGATCACTCATGGTTAACTGGCGCCCATTGTTCAATATTTCGTACATACTGAGGAGAGACCACATATACATAGTCCAAGGCTTATAGTCTGCTACCAACCCTAAATATACATAGTATTCATACACACATGTTCCCTGTTCTGTATACACAATTCCCTTCAACCCATCTCCTAGCACTCCACGCTTAATGACTCAAGGTACTCCTCCTCTTTGCCAGCCTTCTTTTCAACATCGCCCTCCCCTTCCTCGTCTTGAGACGACTCAAGAAACCATGCCTCCTCTTCCTAACGAAATGACTCGGATCAAATGTATCTCTTGGTGCGCCGAGAACGGATGTGGTGGAGAATGCTCTAGGGGCGCAGAGCTTGGAGAGGATGCCGCTTGAGGTCAGCGTAGTTGGAGATGTGGATAAGATTGGGGCTGAGCCTGGAGCGAGGGACGATTGGAATAACGTCGGCCTTGAAGGCCCGCGAAGGTATGTGAATGTCCTTGGTGACAGGTTAGCATAAGCCATGTCGAGGGGGGGGTTGAACATACCTCGTTGAGGATTGCTGGGCGATCGTCTTAGGGACGCTTTGCCGCAAGGTTGAATACTTAATGGCAGCCGCAAGGCCCCGAGAGCAGCCTAGACATAGCATATTGGATCAATGGGGTGCGAGTTGGTGGTTCTGGATCGTTTACCTCAATGATGTTGTCTGGATTCACCTTGGAGGCATGAAAGGCACTAGCGGCCGCTTACCCAGAAAAAAAATGAGCCTCGATCTCCGCCCGTACCACTGCGCATTCCCAGCAATTGAGATTCTACTCACTCAGCAACATGTCAGCCTTTCCACCCCAGCGCTCAGTGGCTTCCATACCCGTCTCTCAAGACGTCGCGCTTAAATACCTCACCAGCTACCTCGTATCTGCCAAATCCTCACCCCATCTCCTCCCAAACGCACGTCTCGAGCCCTCCGGCCCAACAGCTGGATCCAGCAACTCCAACATCACAATACACAATTTAGAACGTGTTGAAGCTGGATTGAGAGGAGAATGGCTGGCACCTACTTTGGAGCTGGAAGAGGGGGCTGGAGATGTACCTATTGCGGAAGGGATGGATGATGGCACGAATAAGCATGAGGGTGATGAGGGAGAGGGATGGATGGATTTGGATCAGTATCAGAGGGAGCAGAGTATTGAGGGGCGTGATGTGGAGGATGGGATACCTGGTGTGTCGAAGGATGTGGAGATGGATTCTGATTTGGAGGAGGAGGACGATCTTGCGAACGGGGTACATGGGAATAAAACTGATCCTGCGACAAGGCCGGTGGATAAGGAAGCTAGGAAGGCAGAGAAGAAGGCAAGAGGGAAGCAAGAGAGACGAGAGAGAGCTACGAAAAGTTCCAGAGACTGAGCGATGCAAGATTCACATCGCGGATTGACTTGCGCAGTTCCTATCTAATTCGTCGATAGCCAGCGTCATCTGTGCATCAACGGGGCCGGCCTTCAGCTCATTCTTACCATTTACCAGAGGTTTGATCGAGACACCGAAAGCCGGAACTCGACGAGCACTGAAATCCGAAGGTCGAAATATAATACATTTGATGTCTCAACTACAAATCTCTGCCGCTGGCCTGTGCCACCTTTTCGTCCTGCTTGATCTCCGATACACTCGCCTTCGAATCACCATACCATCCAAGAGCACCGAGTCTCTCCGACAGAATCGGGTGAGAGAAATGGTAGCTTGCATACATCCAGTCAGCATCCATTGTGCTCAAATTTTGGATTTGTAGCTTGATCAAAGAGCGAGCCAACTCGGTCTGGTAACCAAGTTTAACAGCAAATGCGTCGGCCTGGAACTCATATCGTCTGCTCAAGATGTTCATCAGGAGCTTAATGACTGTGTCCATAGGTGCAAGAGCATCTGAGAAGAGGATGAATCCGATTATGATCGGAAACTCGTTGTGGAAGCCGAAGGATTGGTAGAGGGATTTGTTGTTGATGAAAACAGAAAACAGGGAGAAAATGTAGAAGAAATGGGCCTAAACTGTGTTAATTTTGTCCTGCCAAGTTTCCAACAGTCAAACCATACCTGTGAGATACCGAATAGTCTGGTAGTATGTCCGAGACTCCAATGTCCCAACTCGTGTGCAAGTACGGCCACAACTTCTTCTGTCTCGCTCTTCTCGATGAGAGTATCATAGATGACTATATGCTTCTTCCATGGCATACCAAAGAAGTATGCGTTGCTGTGAGCACTTCTCTTGCTTCCGTCGATAACATAAAGCTCATGAAGAGGGAACTCTAGTCTCTGAGCAAGTCCTTCAACACCTGTCTTCAATTCACCAGGTTGAAGAGGGGACAACTTATTGAATAGAGGCAAGATGGTGATTGGATAGATCGTAATCATGAAAACCTGGAGACCAGCGCCGAACATCCACAGGTAGTAGAAGAACCCGTTCCCAGTCTTCTGTACAATCTTGAGGAAGCCAGCAAGGATCGGAGGTGCAAGAATAAAAGCCAACATTTGCGACTTCAACATATCCATAACAAACAGCTTCGGAGTTTGCTTATTAAAACCGAATTTCTCTTCCAAGACAAATGTGTTGTAGATCGAGGTTGGCAGAGAAATGATCTGTTGGATTACGATGAATGTAAGAACAAAGGTGATCGAATGTGTTATTTCACCAGAAAATTTTGCAGGAGCGTATTGTAGGAGCCATGAGCCAGTCAAAGACCATAATTTCGGTAGTACGTCGTAGTAGATGAATGCTGTGTTTTGGACTTGCCCATATAGACCGCTGAAGAGACTGAACTTTGCTTTGGCTCGTCCGTAGGCCTGCGAAGGATCAGTATGGAGTGGGTTATCTTGAGAGCTGGAGCTCACATACCTGACTCTTGTCAAAGACCTCCTGGGACACTTCCTTTTGGATAACCTTGGGCGCGCGAGTTCGTTTCAATACCTGATACTGGCGGAGAGATAGGAAGCCTTCAAAGGCATATTGGGCGAGAGAAAATCCGACGATGAGCTTCTTCCACGGGAATAAAGGCCGATCGAGGAAACGCGCAAGGCGCTGTGTCAATGTGTCAGTACTGTAAAGCCTTTAGAGCGCAATTTGTGAGCCTACCTGAAGAACATCCATCTTGTCAGTCATGATGGATTGGATAAAGGAAGAAGTTGGACGAGTAGACCTGGTTTATTCTGCACAAGAACGTTACAGTAAAAGGTTTGTAGGGACCAAGACAATCTGTCCTGACACAAGGCTGGCCTGCAAGGTTCACTGGTGGGACAGATACAGTGGGGTGCCATAGGTATTTGCACCCCCCCGGTACAAAACGCCACTAATTTAGTTACTTTAAAGGCTGCTTTAATACTATATCTCTGAAATTCAAACCTCTTGATCTATATACTCTCTTCTTCAATTATGGGAGGACGCCGTGGCCCTGAATTAAGTCCGCAGACGCGGTCTCGAATCTGCGAATTACGCTCTATTAGCTAGTCTTATAATCGAATTCATATAAAACACCCTGAGATTCCGAAGTCAACTATTACAAATACATATCGGCAAGAATTAAAACGCGTTAATAATATCTCTTAAGTACGACCTGGTCTAAAGCGTGTTATATCAGAAGAGCAACGTGATCTTCTATACGATACAGCTACTTCTACTCCTTCTGTCTCGTATAAGACCCTTCAAGAAGAGATCGTTCCTAACGCTTCAATTCGATCGATTAAACGCCTATTTCAAGAGATAAATCTCCGGAAATAATAACGACTAAAACGCCCTGCTCTTATATAAGATCACGTATACGCACGACTAAATTAGGCTCAGAGATACCGTCGCTTTACGTACTTAAACTAGAGAAGAGTACGGTAGAGCGACGAGTACTCTATATAACTTAGAAAGAGGTAAAAGCTTAAGTAGGTATTTGTACTAGCAGGTAAAGGGCAATATCAATAGCAACTAGCACCAGATCTTATATAAGAGCGACGTTATAGTAAACAGAAGAGTAAGATGTTTTAGGCAGCTTTTAGCTATAGAATACGGACATAACTTATACCTATGGAAGGCGACCCTTTAGCTCCAAAAGGAGGGGTAACTGCGCGTGTATATCAGACAGTTCTTGATTAGTACTTACTTCTAATTCTTAGTTTTAGGAGTATATTTATATAAGATAACGCTCCGATTTATACAGTATATATTATACGGGACTAGTTTGCAACACGAGGTATTGACGTGATGGACTAGCCTCCTTATAGCCCTGATTTGAACCCGATCGAGAATCTGTAGGCTCTTTTGAAAGCAGAGATCTATATACTATATCCGGAACTTATTAGCGCACCTAATACAGTAGAAACACTTGATCTTCTGATTAGGTGTGCAATTAATACTTAGGAGAGACTTAGAGAAGTATTATTAAATAGGTTAATAGATATAATAGTTCATAGAGTAGAAGCTGTAATTAAGGCAGAAGGGTGGTATACGAAATATTAAAGCAGCCTTCAAAGTAACTAAATTGGTAGCGTTTTGTACCGGGGGGGGTGCAAATACCTATGGCACCCCACTGTACTTATACCATGTCACTAACAGCTCGCCTGTTTCAGGAACGACCTGGCATTACCTTGTTGACAATACCATATCCAGAATTTTTTTGAGTAAATCTAAAAGGCAGCCTGGTTAGGGCATTTCAGATTGGCTAAATTGGATGTGTGATATGCTGGAAGCGTCTTGTGAATCATAGTAACAGTGGAAGATAAAGTCTGCGGACAGGTGCCAATTTGTCGGGTATCTAGCTAGCATAATCTACAGTAATGTACGCATTCTTCTACATGAGAAGTTGCTATTTGCCAGATTAATTCCTTATATCACTCAATATTCTCGAGCCTAACAGATCATTTCTCAACCGGTAGAGGAGGAAACAATCCATCCCAAGCATCTCTCCCAACCGGGATCTTCGCCGTTCCGTACGTATCGTCAGCTCCAAGTTTGGCGTTATCAAAGGTCCGTCGAGACTTGTCAACACCTATCATATCGAGAAGCTGAGCTGCCTTCTCAGGCATATATGGCTGCAGTAGAATTCCGACTATCCTTATAGCCTCTGCGCTGTGATAGATTGTGCAATTGATCAAGGCTGGTAACTTCGCCTCTTTTCGGCCACTTTGTAGGATCTTGGCCAGAGCCCATGGCTCCTGATCTTGGAGATATCTATTTGTCTTCTGGGTATCAGTAAGAGTGTCAAACAAGACATTAGCTGACACTTACATCATAGACTGCATTCATGATAATGTGTAATGCAGCTCCAGGATTCAGCTCTGCCATCTTAGCATTCGCTTTCTCGCTCAGGGTCTCTAACATAGCGATCTGAACATCTGTGCGTTTGTTCAAGTTGACAAAGCCCACGTTCTTTGCGCCCTGAACAGCTTTCCTTATGCTCCATATCTTCGGTCTGGTAACTCTACTAACCAGGTTGCCAAGTCCACCCTGGAGGCCTTTCTTATACCTTTCTACAATGTAGTCATTTCCATAGTCCGAATCATTCGTAATGCCGCCATCGTGGGCAAGATAGTACCTCATCGGATCTACACCAAACCGATCAATTGCGAAAAATGGATTGACTACGTTTCCAGTAGATTTGGCCATTTTCTCATGATTAAGCGTCCAATGCGCATGTGTAAGGATTTGCTTTGGTGGTTGAAGATCTAGCGCGATCAGAAACGCTGGCCAGTATATGCAGTGAAATCGCACAATGTCCTTTCCAATCACTTGCACGTCTGCTGGCCATCCCAGAGAATTTTCTTTTCCAGGAGCCCAAGGGTATCCAGCTTTCGTGATGTAGTTGACCAAAGCATCAAGCCAAACGTATATGGTCTGGCTCTCATCATCTGGTACTTGAATACCCCAGGTAAGCCTTTCCACTGGTCTTGAGATAGACAGATCCTGCAGACCATCTGTGACCCACTTGACTACATCACTCATTCGGGCTGCAGGAACAACAAAGCCTGGATTCTCCTTGTAGAAGTCAAGGAGTCGATCCTTGAAAGCTGAGAGCCTGAAGTGATAATTTCTTTCTGAAGTCCATTCTACCTCCTTGCCTGTCTCCTGCGAGGCCATAAACGTCCGGCCAGTGTACGGGTCCAGTCGCTTTTCTATAGCCGACTCCGGATAGTATGTCTCATCGCTTACACAGTACCAACCTTCATGTTTAGACTCATATATGTATTCCCTCTCTTTAAGCATCTGCCAGAAGTATTGAACAGCCTCCTTGTGGTCTGTATCTGTTGTCCTAACGAAATGGTCGTTGGCCAGTCCTGCTCGTTTCGCTAGTGACTTAAAGGTCTCCGCTGTCAAATCGCAGAATTCCTTCGGGGGCGTTTGAGCTTGTGCAGCTGCCCTTTGGACTTTCATGCCATGCTCGTCAGTTCCTGTGCACAGAATAGCCTGCTTTCCGCGCATGACCTGCCATCTTTTAAGGATGTCCGTAAGGACCATGGTATAGAGGTGGCCAACATGGGGAGCTGCAGAGAGGTTAGCACATCAAAACTTCATTCAATAATCGAATCTTACCGGCGTTAACGTAGAAGATTGGGGTAGTAACATAATACGGCTTTTCGAGTAAACATCTAGTTGTAGAGAAGCTTGTCCTTGACAAGGGTTCTGCTCGACAGGATTTGCAGACCCATTGAAGATGATTTTGGTTACTGACCCTTTGCCCCAGTTGGTACCGAGTCGCAGGAATGATACGACGGACATTCATGGTTGAGGTTTCCTAACCTTCTCGTGTTGTCTGAATTTGAGCCTTTCAGGATCCGTGCCGCGCATTAGCTCAGGCAGAATCGAGCGGTAAAGCAACCGGTGAAGTCGCTAAACAGCCAGAACGGGTCAAGCTCTCGGGCCTTTCGAACTGAGCAAGCCGCAAGTTCACAACTTTCATATTTCTATTTCTGAGCTGCGCATTCCCAAGTACATAAAGACAACGAATGTCAAATCCTTCAGGACAAAGAACTATACCAAATCACGTGTCCATAAAACTCAATTGCCTGGCCCACCATCTGAAATATTTACCTGATCTCTCTAAAATCTGAACAAAATTCAACAATGGCAGAACTGACAGAGGACATAGCACAGAAGGTTGCTGCAAATGGTAAGCCCCCTTTTTGCAATACGATTTTGCCTGTAAACCTAACATATATGCAGCTGCTGAGGAGTTCGTTAAGCATTATTATGCAGCATTGAACAGCTCCAAAGGTGGTCAACCCCCCATCGCATCATTTTACCTCAGCCCAACGGATAGCCGTACACCAACAATTTCCATTAATGGCGAAGTGTTCCACGAAGCCACATTATTACAGAGTAAAATTGATGATCAACCCGAGCGATCCCAGTACGAGGTCCAGTCATTTGACTGCCAGGTCTTGAATTCAAATTACAATGTTGGTGTAGATGACACTGCAATCAGCCCTGAGAAGGATGGCAGGAAGATGAGTATTCTGGTTCTGGTCAGCGGAAGTGTTAAGAATATGAAGGATGATATAGGAGCAGACATTCGAGGATTCTCGGAGAGTATCATTTTGGTCCCAGGCTGGGACGCTCACGCTTCGAAGGCCTCGAAAGGTTCGAGGAAGTGGCTGATCTCAAGTCAAACCTTCAGATTCGTACTTTGATTCGTGATTTTGGGGGTCACCAGAACTGCTTGGAAAGGAAGATAGTTATCGTTGGATGTGGCGTAAAGGAATCTCCAATTTTGGAAAACTGACAGTTTATTCTGCATCTGTTTATCTGTTTCCTCGTTAATTCGAAAAAGAATATATACTTTCAATCTACGAATCTTTCTTTTATTGTGGTCATCCCTCGCGGGACTTCTTCTCCTCATTTCCTCCTTAGGCTTTTCCAAATAGAGCTTCTTCTTCTCGCATGAAAAAATTCGCACATCGTCTGAATATCCATCATAACACGGAAATTTTGGCCCCTAATAGTAGATCACCAGCTTAGCTGCCACAATTATTTCATTCATCTTTACCTCAATTCGGACCGTTGATTCACAATTTTCCATCAGGCCATACCTCTTCGAATAGCAAGCCTCAATATCACTGTTCGTCACTCTGATATCCTACACCCATATCCACCTGATACCATCCATACAGGTTTTATTTTTCTGGTCCAGCATATGCCTATCGTTCTCCATCATCGTTCATCAATAGACCTATACTTGATGGACTTATATCCTGACCTCGCAACGGCAACCCATCACCTTCGCCGCAGCACATGCTAAAAATCTATGATCTTCCTCGAATATCAGTTCCACAGCAAACTCGTCACCTACATCAACAGACTGATATTTCATTGTTGGGAGTCAGCAGTTGCGAACAATAGCAACGCACTGCTCTTTCAGAACGACCGGAAATCTCGAGCACCAAGACAGTCTGAAGTCTACCTTCAGGGTCCTCAAAATGAAGATCCCTCCCGGCTTCCTCGATGCTAAGGGCAAGGTTGCCAAAGGTGACTTTAGTCTCACCAGAGGCGACGACCATATCGAAGTCAAAGAATTCGGCGCCGTCAGTGAAGGTAGGAAAATCAGCTGTTACGTCCTCACCTCACCTGGAGATATCCTCACATTGAGTTTCGCTTTGAGGGCTGATATTGCCAACCATGCGGACTTTGTCGTAGATGGTATCCTGCGGAATTGCCGGTCTGCTCCCGCCTCAAGGTCTTTCAATGGAACTTTCGAAAAAGCAGTATACCAAGGGTGGAAGTCCGAGATGAAGCGAGCGGCGGTCAAATACTCCAGGATGAGAGTCAAGGAGCGTGGAAATGCTGAGAGTAAGCTCTCATTCCATACTTACCCAAGTGGAATTGCTGACACTACAGACATGATCTCGACAAATAGCGATACTCCCTCAACAGTTGGTAGTCTCGAGGTCCGCCTCTATCGAACACACGCAAGAAGTAGCGCCGAATTGGTCACGAACAGTGATGCTAATGCACCAGCCCCAGCTCACAATGATAGAGCTCCCGCATTTGACAAATTTGGTGAGTGGTATGAGGCGAATTCCAATGTCAACTTTGTGGGACCGCCACCGCCTTTCTGCATAGAGTAAGCTATCCAGTTGCTCCTTGTATTGTTTTCGAACTGACTGATATTGACAGGCTCTTTGACCACAATCAGGTTGGTAAGATTAAGAAAGAAAGAATTCTCAAGGATCTCCCTGAAAACCATGAGCTCTGGGCTACGTTCATCTTCCATCTACGCTCAGCCGAATATTTGCGGCAGCTTGGATTTGGCACATCACTTGGTGCAATTGCTACGGATCCTTCGATGAAAACGAGCGTCGCGAGGAAAGAGGAGAGCGAGCTGCGATCGGACGCAACATCAATTGAAAAGGCTCTGGTCGAGGATAACACAGGTGGTTGTCAGAAAAAGGCCCCAAAACATGCGGAGCTATTGAAGAACAAGGCTGTCCCAAGACCAGCCCCAATTCTGGCTCCTCCAACCACTGTCACCGGACTTCTCAATGCCTTATCGAGTGCCAGGGATGGATCCCCAGAGCCTTTGCCAGCAACAACAGTATTCAAGAACTCAAAGGGGGCTATTCTACTAAAGCAAGAAGCTATGGATGAGCTGCAGAAATTTCAAGAACCCGCAGAAAGTAAGACCGCTATTCTGCGTGGAGTTGGTGGCCTGGGCACATCACCTGCCCACCAAGCATTCCTTCAAAAGGCGTCCACCCTTCAAGGCGAGATTCTCTCGCCAACACCCACACAAGATGAGCCCTCCCGCAATGGTGGTAATGGCGCCCCTCAAACGAGGCCGGCCAGCCAGCGCACAATAGATGCCATATTCTCTCCGACAAAACTTCTATTTTCTCAGCCTCGAGAGTCGGCTGAAGAAATGTTGGCTTTCTCGAAGAAATCTGAGGACCGCCTGAGCAAAGCTGACTCGCAACATCTCAAAATTTATAATAACAACCTCAACTTCGTCAAGCCAGCCTATACTAGCTTAAATAACCCACGTCATGATTCGCCCAGACAGATTGCTCTTAGTAGAGGACTCTCAGAAGTTTCTGACAGTCCTGCAGAGGTTGCTGACCCCCAGGATATCGCTAGAGCTGTCAAGTCCAGTCAAACTTCCAGTCAGAGGACTACACAAGATACTAACACTAGCCACGCTTTCCAATTAGACCAAGTAGGATTGGGTATCTCCCATGGTCCCTTGTTGAAGATCAAGTCGATTGAGTACGAGCAAGGCAATCACACATATCTTAGTCCGCTGCTAGGAACCTCACAATATCCAACGCCAAATTCCAATATTGGTAGTCCGCTCCACAAGTTCCACACAGCCTGTGGCCTTTCTTTCAGCAATCCGCGTGAACCTCTAAGAGAGCAGTGGCAGCGCCCGGCACTCGGCTCTGTTTCTTCAAGCTCGCCAAAGCCCCGACAAGAAACTCCCCAAAACCTTCAATCCCAAGTCCCCAGACAGAGCGATCTGAGATCTACAACTCCTCTCAAACGAAAGTCAGATTACTTGACCGGCAATAGCACTCCAGACGTAGTATCGCCACGAAATCTCAGTAGATCTCCAAGCGTTATGAATGCTGAATTCGAACACGACAAGGCGGCGGCTGAAGCTCGATTTGCCACGGCAGAGAGAAAACGAGAAGAGTTGCAGCAGAGACTTGGGAATGCCCTAGATCTGAAGCGAGAGATGGGAAAAGTAGGTGAGAGTTAAGCCGATAGGAGAGGCTATCTCTAATGTTGAAAACAGATCCGAGAGATTAACCAAAGAGCCGCTGATGTCGAGAGACAAAATGCGGAGATGGAGATATGTTTCAAGTATTTTCTCCAAATGCTAAATTAATCAGTTGGTAGGCAGAGATTGAGCTATTAAATGAAACAAACATCATGGACTGAATAAATGAAGGACGCAAGTGGGGGGTTCCCACGGCCAGGAGCAGTTATTCTCGTCACAGAAGCAATGCGTTGATTATGGAAGCCGAGATTTCGTTCGTGATTAACACGATTATAAGATTCATACTGGGTCTGCTGCGCTCGTCGAGATCTGTGTTCGTGTGCTAAAGCGCTCTCGGACACGGTATGTCTATCGCGGAAGCAGTTGGCTTCTATTTGAGAGACACGTCACAATTTCGGCCGCCTGTGGTGCGGTTTGGATGTGGGCAGTGCGTTCCCGAGGGAAGCAATTTTTATATCCTCAGATGGCCACATCTCCTACAAAGAACATCTTCAACGGATCGTGGAAAGCTGATTATGACAAACCTAGAAGCAAAACTATCGATGATTTAGCATTAATGAATCAAATCAACAAACAAAGCTGCATTAAGTTACCGTAAGACCCGACCACAGACTATGACACCCAACACACGCTATTTTCTATACAGTCTCTAGTGATATTAGATGAATAAGACATAATCGCGATTATAAGTAGTACGTGTCTGTCTGAAACGTTGGAAGGAGTTTATTATTGACATGCTCTCTACCTAGGCGACCATCATGGAATCCGCAAAACTCCACCATCTCACAACACAATCTATACTCTAGGAGTCCGCAAGTTTGCCTTTACTCTTTCAAGGAGTTGCTCTTTGGTGTCTTTCGAATTCGGATGAAGGTTCCTCTGTTTGACATCCTGGTGTCAGCAAGCACTCTGAGACAACGAAATTATGGGTTAATTATTAAATCGTAGCGACAAGATGAAGCCAGCCAGCCATACAAGAAGGTTTCCCCATAAAAATCCGCAAGGGCGACAGATGATGGATGGGGGAAGTATTGCTTACAGCTGCTAGCCATCTCCGCATCTCCTCATATGTCCATGTTTCAGGGTCTGATGTGGAATTAGCGGATGTCCTCAAAATACGAAGCAAATACCTACCACCAATTGGGTCTGGTTCTTTGGGGAACATGTCTTGGCCCCAGATCGACCATGCTGCTACAGCGGTCACAATCCCGCCGAATGCTGGAAGTGTTAGTCATGCATTCATTCAGGTGATGTGAGGTAGGTATTTACCAAGAAATGTGTTCTACATAGTATTTTAGCAATTTTCAGCATGAAGCCTGTAGGAAAAGAAACGAAGATATCTGATTTGGATTTACCAAATCAGGAATCAGCTGAGAGCCTGCAGGACGAGGATACAGCTTCATCCTTAGTAAATAAAAATGAGGGAAGCTAGATGCCTTGAAAAATGAAACTGAGCATATGAATGCATATTCTTCTTTCGTGAGATGAACATCGCTCCAGATGGCGTATTGATTGTATCAACTGACCTTTGAATTCAGAGCTCTATCAAGAGGAGTCGGCATGTTGTTGATCTTCAAGTTGGAAGCGAGAGGCAGGGTTGTTGGAAATGTGACTATGTGAGACTGGCTTTCATTCCTTGACGTGAAATACCCGTAGTTGAGTTTTCGAATAATAGTAGCAAGACGAAGACAAGTTTATACTCATTTGAGAGTCAGAAGACAGGAATGATTCACCAAAGTCTCGAGTCAATGCTTCAGGCAAGCCGCCTTCGCAGCATCCCCGCCATGCGTCAACCTTGTCTCGATTCAGCCACAACCCTCACAGTGGGTGGCGCCTGAAGAAGTACACTTAAGGTCATGTGACAGAGAGCTTATCAACGAACCGAGGCTGCCAAGACGCTAAAAACTTGCCATCCGCACAGCATTGCATTTTGAAAGCAAACCAACCTACGATTTAGCAATCCAACTCCCGCCAAACCCTATCATCAAAGTCCAGAAATCCGTCAAAATGCCTCGCGAAATTTCAGACATCAAGAACGTAAGTTTGGATGTAGAGCGCGTCGAATTGCTCTAGTGGGTGAAGTTTGCCGGGCAAGAGAACTAATGTTTGTGTACAGTTCATTGAGATTTGCAGACGCAAGGATGCCTCATGTACGTCTCTATAAAATCCACGAAGACACGCCAGGAAAGGCAATTGGGCTGGGAGATGAGGAGGGAGGGAGTGCAATGAAGCTTTTGGATGTGCGGGATGCGACCAAGAATGCGAGACTGATGGAATATAGCTGCCCGCATAAAGCGCAACAAGAAGTCATCGCAAATCAAGTTCAAGGTCCGCTGTCAGAGACACCTCTACACCCTTGTCTTGAAGGATTCCGAGAAGGCCGAGAAGTTGAAGCAATCGCTGCCACCTAGTACGTTCCCCTTGAAGAGAGAAGGTGTCGTAGGATAAGGATCTAGGATCTGAGCTGCAGAGCATCAACTGGACCGAGAGCTCGGGAATGCGACCCCAGCTATAGGAAATTATTAGCTAAATCATTTGATCTGACCTCTACCTTACAGACCTCACCATCGCCGATACCCCAAAGAAGAACGCCAAGGGAAAGCGAAGCGCATAGAGAGTGACGGAATAAGGCAATCGAATCGATAATTGAAGGATGGACTGTGCATTGATTCTTTGCAAGGGGCGTCTGGCAAGTAGGGGATGAATTAAAATGCTGAGCTTTTATGAAGTAGCGCAGCGGAAATAAAAAGCCCCCAAACCACTGACATCCTTTCCAAGTTCACAACTTAGGTTTTGCCTTCAGATCGACGATTGAATAGGTAGGTCCTTTCCTCTGCTGTTCAAATGAACAAGCTGGGTTACTTCAGGATTCCTTTTTGGGTGTGATTCCGCAGCTTCCATATTTGGTTGCGAAACAGCCACGGCCTCTCGATCACTTGTGTAAGCGATGCTGCCTTCCCATTTCAAGATTGCATTCTCCTGGGATGTGAACATGAGACCTCTGTCTTTGCTATTCTGCCATCTCATCAACCAGTTTCAGACCTTCAACTCCAATCATTGTTAATTTTGCTATCAGTACTACGACGCCTACTTTGCAATTTGCATATACTGGACCACACCAAGACTTCACATCTTTCTGACCTTGCAATGGCTGTCACCGAGTTCACCACGCTCCCTTTCAACCATGATGACTGGGAGCCCTCGGAGAAGATCTTACCAAAATTTGAAGTCGCAAAGCGAGCTCAGAAAATAGCCTCTTCCGAAGATCAAGAAGATGCGCCACCGCGTACATAAAAGTCGCCTCCCATCAACTTTTTATGCACATGTGGTAAACATGTGGCAGAAGCTCTCACATGCGTCTTGTGCTGCCACGCTCCGGCTACAACGGCTATAACTTCCCCAGAAGCATCGAATTCTCTACTACCAGGGCATGGCCCTGCACGACCGCTTGGAGACCCTGCGCCTCGACTTGTCTCACCACGAAATATCGAACTCAAATTGGAGACCGCAATCCACGTTTTGTACAAAAAATCGAACTTTGAGTTCAGGGTCTTCCAGCAACTCGACGATCCATCCATCATACATTTCCTTGGAAGATTGGGTTCTGTAAAAGCGCACGAGGCATTCCTTCGTTCGACAGACAATAAGAAGCTGCTCAAATTATTCAAAGGGGACATTCCAGAAAGCGGAAGGATGAAAAGGCAAATGTGGCATTTGGACGTCGATATCTTCCAGTGCCCCCATAGTAGATGGATTAGGACTGTAAACAGCCTGCACTTTCAGGGATGGTCAGTTCCGGCGGAGCATAAAGACGAAGTCGCGACTCAGCTTTCCAAGCACATAAACCATGAGAGAATCGTTAACAAGCGTCGCGTTGTTGGCGGATGGAAGGCTGATAAAGCGCCTACTGAGCCCCAGGAGTTCATGCTTTTCTACTTCATGGGCGGTTCCTTCGAAGGGCCCTTGATGTCGGCCATAAACGTGTATATCCAGGCGAAGTTTATCACGGGTAGTACGGGTGCAACGCGTATCCGGTTTGTAGATCTCACACTCATGAAGCCAAACCCGGATTCAGTAACGGGGGCTCAGTTAAAGTATGTGCGAGCGCAAATGGCAGAAGATGCCAAGACGTCTTCACATAGCCTTTCACAAATAGCAACCGCCTATCTTAAGCGAGCTATCGTATTAAAACAACAGATACACTGTGCGTGCCTGTGTGAAGTCACGTTTCTGATGATGAGCCGACTCGTTATATGTCGGCGACTTACGTTTGTTTTTACTGCTGTCACGCTGTGATTAATGTCCTGGAAGAGCCCAGTGATTTTGGACACTCGAGGCCGCCAATTTATCTGGGGCGAAGCAATTTGAGGCCTAGCTAATTCATCGTACCGTATTTTCGAAGTCATCAAAAGGTTAGGCAATTTTGAAGGATTACTTGGCATAATATCCTGAAATACTTTTAGATTTCATTATCGTCCTGCGACCTTGAAAACATACCTAGCCATTTTTCGATTTGCAGAAGAGGAAGTCGCCCGGCCCTGTGATATTTTAGTTGGTGTTCTGTAACAGGTTCACGACTCTTTTATCAATGTGTGATTCCTTGGTTATTATCGCTTTGCAGGCCAACAATTTCGATCCGCCTCGATGTGAAATTGGCCAACTGTATGAATGATAGTTGTTGAGCGAGATATCGTACTATCCCTCCTTCTGAAGTAGTCTTTCTGATTATTGCTTGAAGCTCTGAAAGCGATTTAAACATTCAAGAAAACGGAGTATGATCTTCGGCTTCATCGGAAACGCATCAGGTCACCATCGATACCTTGGCAGTAGACAGCACACCTGTTGTTTAGATTAGGAATTGGGTCACGTTCATTGGCCCAAAGACACATTCACACTTTTAGGGTTCAACAAGACGTGTGACTGCCACTACTCTGGTTGCTTTCTTAATTCATGGTGAGGGTCGATATTGTCTCATCTACGAAGTACTACCTACTGGAAAACTTGGAGAGAGAGAGCAGAACCTTAAGTATCAGTCATACGACAATCTTCCACACACAATCCCTCCCGGTTGTATATTTTCCTCAAAGCTGGGCAGATTCGTGTCGAACGAAGCAGCCTGGAATCCTCGCAGTAAACCCAATATTCCATGATCAACCCTTCAATTTTGTCACAGATAGCATAGGTGACTTTGAAGCCCTATACCTACTTAGGGCACATTAACCGTGATACTTTTTTAGTTTTGGTATAGAGTTGCTGTAATACGTACTTGGCCACTTCTCACTTGCTGAAGACGACGTTTGCCTAGCCTCGCGCTCACCTGAATTCGGCATTATCTGGTCTCGTCCCACTCAGCAGATTTCGTGCAACTTTGCGATCTGGACGATACGAGTACGGCTGGGTTGAATGCTAGATCGAGGAGGGCCACGGAATCGACCTGTACCTGCAGCCTTGAAGTATTATGTTATACCCTTGTTTTAGATACCATACTTCGTATTTCGACCGCTAGAGCTCGCGGACGTTGGGACGAAACGAAACGAAACGAAACGACGAAACGCGAAACTTCTCGAACTACATTCAAACCTGTCCAAAACTTCTGACCTACGATCACATGTGCTGTGTACGGGTTATGTTGCACAAATTGAGGTGTTCTCAGTAGAAGTTCAACTCCTCCGTCTTTCTCGCTTCGCTTCACTGCTAATATGTGGCCTCGCATGAGGAGGCGTCACCGCGTCAAGCTGCTCGACTTTCAACTCAGGGGTCTTGCATATAAATATCACGACCAATCAAAGCAGCTCCCCATGAAGTTTAAGCTTCCTACCCCAGATGGCTCGGCCTCTTATCTCTCTCCGTCGACCGCTGATGCGAGCACCCTGCCGGCATCTGCGTAGGTGTATGTGCCACACATAACCCTATGCCTCTCTTTGTTCCATATCGCTCCCTACTTCTCCCTCGCCTTCAACACTCAATGTCGGAAATTTAACCGGGGAGAGCATGTCCAGTGTGCAATGACCATTTCTCAAACCAGGAGAGCACTTGGTGGAGATACCCCGAAGACTAGAACCCCTTCAACTTCGAGTACGAGTACAGCTTCTATTTCAGTCGGGACACCCTCCGAAACTAGTCCCTCACCCTCTCCTTCCTCCGAGATAACGAAGCGCGCACAAACCGTCGAAATGACTGATGTCCTGGATAAGACAGGCGTCAATGGCTCAAAGATACCCAGCAGACCCGTGAACGGCAACAGGAGGCAATCGTCCCCAATGATGCCTTCATTTATGGTCTCTGCGCCGGGAAAGGTCATTGTGTTCGGGGAGCATGCAGTGGTCTATGGCAAGGTGAGGACATCCTCCTGGCACTTCCGCTGAGCAGCTCTAACCTCTGTTTAGCCGGCTATTGCAGCTTCAATTTCACTTCGATCCTACCTCCTTGTAACAGCGCTCTCGAAGTCAAAACGTACAATCACACTTCGATTCCCAGATATTAATCTAGCACATACTTGGAATATTGATGATCTGCCTTGGGACGCTTTCTCGCAGCCCAGTAAAAAGAAGTACTACTATGACCTGGTAACCACACTCGATCCGGATCTGGTCGCAGCCATGAAGCCATTTCTGCAAAACGTTTCTCCAGATGCACCTGAAGAGGTCCGCAAGGTTCATCAAGCTTCTGCTTCGGCATTTTTATACCTTTTCATGTCTTTAGGATCGCCCTCGTTTCCAGGCTCTCTTTATACACTCCGTTCTACGATACCAATTGGCGGCGGACTCGGAAGCAGCGCATCGATCTGCGTCTGCTTGGCTGCTTCTCTCCTCCTCCAAATTCGAACACTCTCTGGACCACATCCTGATCAGCCATCCGAGGAGGCCCGGCTGCAGATTGAACGTATAAATCGATGGGCATTCGTGGGCGAAATGTGTATACATGGCAACCCATCTGGCGTAGATAATACAGTTGCGACACAAGGAAAGGCCGTTGTTTACCAGAGACTGGATTATGCGAAACCTCCCAAAGTAACGCCATTATGGAACTTTCCGGAGCTTCCCCTCTTGGTTGTGGATACCAAACAACCAAAATCCACGGCGGTAGAGGTCGCAAAAGTGGCGACACTAAAAAAGAACCTTCCCCATGTCACAGGATCGATTATAGATGCGATTGAGAAAGTTGCAGACAGTGCGGTCGGCCTGATCCAACACGAAAATTTTGATAGCGAGGAGCTTTCAAGCCTGGAAGCACTGGGAAATTTAATGACTATCAACCATGGACTTCTGGTTGCCTTGGGCGTTTCACATCCTCGTCTGGAGAGGATACGGGAATTGGTCGATCATAAGGGCATCGGTTGGACGAAGCTCACAGGAGCTGGAGGTGGAGGATGCGCCATCACATTACTCAAGCCAGACACACCAGGGGAGGTAATGCAACAATTAGAACAATCTCTAGAGGAAGAAGGCTACAACCAGTTCGAAACCACGCTAGGATGTGATGGTGTCGGAGTTTTGTGGCCAGCAGTTCTCAAAAATGGAAGTGAAGACGATATGGGAGGAGAAGAAATAGATCAAGAGAAATTCTTGAAAGCGGATGGAATTGATGGTGTTGAAGCACTTGTCGGAGTTCACGGAGAATCAGGAGAAGATAGAGAAGCTTGGAAATTTTGGAGGGTCGAGGATTAATGTAAGAAGATTTATTGCCCTCAACGGCACTTCTATGACATAGGATCTTCGGGGTCAATGGGATGATTGACTCGATGTGTTTATGTAGAGGTACCATTAGCGAGCGAAATACCTAACAAAATGACCCATCAAGTATGTGAACCTTCTTCTGGCGTGAATCACTCGCCTGACCTGTAGGACTACTGGTCCTTTGACCTGCTGTTGCCATTGTTCAAGAAGCGACCGTGGCTGCAGCCAGCATTCCTCGGACTCAAAGCCTCAAAGCCTCAAGGTACATTCTTGCCCCACCATATAAGTAACCAGACAATGGCTCCCAAAACCTCAAAAGCGCCCAAGCAGCAAGCAAAATATACGGAGTCACCAAAGGAGTGTAAGTGAATCTCACTAAGCAATTTTTCATCCCTAGGCTTGTTCCGCGGGTATTCCTGGCTAACAACAAATATCTAGACCCCACCATAGCCGCGAAGCTCGAAGCCGAATATCTTGCTTCCCGACCCTATCAAGTCCTTAAAGAGACAAAAGGGTTCTCGAAATTCATCTCCAGTGAGAAGATCGCATACGCACATTCGATTCTACTCGAGACAGGAGCTTGGAGAACGTGGGCGGCCCCGCAGCAGAAAGAATTCTGGAAACTGGTTGAGCAGCAGAAGATTCCCATACCCCTCCCGAAGCCACCGAGCCTAGGAAAGGATCAGAGAGGGATTGATCTTGGAAGCTATACGCCAGCGGAATATAAGCTCTACGAGAGGAGGGAAAGAGACTTGAGAGCTCTAAGGGAGAAGAGCAATAGGTTTAGGATTAAACGGGCGCAAGGCTGGACGGAAGAGGAAGTTGAAGAGGAGAGGAATCGGAGAAAATTGCTGGGGCATTTACAAGGGAGAAAGATGGGGATTTATGAGAGAGATCCTGAGTGGGATGATGTGATCCCTTTGGAGCAGGACGATGGAGATGGTGCGCTGGCTGCTATTGCTTATTCAGATGAATATGCTGAAGGTTGGTGAAAAGAAATGTGAGATCGAGCATGAATACCTTGGCTAATATCGACAACAGCTATGGGATACCTACGCGCTATAATGGCGGCCAAGGAATACTCTCCCAGAGTCCTGGGACTAACAGAGCACATCATATCGCTCAATGCATCTCACTACACAGTCTGGCTCTACCGAGCAAGAACGCTTTTCGCCTTAGAGTCTTCCATCGAAGCAGAGCTCGAATGGATGAACAAAGTTGCACTTGACAACCAAAAGAACTACCAAATATGGCACCACCGCCAAATACTAATTGACAACCTCTACGAAAAAATCTCCTCTGACCACACTGCTATCGAAAATCTCGCCGATACCGAAACAGCATTTATGGCACGCATGTTCGATGAAGATTCAAAGAACTATCACGTATGGAGCTATCGCCAATACCTCGTTCGCAAGCTCGATCTCTTCAACCAGAAAGAGATAGAGTCCATACAGACACTGCTGCGTTCTGATATAAAGAACAACAGTGCCTGGTCCCATCGCTTCTTCGTCGTGTTCTCCGATCCAAAAATCTCAACACCTGGCTCCCTAGCCACTGAACGCGATTTCAATATGCCCTCCGAGATCATCGATCGTGAAATCGAGTTCGCTAAATCAGCTACGTTCGATGCACCTCAAAATCAAAGTCCATGGAACTACCTCCGAGGTGTACTCACCAAAGGCAGTCGGAAATTGGCTACGCAAGAATGCTTCGCTGGGGAGTTCGCGAAGATCCCCAAGGAGGGGGAGGAAGATGTGAAAAGTAGTCATGCGTTGGATTTCTTGGCTGATGTGTGGGCTGAGAAGAAGGAGTTTGAGAAAGCGGAACGGGCATTGGATTTGTTGGCGGATAAGTATGATAGGATCAGGAAGAATTACTGGATGTTTAAGAGGAGTGGGTTGAGGGGTTCGGAGTTGAATTTGAGCATCTAGAGGACTGGGTTGAGGAGATCTTGAGATGATTGAAAGACCGAGCACTGGGTCGGGAATTTAGATGCGTGGCTTTTGCTATGCTTTCGGAAAAATTGATACCCATGATTTTGAGGGCAGTCTCTTGGTTTTGTCCTATGGTTTGCGTTATATCCTATGCTGGGAGGCAAAGCTTCATAGCTTACACGCAAATCCGTTTCAGCCTCTGGCTATAGAAGAAATTCTCAACTATCAGAGGACGAGATTAGGGTGTTCCGTCACCGGTAGCGAGACCTCTTTTGAGATCTTAAATCACAGAGATTAAATAGTATATTCATCAAAGTGACAATCTTGTGTCTGGGACTCGTTACGAGACTTTCATCTAGTCTAATTTTCATAGCTACCAAATCACTTTTGGACTTTTGCTCGACTGATCCATAGAAACCGTAGAATTATCACACGACCATGTTGTTCGTGTCGCCGGATAAACAATATCAGCCTCGATATCTACTTGTTATCACAATACTTGGTTAAGCACCGCTGATTCAAATAATGCAAACAGGTTCATAGCTCGAACATACCCTACATGATCCATCGAGGCCCTGGTGAGAAGAGAAATTGTTTTCGGATTGTGCTTTGTTTTCAAATCGTTGACCTACAGGCCGTTCTTCGCGAGAGTAGTGATGACTTGATATGTAGGAAATTTAACTGTGGAGTCGGTAAGGTCAGGCTAGTGCGTAATCAAATGAGTAACTCGGATTTATTGCTTGCGAATTACCTGTAGGATTTCCCAGCTACTGATATAGGTCGTTAGAGCTCTATAGAGATATTCACTGCTATGTAATAGAGATACTTTTGGAAGAGGTTGCGACTTCGTGATCGCCTAAGCGAAATTAGGCGAAATCTATCCATTGTTTACCTATAGGTAGCTATCTTTCCTCTTCCAGACCTAAAAGGCTCACACGATATCTGACTACAGTGCTTGAGTTCCTACCTCAGGCTACTTTGCAGCGTCTTGACGCCTTTGGATACATATTTGAGCCTCCTTGCGCTAGAGTATAAGCAGGACTAGCTTCAGCTTTTGACTATGTGAAACACCACCGTGTCAGTTGCTAGAGCTGTCGTCGCTGAGGAACCTCTGAGAGGTGGTTGAGATAACGCTACCATAGCCTGTAATATTCATAAGAAGGGTTTGGACGTACGAAAAGTCCCTACTTCCCTGAGATCCCTTGCCTCCGCTTTTCTCGTGGCTAGCCGCCGACAACGCGCAGGTTGTTAACGTCTTCTGCACTACAGGCGTTCCTGGCGATGGCACCTGCGAGAGAACGGTATGTCTTCTTCGAATTCTGTGAAATTACGAGTGTAACTAGCTGACTCATAATTACTTGATAGGGCACTGCATGTCTTCTTTTAACGCTGCTCAAAAACGAGTGCCTAGCTAATCCATAATTACTCAACAGCAAAATACCTAGTGCGTAAGTACTACTGCTATCAGAAAACCATGACTGCTTTGATTTGATAGATAGCTAACACTACGACATAGTGCTCTCAGCAGCAGAGCAAAACGTTTTTCGCACCTAGGACGTGTGGAGGGGGTTCCCCGGGTCCAAAGGGCAAGAAAGTCCCAGATTGTCCTGCTGGCGGCGGAAGAGCCTGTTGTTTATGTTATGTTCTCACCTACTGTTTTAAAGATTGATTTCTAACTATGTTGCGTCTAGCTCTCAGGGAGAATCTCGTGAAGGATTTACGGAGCTATGGCCATATTGTACGGAATGTTGCAGACACAGTGGGCCTTTGGTTTGGATTTAGCCACCTGATAGAACCAGGGTTTCGGCGTGAGAGATATTTCTGCGGTCTCAATGGAAAGAGCTATATGAATCCTTGCTCATTGTGTCCGAGGAACTCCCGACCGACCACCGAATACTATGATTGCGTATGCTGTGCTCGTGTAGGCCAGAACTTTGCTCGTGAATTCAATAATCGAACTTCGGTGTCGGCCTAGCCCAGCGCAGTAAGCAAGTTAAAAGCATGTTGGATACTCCAGAAGATAAGAATAGGTCATCGTGATTCAAGACAGGTTTTGATTGATTATGTAAAGCAGCGCCACAATGTGCCATTGTATATTCCATCTTTAGCGTTAGACGCCGCGTGGTCGCAGGGCTAGGGAAAAACTCTTCAGCTGTGCAGTAGCGGCAGCCTGCCGGAAACATTCGGAACTCCACTATCATATCCCCAGCCAGAAAGGACTACTCCATCATCAATATCAGGTTTTTGGGCAACTGAAGCATCGCTAGCAAGCGAGCCTAGGCTGTGGCCGACGAGGACTATCGGCTCGGGAACGTAGCTTGATGATGATGCGCGATTGGGGTAGGAGACGGTGCCGAATTTAGCGTACTAGATGAAGTTCTCGAAGACGGGGATATGGATAGAGAGTTGAGCTTCGTAGCCGCTGATACTGCAGGCAGAGTTAGGTAGGAATAGCCGGGCACGAAGTCTTTTCCACGCAGAAGGCGAGGACATCAGTGCTAAAGGTGCTACGTCGAAAGTTGACCAGCGCCAACTCGATCGTAGAAAAGCACAAAGGACCCCTTTGTATCAGCGAAATCTACAAAGCTGCGTTCGTCTGGCTGATAGCGCGAGTCCTAATGAATGTTGGAGAATCAGGACATGAGACGATCTTCTTAGTGATGGACTTACGATCTGTCGAGACTAAGACCGTGTGTAACAATCAATAAATTAGAGCCAGGGTTGACTTGGGGTTCACAGTATTTACCAGCGATACTGAAGCTTCTTGTGTTGTTTTTGGACCGTCGATGGGGTTGAAAAATGGCATGAAATCTCGACCTTGAGAAGTCGGCTCTTGTAAAGCTAACATTGCAAGGCTGAGACAATTGTTCCTCCTAAATATATTCAATGCACTGAAACCGTTACATAGGAATCTAATACTTACGATCAAAGTCAAGGACAGGCGATGTAATATCAATGTTATTCTCGATCGGCCCCGAATCAAGTCGGTGGTCGTCAGAGTCAGAGGCACGGTCAAATCAACTCATGTCTTCCTCGAGACGTCTTCTACCAAGATAGGAAGCATGAATACTTGAGGTGGATAACATGCTAAGTGATACGATCGTGATACCCACATTTAATATCTTGGGATTCCTAGCAATTGTGTCTGGATACAATCACAAGAACTTGATGCGAAGGAGGACTGAGTCTTGAGGGAGGATTATTGACGAGGAAACGTTAAAGAGAGCATACATGGAATGATTGCTCGTCTTGCTATGTTGGAAGTTGGGAGAATATTCCCAACGTGGAATTCTGCTGAATAGATATAACATGCGTCCCAGAGGGAAAGCAAATCATGGTAGGAGTGGCTTGAACTGGATGAAAATTTCACAGCAGTCAGATCCTATCATAAATCTAAAAGGGGAAGACATGCAGGTAATTGAAGCAGAGGTCCAAAGGAGCACGGGAATGAGCAGAGCAGAGAGCAAGTTCAAGTTGCGAGACTGAAGAATAGAATATGGGAAGCTCATGAGTACCTGTTTGGTGACCGCTCGACACATTCCACCAGGATCAAGAATGGCCTGCCTTGCGTTGCTCCAATTTTTGACGAGCTAGCTTCGGAAGAATTCGAATGCCATTGGACAACAGTAACCATCTTCCAACATCAAATCTCTCTGACCATGCACAATCCAGAATTTGATTAAGCCGTGTTGCCATCCACAATTGCTACGAAGTCACTGGACGCCATTCTCGGGGAAGTTGCGACAAGCCGACGGAAGAGAAAGAAAGAGATTGTAAATAGCAGGGGCTCCAAGCCTTTTCATGATATCGCGGAGGCAAAGCAGGTGTCACCATGAAACCGGGAGCCGTGGATTTGGAAGACCAAACGAGAGGTTCAGCTGTACCTGGTAATTGCTCACTAAACATAGAGTAAGCTGCAGGGTATCTCGGGATTGTACTTCGATATGACACCACGATCTGAGTATGTCAAGGCCATAGACGACACGATATGCCTAGTACAAGATGTAGATTTCTCCACGGTCCTGGGGATCTCCGACACGATCACACAGCGTTATGCAGATAGCTCGCCTCGCGATGGCCCAGTACGCCTAATGTTCCCAATATCGACTTCGGTCTCAGTTCTCGTTTCCGAGATCTCGTTTCCGAGAAACTTGGATTGTTGGTTCGAGGCTGCGTACGCATAACCAACGGAAAAATGACCCTAAGTATTCCGGGAGGGAAGCATGATCGTTTCCATGCAAGAAAAGACCCAGACCAGCTTCAGCTTTTTCAGGGCATTTTATAGGCGACGGTTGGTGATGAATTAGTGGCAGCGGATGAACGTCTCTAGCCTCCCCTCTCCGCAGAGAAAAGGAGCAATGGGAGGTGATGCACGAGACGAGGTACGCGACTCGATGTCCTGCTATGAGGGACGTCGCGACCGGAGCGGAATGAACATCGCTTGGTAGAGTCACATGACCAACGGGTGTGTCTAAAAACGGAGGTATGCACTTCGGCTCGGTAGCCCCACGGATGTTTTGTTTCGCGTAGATATCTATCTGCCCATGTCTGCTGTCATCCCGTCTGGTTGAAACATCCAACCTCTGCCTCCCTGCAGGATCTCCCACCCCCTTCCTGGCCAAAGCATCCAGCCTTTCTGCTGAGTCCTGACATGCCCTCCCTGATCGATCTGACTCCCGGATTCGCGCTCTCCTGCATCCCGATTCCCGACGGTAGTATTGTACTGGTGCAACACCGCACTGATGTGACTGACGGAAGGTGGACGGGCATACGGAGGAGGTTGGGAGGGGGATCTCAGATTTGAGGATTGAGTCTGGATGCTGGAAAGTGCATCAATCAATTCGAAGGCGTCAGGGCAAACGCGAAGGAATCATGCCTGGCGTCGCCATCGCCAGCGCCATCGTCTATCCCTTCCGACGACTAACGAATTGCCGGTGCATTCTGGAGCACAGCATGCCCGCCCTGTTTACCTTCGGTACGAACAGCGATAACGACTTTCCTTAGCGATGATTTCATCGCAAGGTACGAGTAAACGCTGAAAGCCTCTGTCTGATGTTGTACACCGTGCACGGAGGGCATTATCTACTGGGATTACGATAATGTATTCGAGTCTAGCAGCCTGACTGACTACCTACCTACATGAGTTATTTATTGCTTTACCGTACAAAGTCCTATCCTGTCCTGTGTTACTTTCCCCCTGATCTCCGCAGGTCCAGTCGGTCAGTCCAGTATTTGCCATGAGAGAGCTTGAATCCCACCGTGCAGGGAAAACAAGGTTTAGCGCACAGATCAAATCCCGATTCCTAGCCACCCAACAAACATGAACCCAGTCTCCCGACGATGCACTGGGGACGGCGCGTTTGCTCTCCGAAGATTGGATGAATGGAACGGGTCTTTCTGGAGTCACACTTCACATGAAGGACTGGATGGAGACTGGTTGGCTGGCCTCGCGCTTTGCCGCTTCCCTCAGCCTTTGAAACAATCTTGGCAGTCGCGTCTCACTGCTTGGGCTGACAGGAGCGACAGTTATAGGATCCACATTTTGGACGTCAACTCGCCCCTGCATTCGGGTGAAATTTTGCCTATGTCTTGGTAACTCAATTTCGAGGCCCATGAACAGGAGCTGCTGTTTGGATATAAGATGGATCTCTTCCGCCCAAAGTTTAGTGTTTGTCAACCTTGAAGTCCTCAGCAACTCGGTCTCCCCACGTTCCTTTTCCTGTGCTCGGATACAGATCCCGACATTAAACCTCACACATTCATTCATTTTACGTTCTTCACACATTGAGAATGATATCTATTCTCAAAACCTTCTTGTTCCTTGGCGTCTTTCTTATCCACCTTTCTTCCTCGTCTGTCATTCCAAAACGTGATCAGAGCAGCGCTTCCAACTACCACCAGGATCAAAACACGGCCTCCACCTCTCGCCAGCTTGCTATCTCAACCACTACGAACATCATTTCAGACGACTTGGACGATTCGTGCGAGGCCGATGAACCGGAAAATTCTGGGACTACCGGGCCTAATGGATCGAATCCCACGCCAGTCGATTCCCCATCTTCCACATTGAGCACTGTTGTTTCCACCAGTGTACCAACGAAGACCGCTCAGCCTCATGCTGCTCCTGTTGCTCCTGGGGAGCCCGATACGCCAGTTTTACCAAAGCCCACTTCTCCTTCGACTCCAGCTTCGACCCCGACCCCTCCCAACCCAGTCACTGCTCCAGCTGCTGGAAAATTCTGGGAACCAGCTGCTGGATCTACCTGGCAAATTGAGTTATCAGGAATTGTAACTGACACCTCTTACCCGGCCGATGTTTTTGACCTTGACCTCGTTGACACTCCTCAATCGACCATCGATGCTCTCCACGCTGCTGGTAAGAAAGTCATCTGTTACTTTTCCGCAGGTAGTTTCGAGAATTGGCGTCCAGATCAAGCAAAATTCACAGCAGCCGACAAAGGATTGGCTATGGAAGGGTGGGCAGGCGAATGGTGGCTCAATACCAAGACGGCCAATGTCAGATCCATCATGGCCGCCCGTATCGATCTTGCCGCCAGCAAAGGCTGCGATGCCGTTGACCCTGACAATGTCGACGGTTACAACAACGCAAACGGTGTCGGTCTTACTTCCGCCGATGGTGCCGATTTTCTGAACTTCCTCGCCGACAAAGCACATTCCAAGGGGCTTTCCATCGGCCTGAAGAACGCAGGAGCTCTCATCAGTTCTGTTCTAGACAAGATGCAATTCCACGTTAATGAACAATGTATTGAATTTGATGAGTGCGAGCTATTTAAGCCATTCATCGATGCTGGAAAGCCAGTCTACCACATCGAGTACCCAACAAATGCACCTACTATTGCTTCTGATCTCAAGATTGAGAAGTGTGTTGCGGCAAAGACCATGAGCTTCTCTACAGTCTTGAAGACTGAGGCATTGAATGCCTGGGTCGAGACCTGTTAGGTATCAATTTTCGATGTGCATTGACTGACATCGGTTATGACTTATGAGTTTTGACTTCTTGGATGACGTGCAGCTAGCCGCGCGGTCATTGGTTCCTGTGGAATTTTTGTATATATATTTATCTTCACACCTCGGTCGCTACAAGAGACTTTCATAGAAAATTGCAGTATGGATGTTCGGAAAGCTCTCTTCATTCTGTTTAAAAACGTATGCTTCTGAATGACATTGCTGGCTATAAGTGGCCGGATCTTGTACATCCTACTGTTGCCAAGTAGCTGATGGGCATGGAAAATCGCTCGCTCGTTAAACTGTACACAAGAAGCCTTTCTAGGCCCATGTGTGACTGGAATGAAGATTATGCCTCGAGCGCCATGATCAGGCAAGATCTGGACTCTGAGCTGAGGAGTTCAGTAGGCGGAACAAGCAGGCAATGTAGATGGCTCCTGTGAGTCTAGGCCACCACCAAGAATACCATCATTCATTTACATCGAATTTGACATCTGAGGTACAATTTTCCCCGCGTTTCATGCCCTGGCAATTATCCGAGATCATTCTGCATTTGACTGTCAGCCTGAAAGCTAATTTTTTATCAGGTGCTGCTGAGCTCCCAAGTGTGAAAATCCGGTGAAGAATCTTGCTGCAATGCCTATGATATTCACGTATATAAAAATGTATATGGACATCCCTCCCACGACTACCGAATTTGCAGAACAGCCGTCGACAGTCACTACAATCTCAAGTTGAGTGGCAATAGTGCGCAAGAGAAGGATAACGTATATTGTTGAACAAGCTATTAACCGAGTTGAGTATTACAGCAAATACAGCAGATCCCCTCAAAATCTCACTCTCTCGAGGTCCGAAGCCAGTGGCGTAATCGAGCAGCTCTCAGCCAGCCCAGAAGTCCTCATATGGCAAGTGATTCAGGGAGCTCTATCCCGGTGTACGTTTTTATTTGCACACACAAATCGAGATGGTGAAAGCACGACAAGTATTCAGCAACTACTACAGTATATCGGACTGAGCAAAAGTAGCACGAAAAGACAAAGGAGCTACTCCCCACGATTGTTTTTAGTCACATATCAGGACGCAAATGCTTTCGGTCGTGGTTCAGGGTTGAACTCGGCGTGGCATGATTATGGAAGGCTTTCATTCCGTTGAGATATACCTAGTGATACAAGAGATTCTGGAACATTCATATACATGGCCATTCTCACGTGAACTAGAAGAGGACGGATTTCGAGCGAGGCCACATGCAGTCTGGATTGGTGAAATATTGCCAGCTACGGGACAGAGAGATTCAACTCCCCTGATCATGACAATAGACGAATGGACATCGTCAAACATCAAGAAATTGGTTAGAAATACGCAGTCAGAAACAGAATGCGATTATATCGCTTTTCTATGGCAGCCAAAACGGATATATCATGATCTGTACTCTGCTTCCGCAGATTGGGATAATATCTGGCACGTTGCATAGATGCACTTAGCCAGGTTGTATTGGGAAGTATCTGAACAGATAGCTCGGCACAAGAAGCAGGCTAAGTAGGATGCGGGCAATCAAGAAGGCTACAACGGTGAAAATCATGCTCAGGGAATCGCTTGAAATGCAGAAAAGTCATTGGAGGTGGCAGGCGCTGATTCATGAGGATTGGTTTAACAAACACCGGAGAAGGTTACGGACAAATAAGATATTGTCCATAAAGCCTTCATAAAACGAGGCCTTCATATGCATAGTTCCATGGAGCACTTTCGTGAGCTAGCATAATGTAATCTCGAACAAATGCAGAACCTGCTCTCAATGATGGTTTCCTTGGAACACATCTCGCAAGGCCAGATGATTAGTCGCTTGAACTTCCTCGCCCTTAATTCTCTCCCCGCTCTCTTTTATAGCTGTAAGTCAATCTAAAAAGCATATAGGAAACGAAGTAACTAACAAGTGGACAGATAGTATTTGGTATGACTGGCTCTACAGTTGTACACGCTGGTATCCTGCATATGCCCTATTGCTGCTCACAGCAACGTTTGTCCTAGCGATTCTGATGCCAAATCTCAATTCCACTTGAAGTCACCGAATAGGTCTAAGAGAGCCCATATTAGATAGGTCGTTACTCAGCAACGAGGAATATCTTTGTTGAGATCAGAATCTGCATCGGCGTACAAAATGGAGTAAGATAGATGCTCAGAAGTTGAGGGGAGGATATGAGCATAGAAGCAGAAACATGTATAACCAAAAAGCAGACAATCGCATCTGACAAAACTAGTACTTTCTAAAAAGCTGCCGAACCGTGAGTCTATGGTTCCCAGGCTTTCAAGCTTCAGCATGTGAACAAAGAGACTGGGATATTTCCCAAATCTCACAGAGTTATTACGATGCATAATAGGGACGTTCATTGTCGCCAAGCAATACGAAGTAGGTATGTATTTATATAAGCTATTCTTCGGTTTAGCGTGATTCTTCAGTAAATAACGCCGGTACACCGCCTTTTAGTATGAACCCTACTAAATATTAATATACTATAATTATCAGAACTAGAAACTACTAAAGCTCTATAATTACTATACCGATTTGCCTCTAAACTACGTCTTTTTAAAGCTCTTGATCTATAGAGTATATATTAAGTCTACTATAACGTTAATATCATAGCTCCTAATCTGCTAGTACAGAAAACACACTAAATCGATCAAGTACTTGTAACGACACAAGGGCTCTAGACAGTATACGAGCAGTAATAAAACAAGTAGGGAGGTTAAGAACGATCCTTAATAGTCTAGTACGAAGGAAATAGAAAGATATAGAGCTCTGAAGGAGTCTGTACCTTTATATATATATAAGGAGGGTATACCTAAAGCACCGATACTAGCCCGTATCTACTACGTATACTATACGCCGTTATATTACTCCCTTCTAAGATAAAGGCTCGTCCTCGAGCCTTAAAGAATCGAATAAAAGAAATAAAGTAGGTATAAAAACGTAATCAAATATAATAACCTCTAAATATTCTATTAAACCAAAACCGTAGATACTAATTTAGTACCGAGATCGTCTCTTCTGCAGAGGAAAACGTAATCTCTAGTAATATTACCGCGATTAGAGGGAAATTGCGATTCTAAAGTAGGTTCCTGAATAGAGTTTTCCGCTGATAGTTATAATACCGAGTTTTACTAAATAAGTAAAGCTAAGCGAGTGATTGAAACACTTGAAGGTTACGAAAGAAAGAGAGGTCTAAATCGAATTCTGATGAAGCTAAAAGATTAAGAAGAGTCGAATATCTTAGTTAAGTAGATATAGGAAGTATTAAATTAAAGGTTCTAGTAGAAAAAGGTCGATTCTACCGAGGGGGATAAATTATACCGGGGTATAAGGATTATAAGTCGAATTCCGGTAATTTCCGCTAGGGTAATAAGCTACTTTATCCTAGCCTAAAAGTAAGGTTTTTCGCTATTAGAGCTACTTTCGGAAAGTTAAAGTTAAGTAAGGGGATAATAAATTTTCAGGGCCTTAAGGGAAGTTTCCACTTAAAATTCGTCCGCTGTTTTACTTTATACGTACGAAGGAACGAGTTTCGAAGTATCCGAGAATAACTTCGTAGTAATACTAATGCTTCTAAGGCTAAATTATATCTAAATTCCTAGCTATTTAAGAGATCTCTAGAATCTCAGTTATTTTGAAAACCTAACTATCGAATTCGTAAGTTAAAGAGAGTACTAATTATTTCCGTATAATTCCGAAGTATAAAAATCTAAGGTAAGTAGAGATAACTTAGCGAAAAGCTCCTTTAAAGTTATACGTCCGAATCGAGTTTTCTAGGTGAGATATTATTTAATACTATCCCCGGCGGTCTTAATCTTTCTGTTTAATATAACGATATAAGAGCTCTAGTGTGACGATAGCTCACCTGAATATCACATGAGAAGAAGGATAGATAACAGGGCCTAAGTTCACAGGTATCCCGGCAGAACTAGTATCCGACCCGGTAAAGTATCGGACAAGTACAAGAAAATATATATAAGGTGCATTACACTCAATCTCTCTTCTTCTTCCTTCCTTATCTTTTTGTTTCCTTCGTAGTAGACTATATAAGATCGCTCTTAGCCTCCCTACTCGTTTATTCTTACTTGTATACCGCCTTGAGTCTTGTGTCGTTACATCTAGATAGTATACGAGTAGGAATAAAATAAGTAGGGAGGTTAAGAATGATCCTTAATAGTCTAGTACGAAGGAAACAGAAAGATATAGAGCTCTGAAGGAGTCTGCACCTCTATATATACAAGGAGGGTATACCTAAGGCACTGATACTGGCCCGTATCTGCCACGTATACCATGCGCCGTCACAACTATAATCTCTATATATTCTAGAGTTTAATAAGCTATTAAACTCTATTCCGATACGTACTACTAAAAGAGAGGATATTATTCCTAATAAACTATCGCTCTCTCCCGGCGCCGAATCAGTAGAGTTATGCCTTATAAAGTCTTATCTTACTAAGAAGATCTTACCCCTAGATAATAGATTAGACTTTACTTTCCTCTAATAGAGAGTATTAATATAAGACTAGCTAGCTATAAACGCTAACTACTACTCTACGGACCTCTCCTAGCGCGTTCTTATATAAGGACTAGTTACTAGATTAGCTAAAGAGTATCTTATGCCTTAGTATCTCGCTAACGAGTTTAAGACTAGTAATAAAATAATCTCCTTATTAGAAGAGAACTTTCTTACTAGTTTAGAAGAAGATAACTACTATAATAACTTTTACTACTTAGAAATATAATAACTTAGCTATACTCGTAAGACTTTCGCTGAGTTTCGTAATCGATTTCAAAGCGCTACTATCTAAAGTAAATTTAAAAAGAAAGAGTAGTTCTTCTATATATAAGATAAGATTATATTATCCTTATATACTTTAACTCTTATTATTAAACTTATATAGAATAAGGATTACGCTTCTATAGTTAAGTTACTACTTTCTTTTAATACTAAGTATTATTATAACTCGGAATATACTTATCCCGATAAAGCTACTATATAGATATAGTACTATAAGCTTACTATTACTACTATAACCTATTCTAGTTCTATTTCTTACTAGTCCTTAAGCTTAGCCCTTTAATAAACGACTCTTATATCGTATATATATATCTCGACCCTAGTATAAGCTAGTACTCTTTCCGCGCTAAAACGCTTTATTATCTCGACCGGAGAACCCCTTAAGTATTATAGTTATAGATAGCTTAGTTATATTAAGCTAGATTACCTTAACTTACCTAAGGTTTAATTAATTAATAAATTCCTAGAAGAGGAAAGAGCAACTAAGGAAGTAATAGAAGATATACCCTCCGAATCTAGACTAATACTAGAGGGAAATAATAAAGCCTAAGTAAAAACTCTTTCTTAGGTCTACGTAAATATAATCTTTCTAATCTTAACCTTAACTCTCTAATAAGAGGTAAGTAATTTATATACCTAACTATAGTTAATATAAATAAGCTAGAAGTCTCTATAAATAGCTTAATCGATACTAGAGCGAATAGTTACTTATTTATTAATCGTACTCTTACTAGACGATTATCAGGGGCCCTTAGTATTAAAATCGAGCTATTACCTTATTCTATTCTAATATATAGTTTCTAATAGTCCGTTAGAACTTATATTACTTATTTCATATATTTATACTTTTTTATTAATAATAAGCGTATTTATAACTACTCTTTTATTCTTCTTAATTTAGGATAATAAGATATAATTATTAGTATTAAATAAATATAATAATTTCAAGTTAAACTCGATACGCTCTACTATAAGCTAATATAGCTAGAACGCTATCTAGCTACTTTCTGATATAATAAGGAGATAATTATAACTCTATTACTTTATAAACTTATTATTAACTAATCTTACTAAATCGATATTAATACGCAGGACTTAGCTATAAATCAGCTAGACTAACGCTAATTATACTAAATAGTATTAATATAATATATTAATATATTATCTCTATTATTTAACTTATTTCCGCCTATTACTAAGGACTCCGAACCCTTTCCTTTTCCGAAAGTATTAAGAAAGGTACTCGCGCCGAAACTCTATAATAAGTATACCTCTTAATCCCTAAGGATCTAGAAACCGGTTCTAATTTACTAAATTAGTACTATAGCTTTTTACTTTAATATAAAATATAAAAGTTCCGAATTATTTTATACTAATATCTATAAGATAAATTATATCTTATAAGATCGTCTAGATAGCGACTCCCCTAAGGATCCTGATACTAAACGACTTATAGCTAAAAAGCTACCGGAATAATACTATATTCTTAAGGAGGCTTTTTCTAAATAGGATTCTAATATTCTTCTACTATATCGCCTATATAATTATAAAATAATTCTAGAAGAACTATTACCTAATATATATTCGCTCCTATATTAGTAGTCTATAGAGGAACTATAAGTAACTAAGGAGTACCTTATAAAGAACTTAGATAAGGGATTTATCGAATCTAGCTAAAATCCTTTTATATTACTTATACTATTTATTAAGAAGGCCGATAAAGAGTTATACTTCTATATTAACTATCATAAGCTTAATACGATCACTCGAAAGGATTTATATCTAATACTTAAGATTGATAAGCTCTTAACTTATATATCTAAAGTAGTGATTTTTATTAAACTAGATATCCGGGTAGTATTTAATCGTATCTATAACGACACAAGACTTAAGGCGGTATACAAGTAAGAATAAACAAGTAGGGAGGCTAAGAGCGATCTTATATAATCTAGTACAAAGGAAACAGAAAGATATAGAGCTCTGAAGGAGTCTGCACCTTCTATATATATAAGGAGGGTATACCTAAGGCACAGATACTAGCCAGTATCTGCTACGTATACTATGCGCCGTCATATTACCCCCTTCTAAGATAAAAGCTCGCCCTCGAGCCTTAAAGAATCGAATAAAGGAAATAAAGTAGGTATAAAACGCAGTTAAATATAATAACCTCTAATTATTCTATTAAACCGAAACCGTAGATACTGAGTTTTACTGAATAAGTGAGGCTAAGCGAGTGATTGAAATACTTAAAGGTTACGAAAGAAGGAGAGGTCTAAATCGAATTCTAATAAAGCTAAAAGATTAAGGAGAGTCGGATATCTTCGTTAAGTAGATATAGGAAGTATTGAATTTAAGGTTCTAGTAAAGGGAGGTCGATTCTGCTAAGGGGAATAAATTATACCGGAGTATAAGAGTTACGAGTTAGATTCCGGCAATTTCCGCTAGGGTAATAAGCTACTTCGTCCTAGCCTAAAAGTAAGGTTTTTCGCTATTAGAGCTACTTTCGGAAGGTTAAAGTTAAGTAAGGAGATAAAGGTTCTTTTCTAGTAGAAAGAGGTCGATTCTGCCGAGAGGGATAAATTATACCGGGGTATAGGGATTATAAGTCGGATTCCGGTAATTTCCGCTAGGGTAATAAGCTACTTCGTCCTAGCCTAAAAGTAAGGTTTTTCGCTATTAGAGCTACTTTCGGAAGGTTAAAGTTAAGTAAGGAGATAAAGGTTCTTTTCTAATAGAAGGAGGTCGATTCTGCCGAGGGGGATAAATTATACTAGAGTATAGGAGTTACGAGTCGGATTCTAGTAATTTCCGCTAAGGTAATAAGCTACTTTATTTTAGCTTAAAAGTAAGGTTTTTCGCTATTAGAGCTACTTTCGGAAAGTTAAAGTCGAGTAAGAGGATAATAAATATTAGGGCTTATAGGGAAGTTTCCACTTAAAATTCGTCTGCTGTTTTACTTCGTATATATAAAGGAACGAGTTTCGAAGTATCTAAGAGTAACTTCGTAGTAATACTAGTGCTTCTAAGGCTAAATTATATTTAAATTCCTAGCTATCTGAGAGATCTTTAGAATCTTAGCTCTTTTAAAAACCTAACTATCGAATTCGTAATTAATAGTACTAATTATTTCCGTATAATTCTGAAAATCTAAAGTAAGTAGAGATAACTCAGCGAAGAGCTCCCTAGTAATCGTACGTGCGAATCGAGTTTTCTAAGTAAGATATTATTTAATACTATCCCTAGTAGTCTTAATCTTTCTATTTAATATAATAATATAAGACTTAAGGTAATATATAAGTAAGAATAAATAAGTAGGGAAGCTAAGAGCGATCTTATATAGTCTAGTACGAAGGAAACAGAAAGATATAGAGCTCTGAAGGAGTCTGCACCTTCTATATATATAAGAAGGGTATACCTAAGGCACCGATACTAGCCCGTATCTGCTACGTATACTATGCGCCGTCACAGTATCTATATAAACTCCGAATCAGAGGAGTATACTACCTTCCGAACTCGCTTCAGATCTTATAAACATAAGGTACTATCTTTTAAGCTCTATAATAGACTTAGTATATATTAATAATATATAAATAATATACTATTAGATTACTTAGATAATTTCTATATAACTTACTTAGATAATATCCTTATATACTCGGAAACGCTTTAGGAATATAAGGAATATATTAAATTAGTATTATAATACTTAATAGATACTAGACTTTAAGTAGATATTAAGAAAAGCGAGTTTCATATTACTTAGACTAAATACCTCGGATATATTATTATTACTAATAGAATCGAGCCAGATCCTAAGAAAGTAGCGCTATTAGTAGACTAGAAGTACCTCGAAATAGTAATAGCTATAAAATCTTTCTTAGGATTCTATAGTTTCTATTATTAATTTATTCGGAATTTCGGCCTTATTACTAAACTTCTCTTAATACTTACTAGGCCTATAGTACTATAGAATTTCACTAATAATTATAAGAAGTCCTTCGACGATTTATATTAATAGCTATTATTAGTATAGAAATTATATTATTTCGACTCTGAATTATAAACTAAACTAAAAACTAATACTTCTAATAGTATAATAGCTAGAGTTATCTCTTAATTATATAAAGATAACTAGTAATATCTAATTAGATTCTACTCTTATATTCTTAATAGATATAAACTTAACTAGGGAATCTATAATAAGGAATTATATATTATTATTAAGTCTTTCCGGAAATAGAGACTTAAACTTATATCTCTATAATATTATACTAGCGTATATACGGATTACTAATCCTTAGAATACTTTATAACTATTAAAGTCCTAACTAATAAGTAAGCTAGATAGATAGAATTCCTTTCCGAATTTAACTTTTAAATTATATATACGCTTAGTAAAGATAACGCTAAAGCTAATATCCTTAGCTATAAGGAATAAGATCTAAGGATATAAGAATAATAGAAATAGAATAATAGATCTCGGGTTTTATTACCTCTAGACTACTTAGATCTTAGGATTAATATAGAACTAGCTAAGTATTATATCGATTAAATTAGTTATATATACCTAATATCGCTAGGGACTAATATACTATCGGAACCTATATATAACTCCTTTAATTTAATCGAGAAACTATACTAATTTAATTAAGAATTATTCTCTAATAAATTATAATAATATAAGACTTAAGGCGGTATATAAGTAAGAATAAACGAGTAGGGAGGCTAAGAGCGATCTTATATAGTCTACTACGAAAGAAACAAAAAGATAAGGAAGGAAGAAGAAGAGAGATAAAGTGCAAAGCACTTTATATATATATACTAGTACTAGTCCGATACTATACCGGGTCGGATACTAGTTCTACCGGGATACTTATGAACTTAGGCTCTATTATCTATCCTTCTTCTTATGTGATATTCAGGTGAGCTATCGTTATATTACCTCCCCCCTAAGAAGAGCTTAACCCTAAGCTCGAAAGGTTATAATTTATACTAGAATTAGTCTTTATTATAACTATTTTCGTTGATATTCGCGTAATAAGCGCTAGCTGCTCTTTAGTAGTAGTAAATTCTTTATCAGGTTCTAACTAGTTATATCGCTATAATAATACTATATTAGTTATAGCTTCTAAATCGGGCGATAAGCGATATTTACTTTATTTATTTATAATAGGAATCGAGTTTAAGTAAAGCGTAGAGTATATAAAGGAAAGAGTTTATTAATATTAGAGCTTTTCCTTTTCAACTACGATAACTACTTTAACTTATAAGTTTACTCTCCCTAGACTATAATATAGCTCCTAGAGTAAGTATTATTACTAACTATTATAGTAGTCTACTATAATCTTATATATTAATCGACCTAATTAACTCTTCTCTTAATATAAGTAAGTTTCCTATCTTAGTTTTAAGGATAGTTTTAAGTATAGTATAGGAGTTTCACAGATCTATAATACTAACTCCTATAGTACCTTTACTAGTTCCTATTAATACTCTTTTAGTAGCGTATTATATATATTACTTATGATATATTCGCGCTTTCCTTAAGATAAAGTATAATAATACTCTTATTTTAGAACTCTTATACTCGTTTAATAAGCCTAACTCTAAGCTTTATAAGTATTATTTAGCGTTAAAAAGTAATTATAAGTATATAAGTTACTTAAATATAAATATAGTTATATATACTAATATATTATAGTTACCTAACTATATTAATATAAAGTATATTATTTTATCTAGTTTACTTCCTAGTAGTAAAGCTAAAGACACGGAGCTAAATCAGAGTAGTATTATAGCTACTTATAAGGCTATTAATTAGATCTATCGTCTCGCGAAATCTACTACTCCTATTACTATATTAGAGATTACTATTATATAATTAGTAGAGACTTAAGCTTTAAGGCGTTCTATAGAGAAAGTATTTAAGGAGTTAGAGTTTATTAAGGTAATAAGTTATAATCTTAAACCCTTAGATACTAGTATAATACTAATATAATATAGGATCTAGATCTTTTAATAGTAAATTTAGTAAAGTCTAAGTTAGTAATATAAATAGTATTAAAATAGATAAAAGAGTTAAATAGTATTATACGGGAATTTATAAAGAAAGCTATATTTAAAGCTATAATATCTAATACTAGAGGAAAGAGGAATTTACTTTCTAGTTTAGAGATAGCGTTAGATCTAAATACTCCTAGACTCTCTCTAAAGAAGAAAGCTTATAAGATTAGCTATTATACTTAGTTTACTACTAAAGCTATATTAGTAGATTTAGGTAAGGAGTTAGATATAGTAGTTCTAGTTCTAGATATTTTAGATTTACTAGAAGCTCTAGAGAACTTAAGAGAAAAAACTAATAAAGTAAAAGTAATTAAAAAAATAAAGTTCTAGATATAGTATTATTACGAAATATAATTAGGGGATTATCCTTAGTAATAAATTCTAATACTAGTAACTATAATAGCTTATTATCCTCTAAGTAACTATAGTTATCTATTCTATTTTCTTAAGCTTTAATTTACTATTTTAGTTTACGCGGAAGTCTAAGTTTACTTAAGTTAGTAGTATAGAAGTCTCTAAGCTTATATAGAGTACCTATTAAGTTAGAAGCGTTATACTAAGTTAAGTCTAAGTTATAGCTTAGCTAGCTAACTTAATACTTTAGATTACCTCTTAGGAGCTATATAATAAGTATATCTTATAACTCTTACTCTTCTTAAGTAGCGATAACCTCCGGAGGTAGGTTTTATAACTCTTAGCTTAGTAATAGGTCGTCCGGGTCCTTAAAGAGTAATTCAGAAGCGAATATATTATAAATAGAAGATCCCGGGAGTAAATCTAGCTTATAAGAGTATTCGATCTTAGCTAGGACTTAGTATAATCCTGCTTAGAGACTAGATAGCTTCTTACTTAGCTAGTAATTCTTAAAGTTCCTTATAGAAAGAAATACTTTATCTCTAACTTCTTAATTAATATTACGCTGTTTCGGGTTAGTTATAGCGCTTATCTTATACTAAGTAGCTAGTATATTAGCTTTTATAACCTCGATAGCGGATTTAGTACGTTTAGCTAAAGATTTAGTATTAGTATAATTAAGCTTCTCTTATAGTATCGATCTAGTAAGTTACTTCTAGTCTTAGCTATTCTATAGTAGTATACTATATTTAAGGGTATATAGCGCTATACCGATAGAGTCGTAAGGTAAAGTTACTTAAGCGTAGTTTATTATTAGTAATAGTTCGCCCTAGTTACTCTAGTAGTAATTAATAAAAGGTCTAAAGTATTAGTTAATATACTGATTTATAATCTCTATTTATCTATTAGTTTACTAGTAGAAAGAGATAGAGAGCTTAACTTTAACTCTAATTATATAATAAAACTCTTACTAGAAAAATAAGACTAACTAAGCTCCTTAGTTAGATATAATTAACTTAAGAGTATATCCGAAATAATATATCTATTAAATAAATAATATTATTATCCCGCGGGTATTAATATTATAATAGTATAGTATCGATACGGAGTCCTTCCCTAAGCGGTTAATAAATACTAATATCCTATTAAATCCTTAGTTATTAAGTAAGAAGTCCTTAAAATCTATAGCTAGGTACTATATAAAGTAGCTAAGTACTAGTAATAAGTAGAGGAATCCTTACTATTTCGTTTACTTCGGATGAGAGTACTAATAAGGGTAGTAATTATAAATATACTATTTTATATCCGATATAAGTCCTTTTCAGTAGTAATAAGTAGAAATTATTTCAGTAGTCTTATAAGTATTTAGATAAGCAGAGGAAACTTAATCGTAGATTTCGCTAATTAAACGAGTATATAGTAGAGTATAGCGTTATACGTATAGATAACTATTATAAAGTAATAAACTATTATTAATAATATAGCTATCTCTTAATATATTCTGTTTATTAGAGAATAATTCTTAGTTAAATTAATATAGCTTCTTAATTAAATTAAAGGAATTATATACGAGTTCCGATAGCGTATTAGTCCCTAGCGATATTAAGTATATATAACTAATTTAATCGATATAATACTTAGCTAGTTCCGCGTTAATCCTAAGGTTTAAGTAGTCTAGAAGTAATAAAACCTGAGATCTACTATTCTATTTTTATTATTCTTATATCTTTAGATCTTATTCCTTATAGCTAAGAATATTAGCTTTAGTATTATCTTTACTAAGTATATATATAATTTAAAAGTTAAATTCGGAAAGGAATTCTATCTATCTAGCTTACTTACTAATTAGGACCTTAGTAGTTATAAAGTATTCTAAGGATCGATAGTCCGTATATACGCTAGTATAGCGTCGTAGAGATATAAGTTCCGATCTCTATTTCCGGAAAGACTTAATAATAGCGTATAGCTCCTTATTATAGATCTCCTAGTTTAGTTCATATCTATTAAGAATATAAGAATAGAATCTAATTAGATACTACTAGTTGTCTTTATATAATTAGGAGATAACTCTAGCTATTATACTATCAGAAGTATTAGTTTCTAGTTTAGTTTATAATTCAGAGTTAAAATAATATAGTTTCTATACTAATAGTAGTTATTAATATAAATCGTCGAAGGACTTCTTATAATTATTAGTGAAATTCTATAGTACTATAAGCCGAGTAAGCACTAAGAGAGGTTTAGCGATAAGGCCGAAATTCCGAATAAATTAATTATGATAACAGCTTACCTGAATATCACATGAGAAGAAGGATAGATAACAGGGCCCGAGTTCATAGGTATCCCGGCAGAACTAGTATCCGACCCGGTATAGTATTAGACTAGTACCGGTATATATATGTAAGGTACTTTATACTTTATCTCTCTTCTTCTTTCTTCCTTATCTTTTTATTTCCTTTATAGTAAATTATATAAGATCGCTCTTAGCTTTCCTACTTATTTATTCTTACTTATATACTACTTTAAGTCTTATATCATTATATTAAATAAAAAGATTAAGATAGCTAGAAATAGCTTATTATAATATCTTACTACTAAGTTAGTTATTCGATAACTACTTATATATAGCTAAGATACTAGAGATCTCTTAGATAATTATAAATTAGGATTTAATTTAGCTTATTATAAATAGTATAATAGAGGAGGTCTTTACTAACGCTCTTTTAATAACTCCCTTAGTATAAAGGAATTATAGACAGATTTTAAAGAAAATATAATAAATACTTTAGAATTTTAACCTCTATGTATTACTACTGAAATAGCCCTAATATACCCCTTTTTAAGCTACTATTATAGCTCTTAACTAATAAACTAGAGACTCCTCTAGTTCTAAAGGAACTCGATATAATCCCTCCTGCTCTACCTCTGAATCTAATCCGTTATACCTTTCCTTACCTTAAATGTCTCTTACCTTAGAGAATATTAATACCTTATTAAAGAAGTATTAATTAAGAGAGAAAGGAAAATAAAAGCGAAATTTATTAGGAGTATAATCGCTAAGTACTCCTATTACTATAAGTAACTCGAACCTGATCTATTCCCTTTTATAATAATTAGTAAACTAAGAGGAAAAGAATAACTCTCTAGAAGATACTATAGATAAACTAATCTCTATATAAGATAAGTTCCTTATAAGAGTCTCTCGCCTATCTTCGACTCTCTTATTAGAACTAATATCGTAATCTCCGCGTATAATAGAGTTTAATAACTTAATAAACTCTATTCTAATATATAGCACTAAGAGAGAGGATACTATTCCTAATAAACTATCTCTCTCTCCCGGCGCTAAATTAGTAGAGTTATACCCTAGGAAGTCTTATCTTACTAAGAAGATCCTGCCCCTAGATAATAGATCGGACCTTATCTTCCTCTAATAGAGAGTATTAATACGAGACTAGCTAGCTATAAACGCTAACTACTACCCTATAGACTTCTCCTAGCGCGTTCTCGTATAGGAGCTAGTTACTAGATTAGCTAAAGAGTATCTTACGCTTTAGTACTTTACTAATAAGTTTAAAACTAGTAATAAAATAATCTCCTTATTAGAGGAGAACTTTCTTACTAGTTTAAAAGAAGATAACTACTATAATACTTTCTATCGCTTAAAAATATAATAACTTAGCTATATATACGAGACTTTCGCCGAGTTTTATAATCGATTTTAAAGCGCTACTATCTAAAGTAAAATTAAAAAGAAGAAGTAGTTCTGTGACGATAGCTCACCTGAATATTATATGAGAAGAAGGATAGATACTAGGGCCTAAGTTCATAGGTATCCCGGCAGAACTAGTATCCGACTCGGTATAGTATCAGGCTAGTACCGGCATATATATATAAGGTGCCTTATACTCTATCTCTCTTCTTCTTCTTTCCTTATCTTTTTATTTCTTTTATAATAGACTATATAAGATCGCTCTTAGCTTCTCTACTTATTTATTCTTACTTATATATTACCTTAAGTCTTATATTATTATATTAAACAAAAAGATTAAGATAGCTAAAGATAGCTTATTATAATATCTTATTACTAAGTTAGTTATTCGATAACTACTCGTATATAGCCGAGATACTAGAGATCTCTCAGATAACTATAAATTAGAGTTTAATTTAGCTTATCGCAAATAGTATAATAGAGGAGGTCTTTACTAATACTCTTTTAATAACTTCCTTAGTATAAAGGAATTATAGATAGATTTTAAAGAAAGTATAATAAATACCTCGGAACTTTAACTTTTATATATCGCCGCTAAAATAGCTCTAATATACTTCTTTTTAAGCTATTATTATAGCTCTTAACTAACTAACTAGAGATTTCTCTAGTTCTAGGGGAACTTAACGCGATCCCTCCTGCTTTACCTCTGAACTTAATCTATTATACTTTTCCTTACTCTAAATATCTCTTATTTTAGAGAATATTAATATCTTATTAAAAAATTACTAACTAAGAAAAAAAGGAAAATAAAAGCGAAATTCACTAGAAGTATAATTACTAAGTACTCTTATTACTATAGGTAATTCGAACCTGATCTATTCTCTCTTATAACAATTAGCGGACTAAAAGGAAAAGAATAACTTTCTAGAAAATACTATAGATAGACTAATCTCTATATAAGATAAGTTCCTTATAAGGGTCTCTCGCTTATCTTCGACTTTCCTACTAGAACTAATACTATAATCTCCGCGTATAGCGGAGTTTAATAACTTAATAAACTCTATTCTAATACGTAATACTAAGAGAAAGGATATTATTCCTAATAAACTATCTCCTTTTCCCGGCGCCGAATTAGTAGAATTATACCTTAAGAAGTCTTATCTTACTAAGAAGATCTTACTCCTAGATAATAGATCAGATCTTACTTTCCTCTAATAGAGAGTATCGATACGAGACTAGCTAGCTATAAACGCTAATTATTACCTTATAGACTTCTCCCGGCGCGTTCTTATATAAGAGCTAGTTACTAGATTAGCTAAGGAGTACCTTACGCTTTAGTATCTCGCTAATAAGTTTAAAACTAGCGATAAAATAATCTCTTTATTAGAAGAGAATTTTCTTACTAGTTTAGAGGAAAATAATTACTATAACGCTTTCTACTACTTAGAAATATAATAACTTAGCTATATACGCGAGACTTTCGCCGAGTTTTATAATCGATTTCAAAGCGCTACTATCTAAGGTAAGGTTAAAAAGAAAGAGTAGTTCTTTTATATATAGGATAAGATTATACTATTCTTACGCGCTTTAACTCTTATTATTAAACTAATATAGAATAAGGATTACGCTTCTATAGTTAGATTCTTACTTTCTTTTAATACTAAGTATTACTATAACTTAAAACGTACCTATCCCGAGAAAGCTACTGCCTAAGTATAGTACCGTAAGCTTACTATTACTACTACGATTACTACTAGTTCTACCTCTTACTAGTCCTTAAGCTTAGCTCCTTAATAAATTACTCCTATATTATACGTATATACTTCTACTCTAGTACAGGCTAGTACTCCCTCCGCGCTAAAACGCCTTACTACCTCGACCGGAAAACCTCTTAGGTATTATAGTTATAGATAGCTTAGTTATATTAAGCTAGATTACCTTAACTTACTTAAGGTTTAATTAATCGACGAATTTCCGGAAGAGGATTAAGTAACTAAGGAAGTAGTAGAAGATATATCCTCCGAATCTGGACTAATACTAGAGGGAAATAATAAGGCTTAAGTAAAAACTCCTTCTTAAGTCTATATAGATATAATCTCTCTAATCTAGACCTTAACTCTCTAATAAGAGATAAGTAATTTATATACCTGATTATAGTTAGTATAAATAGGCTAGGAGTCTCTATAAATAGCTTAATTAATACTAGAGCGAATAGTTATCTATTTATTAATCGCACTCTTACCGGATAACTATTAGGGGCTCTTAGTATTAAAATCGAGCTACTACTTTATTCTATTCTAATACGTAGTTTCTAATAGTCTATTAGAACTTATATTACTTATTTTATATATTTATACTTTTCTATTAATAATAAGCGTATTTATAACTACTCTTTTATTCTCCTCGATTTAGGATAATAAGATATAATTATTAGTATTAAATAAATACGACGATTTTAAGTTAAGCTAGATACGCTCTACTATAAGCTACTATAGTTAGAACGCTATCTAGCTACCTTCTGATACGATAAGGAGATAATTATAACTCTATTACCTTATAAACTTAGTATTAATTAATCTTACTAAATCGATACTAACGCGCGAGACTTAGCTATAAACTAGCTAGACTAACGCTAATTATACTAAATAGTAGCGATATAATATATTAATATATTATCTTTACTTTTTAACTTATTTCCGCTTATTACTAAGGAATCCGAACTCTTTTCCGCTCCGAATTCATCGAGAAAAGTACTTGCGCCGAAACTCTACTATAAGTACTCCTCTTAACTTCTGAGGATCTAGAAACCGGTTCCGATTTACTAAATTAGTACTATAGCTTTTTACTTTAATATAAAATATAAAAGTTCCGAATTATTCTTTACTAATATCTACGAGATAAACTACCTCTTATAAGACTATCTAAATAGCGACTCTCCTAAGGATCCCGATACCGAACGACTTATAGCCGAAAAGCTATCGGAATAATATTATACTCTTAAGAAAGCTTTTTCTAAGCGGGATTCTAATATTCTTCTATTATATCGCTTATACGATTATAAAATTATTCTAGAAGAACTATTACCTAATATATATTCGCTCTTATATTAGTAATCTATAAACGAATTATAAGTAACTAAGGAGTATCTTATAGAGAACTTAGATAAGAGATTTATCGAATCTAGCTAAAGTCCCTTTATATTACTTATACTATTTATTAAAAAGGCCGATAGAGGATTACGCTTCTATATCGATTATTATAAGCTTAATACGATCACTCGAAAGGATTCCTACTTAATACTTAGGATTAATAAGCTCTTAACTCGTATATCTAAAGTAGTAATCTTTACTAAACTAGATATCTGAGTAGTATTTAACTATATCTATATAGACCCTAAATCAGAGGAGTATATTACCTTCCGAACCTGCTTCGGATCTTATAAATATAAAGTATTACTTTTTAGGCTTTATAACGGACCTAGTACATACTAGCGATATATAAATAATATACTACTAGACTACTTAGATAATTTCTATATAGCTTACCTAGATAATATCCTTATATACTCGGAAACGCTCTAGGAATATAAGGAATATATTAAATTAGTATTATAATACTTAATAGATATTAGACTTTAAGTAGATATTAAGAAAAGCGAATTCTATATTACTCGGACTAAATACCTTAGATATATTATTATTACTAACGGAATCGAGCTAGATCCTAAGAAGGTAGTACTATTAGTAAATTAGAAATACCCCGAAATAGTAATAGCTATAAAATCCTTCTTAGGATTCTATAGGTTCTACTATTAATTTATTTGGAATTTCGGCCTTATTACTAAACCTCTCTTAGTGCTTACTCGGCCTATAGTACTATAGAATTTTACTAACGATTATAAGAAGTCCTTTAACGATTTATATTAATAGCTATTATTAGTATAGAAACTATATTATTTCGACTCTGAATTATAGACTAAACTAGAAACTAATACTTCTGATAGTATAATAGCTAGAATTATCTCCTAATTATATAAAGATAACTAGTAGTATCTAATTAGATTCTACTCTTATATTCTTAATAGATATGAACTAAACTAGGAGATCTATAATAAGAAGCTATATACTATTATTAAGTCTTTCCGGAAATAGAGACCGGAACTTATATCTTTATAATACTATACTAGCGTATATACGGACTATCGATCCTTAGAGTACTTTATAACTACTAAAGTCCTAACTAGTAAATAAGCTAGATAGATAGAATTCCTTTCCGAATTTAACTTTCAAATTATATATACGCTTAGTAAAGATAACGCTAAAGCTAATATCTTTAGTTATAAGGAATAAGATCTAAGGATATAGGAATAATAGAAATAGGATAATAGATCTCGAGTTTTATTACTTTTAGACTACTTAGACCCTAGGATTAATATAGAACTAGCTGAATATTATATCGATTAAATTAGTTATATATACTTAATATCGCTAAGGACTAATACGTTATCGGAACCTATATATAACTCTTTTAATTTAATCGAGAAACTATATTAATTTAACTAAGAATTATTCTCTAATAAATAGAATATATTAGGAAATAGCTATATTATTAATAATAGCTTACTATTTTATAATAGTTATTTATACGTATAACGCTATACCTTACTATATACTTATTTAATTAGTAAAGTCTATAATTAAGTTTCCTCTGCTTATCCAAACGCTTATAAGACTACTGAAATAATTTCTACTTATTACTACTAGAAAGGACTTATATTAGATATAAAATAGTATACTTATAATTACTACTCCTACTAGTACTCTTATCTAAAGCAGACGAAATAGTAAGGATTCCTCTATCTATTACTAGTACTTAGCTACTTTATATAGTACTTAGCTATAGATTTTAAGGACTTCTCGCTTAATAACTAAGGGTTTAATAGGATACTAGTATTTATTAACTACCTAAGGAAAGACTTTATATCGATATCGTGCTATTATAATATCGATACCCGTAAGATAGCAATATTATTTATCTAATAGATATATTATTTCAGATATACTCTTAAGTTAATTATATCTAACTAAAGAGCTAAGTTTATCTTATCCTTCTAATAAGAGTTTTACTATATAATTAGAGTTAAGGTTAAGCTCTCTACTTCTTTCTATTAGTAAACTAATAGATAAATAGAGATTATAAACTAGTATATTAACTAATACTTTAGACCTTTTATTAACTATTACTAGAGTAACTAGGGCGAACTACTACTAATAATAGACCGCGCTTAAGTAACCTTACCTTACGATTTTATTAGTATAGCGCTATATACTTTTAAATATAATATACTATTATAAAATAGCTAAGATTAGAAGTAACTTACCGTATCGATACTATAAAAGAAGCTTAATTATACTAATACTAAATCCTTAGCTAAACGTACTAAATCTGCTATTAAGGTTATAAAAGCTAATATACTAGCTATCTAGTAGAGGATAAGTACTATAATTAACCCGAAACGGCATAATATCGATTAGGAAGTTAGAGATAAGGTATTTCTCTCTATAAGGAACCTTAAGAATTATTAGCTAAGTAAGAAGCTATCTAGTCTCTAGGTAAGACTATACTAGGTCCTAGCTAAGATCGGATACTCCTATAAGCTAGATTTACCCTTAGGATCTTCTATTTATAATATATTTACTCCCGAATTACTCTTTAAGGACTCGGACGACTTATTACTAAGCTAAGAGTTATAAAACCTACTCCCGGAGGTTATCGCTACTTAAGAAGAGTAGGAGTTATAAGATATACTCGCTATATAGCTATTAAGAGATAATCTGAAGTATTAAGTTAGCTAGCTAAGCTATAACCCGGACCTAACTTAGTATAACGCTTCTAACTTAATAAATACTCTATATAAGCTTAGAGACTTCTACGCTACTAACTTAAGTAAACCTAGACTTCCGCGTAAACTAAAATAGTAGATTAAGGCCTAGGAAGATAGAATAGATAACTATAGTTACTTAGAGGATAATAAGCTATTATAATTACTAGTATTAGAATTTATTACTAAGAATAATCCCCTGATTATACTTTATAATAACGCTATATCTAAAACTTTACTTCTTTAACTATCTCTACTTTATTAGCTTTCTCTCTTAAGTTCTCCGGAGCTTCTAATAAATCTAGAATATCTAGAACTAGAACTACTATATCTAACTCCTTACTTAAATTTACTAACGTAACTTTAGTAGTAGACTAAGTATAATAGCTAATCCTATAAGCTTTTTTCTTTAGAGAAAGTCTAAGAGTATCGAGATCTGATATTATCTCTAAACTAGAAGGTAAATTCCTCTTTCCTTTAGTATTAGATATTATAGCTTTAAATATAGCTTTCTTCGCAAATTCCTATATAATAGCGTTTAACTCTTTCGTCTACTTTAATACTATTTATACTATTAACTTAGATTTCGCTAAATCTACTATTAGAAGATCTAAATCTTATATTACGTTAGTATTATACTAGTATCTAAGGGTTTAAGATCTTAACTTACTATCTTAATAAACTCTAACTCCTTAAATATCTTCTCTATAAAACGCCTTAAAGCCTAAGTCTTCGCTAATTATATAGTAGTAATCTCTAATATAATAGTAGGAGTAGCAGATTTCGCGAGATAATAAATATAATTAATCGCCTTATAAGTAGCTATAATACCGCCCCGATTTAGCTCCGTATCTTTAGCTTCGCTACTAGGAAGTAAACTAAATAAAATAGTATACTTTATATTAATATAGTTAGGTAACTATAACGCGTTAGTATATATAACTATATTTAGGTTTAAGTAACTTATATACTTATAATTACTTTTTAACGCTAAATAATACTTATTAAGCTTAGACTTAAGCTTATTAAACGAATATAGAAGCTCTAGAACAGGAGTATTATTATAATTTATCTTAAGGAAAGCGTAAATATATTATAAGTAATATATATAATACGCCGCCGAAAGAGTACTAGTAGGAACTAGTAAGAGTATTATAGGAGTTAGCGTTATAGATCCGTAGAACTCTTATACCTTACCTAAAGANAGGAGCTTAGTTAGTCTTATCCTTCTAGTAAGAGTTTTACTATATAATTAGAGTTAAGGTTAAGCTCTCTACTTCCTTCTACTAGTAAACTAATAGATAAATAGAGATTATAAATTAGTATATTAACTAACGCCTTAGACCTTTCGTTAATTACTACTAGAGTAACTAAAGCGAACTACTACTAATAATAAACCGCGCCTAAGTAACCCTACCTTATAACTCTATTAGTATAGCGCTATATACCCTTAAATATAATATATTACTACGGAATAGCTAGGACTAGAAGTAACTTACCAGATTAATACTATAAGAGAAGCTTAATTATATTAATACTAAATCCCTAGCTAAACGTGCTAAATCCGCTATTAAGGTTATAAAAGCTAATATACTAGCTACTTAGTATAAGATAAGCGCTATAACTAACAAGAAAAAAAAAAATATAAACTAAGAAGTTAGAAATAAAGTATTTATCTATATAAAGAACCTTAAGAATTACTAGCTAAGTAAGAAGCTATCTAGTCTCTAGGTAGGATTATACTAGGTCTTAGCTAAGATCAGATACTCTTATAAGCTAGATTTACCCCCGGGATCTTCTATATATAATATATTTACCCCTAAATTACTCTTTAAGGACCCGGATAACTTATTACTAAGCTAGGAGTTACTAAACCTACTCTCGGAGGTTATTACTACTTAAAAAGAGTAGGAGTTATAAGATATACTTATTATATAGCTCTTAAGAGGTAATCTGAAGTATTAAGTTAGCTAGTTAGGCTATAACCCGGACTTAACTTAGTATAACGCTTCCGACTTAATAAGTACTCTATATAAGCTTAGAGACTTCTATACTACTAACTTAAGTAAACTTAGACTTCTGCGTAAACTAGATTAGTAGATTAAGGCCTAGGAAGATAGAATAGATAACTATAGTCACTTAGAGGATAATAAGCTATTATAGTTACTAGTATTAGAATTTATTACTAGGAATAATCTCCCGATTATACTCTATAATAACGCTATATCTAAAACTTTACTTCTTTAACTACCTCTACTTTACTAGCTTTCTCCCCTAAGTTCTCCGGAGCTTCTAGTAAATCTAGAATATCTAGAACCGGAACTACTATATCTAACTCTTTACCTAAATCTACTAATATAGCTCTAATAGTAGACTAAGTATAATAGCTAATCCTACGGGCTTTCTTCTTTAGAGAGAGTCCGGGAGTATCTAGATCTAACGCTATCTCTAAACTAGAAAGTAAATTCCTCTTTCCTTTAGTATTAGATATCGTAGCTTTAAATATAGCTTTCTTTATAAATTCCTATATAATACTATTTAACTCCTCTATCTACTTTAATATCGTTTCGGCTATTAACTTAGATTTCGCCGAATTAACTATTAGAAGATCTAAATCCTATATCGCGTTAGTATCATACTAGTATCTAAGGGTTTAAGATTATAACTTACTACTTTAATAAACTCTAACTCCTTAAATACTTTCTCTATAGAACGCCTTAAAGCTTAAGTCTCTATTAATTATATAGTAGTAATCTCTAATATAGTAATAGGAGTAGTAGATTTCGCGAGATAATAGATCTAATTAATAGCCTTATAAGTAGCTATAATACTACTCCGATTTAGCTCCGCGTCCTTAGCTTCGCTACTAAGAAGTAAACTAGATAAAATAGTATACTTTATATTAATATAATTAAGTAACTATAACGCGTTAGTATATATAATTATATTTATATTTAAGTAACTTATATACTTATAACTACTCTTTAATACTAAATAATACTTATAAAGCTTAGAGTTAAGCTTATTAAATAAGTATAAGAGTTCTAAAATAAGAGTATTATTATACTTTATCTTAAGGAAAGCGCGAATATATCATAAGTAATATATACGATACGCCGCCGAAAGAGTACTAGTAGGAACTAGTAAAAGCACTATAAGAGTTAGTATTATAGATCTATAAAACCCTTATACTATACTTAAGGACTATTCTTAAAACTAAGATAAGAAACTTACTTATATTAAGAGAAGAGTTAATTAGGTCGATTAATATATAAGATTATAGTAGACTACTATAGTAGTTAGTAATAATACCTACTATAGGAGCTATATCGTAGTCTAGGGAGAGTAAACTTATAAGTTAAAGTAGTTATCGCAGTTAAAAAGGAAAAGATCTAATATTAATAAACTTCTTCTTTTATATACCTTACGCTCTACTTAAACTCGACTCCTATTATAAATAGATAAAGTAAATACTGCTTACCGCCCGATTTAGAAGCTATAACTAATATAGTACTATTATAGCGATATAACTAGTCAGAACCTAATAAAGAATTTACTACTACTAAAGAGCGGCTAGCGCTTATTACGCGAATATCGACGAAAATAGTTATAATAAAAACTAATTCTAGTATAAACTATAACCTTCCGAGCTTAAGGTTAAGCTCTTCTTAGGGGGGAGATAATATAACGATAGCTTACCTAAATATTATATAAGAAGAAAGATAGATAATAGGGCTTAAGTTTATAAGTATCCCGGTAGAACTAGTATCCGACTCGGTATAGTATCAGACTAGTACCGGTATATATATATAAGGTGCCTTATACTCTATCTCTCTTCTTCTTCCTTCCTTATCTTTTTGTTTCCTTTATAGTAGACTATATAAGATCGCTCTTAGCCTCCCTACTTATTTATTCTTACTTATATACTGCCTTGAGTCTTGTGTCGTTACAGCTAGTGCTAGTACTATAGCTAGTACTATAGCTGCAACTGAGTCTATAGTAGGCTCAGTAGACTCAGTTGCAGTACTCTTAGTATTGATTTTCAGGGTTATTTTAGCTGGTTGTACTAGCGCAGAAGGTAGTCGAGTATATAGTTTAGTCGATTTACGTCCTTTTGGAGCTTTTGTACTAATCTTGGAAGCAGATTTAGGAGGTATAGCCGCAGACTGAATATATACTCTATAGATCAAGAGCTTCAAAAAGAAGTAGTTTGAAGGCAAATCGGTATAGTATTCATAGAGCTTTAGTAGTTTCTAGTTCTGATAATTACAGTATATTAATATTTGGTAGGGTTCACACTAAAAGGCGGTGTACCGGCGTTATTTACTGAAGAATCACGCCAAACCGAAGAATCACTGTATTAGCGCCGCGTGGCTATGCGCTCTACCTTCACAAGCAACATACAATATCCTCCCCCTCTATGATCGACTTACACGCGGCCTCACCAATTCAATTGATATGCAATGAGGCCAGTCCTCTGCAAACTAAACTTCAAAGAGCCTTGATTGTTCGATCCCGGCTTTTCGATCGCTATGTCTAACTTCAAGCGTGCTCCAGTGCATGCTGGAGGTCCAGGTAGGAGCTCTATCCTGACCTCCCTAAAGGCAGCGGAAATGATTGGAGGAAAGCCAGTTCTGCCAGCAGAGATAGTTTCGACGATTCTGGATTACCTACCAATTCCGGACCTCATGAGTTTTGCCCGGACCTCGAAACGAATGCTGGAAATGGTTTACGAGGACTCGAGATGGGTACAGAGGTTAAAGGTCATGGGCGTCTGGAATGAGGGCGAGGCCAGGAAGAGATTCGAAGAGGCTGTGAAGATGAAGAGGGAGATCATGCGGATACGTGCTGAGGAAGAGGGGAAACGTACGGGTATTGGCGTTAATGGGAATGCGGCCCAGAGAAAAACGAGTACGACACTTTTCGATGCTGGGGTGGAAGAGGAACGACAGCGACAGTCTACGGAAGTGGCTTCGAAAGCTGCCGGAACGTCAATTGAAGATGGATTCGAGACCCTGGCTCTGTCCTCTGTGGCCCAATCTAGCAATACCTCGACCGCTCGAGCAGCAATGCTGGATCCAGAAGCATTACTAAACATATTCTCTGGGTTGAAATCAATACGAGGATCTGCAAGGCAGGAATATGCAAAGATTTATGCTGCTTTAGCACCGTTTTATTACGACCTGGCAAGGTCGAGAAGTCATATGGATCCAATTATATTTCGAGTTTACAGAGATCCAGAACAACAGGCTCAGATGCTGGCACATCTACAGATATTTTCTCGAACTGATTGGGCACAGGGTTGGAGGCAAAGAGAAGAGAAGCTTAACACAATGATTGGTATATTTGAGAATGCCGTCTTACGAGAATTTGAGCAGGGTTACGAGGGAATGGATGTTGATGGGAGGATGCGCCGCTATGCCCAAGTTCTGGCCGTTCTGAATGGTGGCCACGCATGCATAGAGTTGTTTGTTCAAAAACATCCCATGTTCACGGATCGAGAATATCTTGGTAATTCGATGGATTGCATCAACCAAGCTTCGTCAGATGGTGTAGCACTAGAACCGTCACGCCAATTTCTAGAGAAGCTATCCAAGAAAGTCAATGAGCAGTCCGATGTCATTGATAGAGTGTTTCCGCCAGGAGAAGATGTTCTTCAGTTGTTTCTGGATAAAATCGCTGAAGACATCCTCATGGAATATGTCACCCCGTTGTTCGACGAATGTCACGAGAGAAGCATTCCATCCTATCTCAAAGCTGTGTCTGGGTTATTTGAACAGAGCATCCGATTTGGGGCAAGTTTGAAACCGACCAAGAATTCTGGTGATAGCTTCCCCGCCACGATCAAGTCAGTTCTGGCAAGAGTCTTCGAGCCTCATGTGGACCTGTATCTATCAGAAGAGTTTGATAATTTCAAGAAAAAAGCCGAGGCCGAAGTCGGGATATGGGAGAGTAAGCTGTCTGCACAAGACGCTACGTCGGAGTCTTTCTTTATGGCCAATGTCAGTCGACAGGCTGATAAGAAGGATTTCTTGAGCTCCTTCAAGAAGGTGGTTATGATGCCTGTCAATGTTCTCCCTAGTCTGCCGATATCTTCGCCTTTTGGGGCAGCAAAGGTCTTATCACCTGGTGTAACAGCCAATCGTTTTAGTGTTCAAGCCTCTCCAGGTCCATCCAGACCTCAAACTCCAGGCCTTGGTGCTGCTGGCAACCGATCGTCGACTCCTCTGCCAGGGCACGCACCGACGGATGAGCTAGCTGCGAAAGCAGCCCTGATGGCGTCGAGGTTGGAAGGCATTCGATCCCTGTTCAGTATCGAGGTTGCGCTTGATCTGACACATTCTGCGAAAGCAAGCATTGAGCGGGCCGCCCTTTTTGTCCGCCTTGGTGGTCAGACAGGCGAAGAAGCACGAGAGCAATGCGAAGCTATCTTTGTTTCCCTGCTTCAGATCCTAGGAAATCGGCATGTCAAGATAGGATTCGACAAGGCCGTAGATCATCTATCAAAATACAACCCTCGAGAAGTCAGTGAGCATCAACAGGGTGTAGCACCACTAGTCACGTTCTTGGAGCTTGTCAATGTCGGTGATCTTATTTCGCAGATGATCGATGTATTCTACGAGCAACAGCTCGCTGCTACCAAACTAGCAGACCGCAACGATTTCCTCGATCCGGCCGTCAAAGCCAAGAAGAAATTTGAACAGATGCTCGACGAGCGAGTAGCAGCTGGACTTAATAAGGGCATCGACGTGCTAATGGATGAAGTCGAATACCTCTGCGCAACGCTCCAGCGACCCACAGATTACAACCCTTTACCAGCCTCCGATCCTCGAACCCAAACCTTCGAAATAGGTACCACCCAAGCCGCTGAAAAGGTGGTCAATCTCGTCCAATCCCACACCAAGATGTTGACGGGCAGCACGGATAAAAACATGCTCGATGTTTTCAACCAAGAAGTTGGTCTCCGCCTCTTCACCGCCATCTGCAAACACCTCAAACGGCAACGCATCAGCGTCGACGGCTCTATGCGCCTCATCTCTGACATGAACCTTTATTTCGTCTACATTCGCACGCTCAAGAATCAGGACCTATTAGAGTATTTCAAGGCGCTGAGAGAGCTTAGTCAGATCTATCTGATTGATCCTAAGCATGCGAAGGAGATGGCGGAAGTCATCGCTGACGGGGATCGCTTTCATGGTATCTTTCGCGCGGAAGAGGTTTATGAATTTGCGGAGAGGAGGGCGGATTGGTATACGGTCAAGAAGAATGTGGAGAGGGCCATGTATGGGATTGGATGTGGGATTATGTGACACTATCTTTCACGCCGGCGGAGAGGATATCAAATATGAAAAGACTGTTATCATCGCATGATTCCATGATGGGAAGGAAGCTTTATAATAAAATTTGAAGCTCCCTAATATATGCCCGTTGTCAAAGATGATATAGATGATGATCAATTCAGATCTACAGCCTGGTATCTTTGTGTCTTCCGGCGCAAGGCAAGATTGTCACTTTAGGGAAGTCACGAAAGAGTTTTGTGACATTGGAAATTTTACGACGTGCAACAAAACTTTCGACCGCAAACCCGACTATCAAATCAATGGACGGACCCACCGCGTGCGTCTCGGGCGTAGCATCATCATGGCAGGTTTGAAAACGTCGCAGCTGAGCCACCATGTGAATAACCGACCTGTTCATTCATTATAACCCACCCACCCATCTACCTGCAGGTATTTATTCATTTCCCTCAGATCTACTGTAGGATCTGTTGACTCTAGGGACTCGCAGTCTCACAGCTCATCCAACATCGCGATGTTGATACATTCTTGTGGCACTCTAGATAATCTGTGGCGTTCTCTCTTGTCATTTATCCGCATGGTGGCTGAACCGTGCCGCAACGAAGCGAAGTGAAGCGAAGCGACCCGCATTGCAGATCTCAAGTGACGTCGTCAATGGGCTCAGCAAGCCAAGGCAAGGCAAGGCAAGGCAAAGGAGATCGAATCTAGAACCTGGAACCTGTCAAGCATGGCTGGCATATCCGATTGCACTAAACCTTTTGAAGACTAAGTTACGCGCATTGTATCCTTTTTTCTTTTCCCAGATAGGGACATGATGTCAGTTGAGCTGTAGTTTTGTCTAGGCAGAGAGGTGATGTTTGATTTGTGAACGAGGAGTTGTTGTGGATTTCGGAGATAAGGAGGGGGTACTAGATAGTTGATGCGATGCAGGGTGTCTGAATTGGTGACTTGAATGTAGAGTAGAGAGCATCTGGATCTGGCTTCTCCTGCTTTTCTCTTCCTTCTCCCTGAACCGTTATTCTGTTAATTAATATCTCTAATATACACTCTACAACACCTCTCTTCTCTTCTCTTCTCTTCTCTTCTCTTCTCTTCTCTTCTCTTCTCTTCTCTTCTCTTCTCTTTCCCTCGAAAATCACAAAAGCAAGTCCTACTCTTTCTTGACTTCCATAGGTACTCACTCAGCTCAACCCTGCTCTGTTGACAAACACCGCTCGCCTCCCGCCAACCTCTTCCCACTTCCACATCCATATCAACCAACTCCCCAACTCCCCCTTCACGATGTGGGGAGTCTCCTACTGGGTCTTTCCCGTAATATCTGGGCTCACATGGCTCGGAATGCTCCTCGGTCTCCTCCTCCACTGGACCACGACCGGCAAACCGATCTACCCCTCCATGGACTCCACGCAACACATAGCATACATCTCTGACGTGGGCGCACAATCGCTCAAACCGCTTTTCATCGCTGGCTCCTGCGTCACAACGATCTTCCTCGACCTCTCATTCCTCTCCGAACGTTGGCTACGACACCGAGGCAGGCTGGCGCGGAACCAGACCACGACGGAGAAAGTGCTGAGTTGGCTGTCGATGTTCTTTGCGCTTGTGGGAACCGCGGGCCTGATATTGCTGAGTATCTTTGATACTTTGAGACATCCGAGTTTGCACGATGTGTTCCTGGTGTTATTTATTGGAGGCTATGTGCTGAGCAGTGTGTTTATCTGCTGGGAGTATCAGAGGTTGGGGATACGTATGTTTGCTCTTTTCCTTTTCCCCTACACGGCCAATCTTTGCAAATCCCTTTTCTTATATCAAAGATCAATACTGACGTTAGTTCTTGATCACAGAATACCGCGAGCACTCCATCCTCCGCACATCCTTCTGGATCAAACTCGTCTTCATCCTCATCGAAGTCGCCTTAGCTATCGCCTTCGGAACCTGCAATGTCAAAGACAAATTCGACATCGCCGCCGTTCTCGAGTGGACCATCGCATTCGTATTCACCTTTTACGTCTTCTCATTCTACATCGATCTCCTACCTGCCGTCAAGACGAGACATGAAAGCGCTAGATTTGGAACCGGGCAAGGCGAGACCGAGATGCAGATGGAGCAGAACGATCACTTTGCCCAGCAGGAGCCAGGTGGTGGGTATTATGGTGATGCTGGGAGAGGAGCTAGATATACGGCGGAGAGTCAGAGGACGGTTGGGAGGAACGATGTGAGGACTGTTAACGGGACGAAGTTTGATAATGGGACGGCGCCGGTCGCGAGTAATTTCTAGAGAGGATTACTTTGCTCGCTAGCCCAATCTCGGGGTATTACGGCATTGGATGGGTAAAGGGCTGTAATGAGTAGATGAGATTAGATGGTTCTTTGTATATACGGAGAAGAACGAAGATCGTTCATTTTGGCGGCTTTGGCGTTTGGGTACAGCAAGTCCATTGCGCATTTGCATGTCTCCGCGTCGAGGAAATCGTGATTCCCATCAAGCAGTAGGTGGAAAGTAGTGTAAAATACTTATCTCACAGCGAGGAAACACAAAATAAGAAAACATATAAAACAAAACGTTGCACAAGACATGTCGAAGTTTTTCGACCTAGCTTAACCTTCGTCACTATCAAATCTGTCACACAGAGCCATCATAAACCCCCTCTTCCTCACCCCTCTCCATCCCCCCGTCCAGTATCCGCAATCCTGTACCCGTCAAGAAAACCCCTCGTCACAAAATCCACAACCCAGCATACAATCAAGACAAGTACATGTCCCAAATAACCAATCATCCCTATCAACGACAAACGTCACAGTGAAGCCTCCTCTTCCCCCCCCCCAAAAAAACAAAAAGAAAAACACATGAGAAAACACGCTTACACGTTAGGTGGGTATGATTTCTAACAGATACAATAAATCTTTGCGTCTGAGCCTCGGTCCGGATACCTCGGATCTTCCTCATCGCCAGTCAGTTTGTAGGGGGTGTTGCGTTTTGTTTTGTTTTGCCTATTTTCTGTTTTGGGTCCCTGGGTCGGTTTATATGCAGTAAAAAAAATCATAGTGGTCTCGTTCACTGGTGGGGAAAGGGGGGGGAGCGGAAGGGGGGTTGTTTATCGTTTTTCTTCTTCTCTTCTTTTCTCGTACTGTTTGCGCAATGATAGTAGAATGGCGTTTGACAGTCGAAGGAGTCGAGTTGGCTCGTTGGATCATGTAACGATTAGAGAAGTTACATTGCCGTAGTTTTGTGAAGGAAAAAAAAAGAACAAGGAGTAAATATAGGGGAGTTGTGTCAAAGACTTGATTATTGAAAATCTCGCTCAAGAAACATAAAACTCTATTTAGTCGAGTGAGTGCGTGAGTGCGTGAGTACTTTGAAATCTCAAAGATATATACTTTAATCGGTTAGGTGATTAAGATATATGCGTTAACAACCCTTTCCCATATAAAGCATATCCCATACAAGTACGTCAACAATCGCGGTAAAGTCAAAATCTCAAGATAATCATTCAATCCTTTCCCATTTGCTCTTCCCTTGCCGTTTCCATTTACTATCGTATTTCGCCCCATTTGCTCCCATCCCAGTCGATCAGCACCAAAGAGCCCGTGGCTGATTGTCGCACTGCCTCCATCCACCCTGTCGGTATGACCAGAACCAGAAATTGACCCCTCACAGCGCTAGAATAGAAGTACAAAAAGGATGATTAACTAAGGGAAAAGCATCGCGAACTTATTTGAATACCATTATTCCACATCGTCCACCATTACCATCTGCCCAATCCCAAATCCCTTTTCAGATGTTCTCAATGAACTTCGCAGTCCGAGCAGGACTCGTGCTCTGCTCGGCCGGGAAAGTAGGCGGCGGCGCAAGATCCTCATCGAAATTGTCTCTCGCTTCTTGGAACTCATCATCGTCATCTCCTGTCATGCGACTGATAGTGCTGACCTGGCTGATAGGTCTGCCTCTCTGTTCAGTCTCGGCAAGTGCTGGTGGCACAGCCGCTTTCGTGATATCAGAGGTCTGGACGGGCCCAGCTGCCATTACTGGCATGCCGGTTATGACTGGCTCGGTAGCAGTGATTGTTCGGTGCTCAGAATGCTGAGATGAGACATCGGAGTGTGAACCAGCTTCGATTTCTGGGTCGGAGTCAATGGTTGTAGGCGATTTAGCAAGTGCCTCGATGCCATTGTGATGATCAGCAGGCTCAGTGGTGCTAATAGAGGCTGGTACAGCAGACGACGTACCAGCCTTAGCGATCTCTTGACCGGAAGAGCTCTTTGCACCTAGCGAAGCAGTACTGTTGTTGACATTGGCGCCCGTCAAGGCCGCACCACCAACAAATCCGCTTCCAGCACTGTTCTCCGTCTCTAGACCTGGAGACTTCTGGCTCTTACTCATGCGACGGTTGAATTTGGTCTTCAACCAGCTTTTTACTCTGCCGTCCTTGGGGACTTCGGATGATGCAAGTCCCATTGGAGTAACCTCGTCTCCGTTCGCTGTACCTATTACCTCGCGCATACGCAGACTGGCTTGGTCTTCCATGGATGTACGGATTGGATCAGGAGCAGAGTTTTCGTGACGGTCGGCGATCGTGCGTTCCTCCCCATGGTCTGGTGCAGACTCCTGATCATCAACCACAACCTTCTTGATACTTCCAACACCACCTTCAGCCTTCAAAGACTTCCGTCTCTCCTTGGCGGCGAGTTTCTCGTCGTTTCTCTCAATCCTCTTCTCCTCTTTGTCTTGCTCTGTACAAAGTTAAAATATGTCATTCAATCATGTAGGCTACTCACGTCTCAGCTTCTTTTCGATTTCTTTCTGCTCCTTCTCGCGAGCCTTCTTATCCGCCGCCTTCCGCTGTTGAGTCTCTTGCTCAGCCTTGATAGCTGCTTGTCTCTCGCGTGCTACCTCTGCCTTCTCGGTGATCTCGTCCAAAACCGGCTGGACATTTCGCGCCGCAACAAGATTGATCTCGCTTTGGTTGATGAACTTTCCGCCCCCGATATGGACCTTGCCATGATTCTCCATGCGAGAATCACTCTTGGCCTGAGCAGCTGCATGTGCCTTGACCTCCCACTCATCAAGAAGAGATGGCGCAATCTTGCCTGTATCATTGAAGACTCTCTCATCCATACCATGCATACTCCTCCGGACATTTCGTTGAGCAGCTGCAATTAACTTCTCTCGATCTTGTTGCCTTTTCTTTTCATCGACCTGGGACAAGTTGCTCGAAAATTGCGACATTTGAGCGCGGATCTTGTTGGACTGCTCCCTGTCGTCGTCATATCCGAGACTGGAAGCGCGATTTCTATTTTTTCCTCTGAGTGAAAGCCTGGACTGGGAAGCGGAGGCATTGCTGGCGGTGTAATAGTCCCGGTACTCGCGATTCTGAGCATGCTCATCATGAAGCTTAGCCAATTTCTCGTTGGCAAGCTTCTGAGCTGCCTCTTGCAAATTAATGAATCTCGTTGGCTGCGCGACCTCATCACTAGAGCCAATCGATGGAGTTCTTCCATGAGCAGCAGCAGCTCCGCTTTGTGCATGAGAAGCAGCATCGATCTGCGTCTTCTGAATGTAATACATGGACTGAGCCATGGCAATAGCGGAAGCTCTCAGAGTGTTTTGCCTGTTCTGTTCATCGATTTCGGGTTGAACTGGAGGAGCTGAAGTGAACATCTCTCGAGCCATGTTTGTATACGGAACAGCTCCACCTCCGGGCATATCACTCTTTCTGCTTGATCGAGAAGCAGAAGTCGCAGCTCTCAAAGCATTGGTGGCCGCATTTGACTCATCCGGGTATGTGTTGGGCTTGGGCAGCAAAGCAGCATTTGGATTGGACTGAGCCCTCTTTCTGCTTGAGGCCATTGCGCCAGTCGCTGCCAGAAGGGATCCTTTGCGACATATGTCTGCGTGGCCATGATCCAGTTGAGGCGAAGATGCACCCTGGCGATGGTTTGCCATAGCTTGAGTTGCAGCAGAATGCCCCCACGCCGACTTGGCCTCGGGCCTCCAGATCTCAACCTTTGCTCCCTCCTTGTGCGCCAGAAGAGCTGCCTTTGCGCCATGCGCACTTGCTTCGGGTTGCCACAGAGGTGCCATCTTGTAGTCGTGGGCCTGCATCGCCGCCGCAGAGGCAGCCTCCGACGCTTCGGGTTTCCAGTGTTCGAATGGTTTCTGGTTGGCCCATCCTAGACTCGCGGCTGCTCCTGCAGCAGAATCATTCTTCTTCAATCCGACAGAAGGGTAGCTCGGAAGGTCCTGGGGTTTGGCATATTTGAGGGAAGCCGCCGCACCTGTAACGATCAGCGCGCTGTAATCCATATAGTGTGAAAATTGCCATTAAATACTGACCAGCGGAGGACAACTTGCTGTCCTTGTCTAGGAATTCCTGACCGCCTTTCTTGGGTTTGTTCTGGTTGTCGTCAGGCCTGGTCACGTAAAGAGCGGCCAAAGCGGCTTGATCCTCGAGCTTAGTTGACCTGGGGTGAGGCCTCTCCGCATCTTGTATCGGGCCAGTGGGCACAACTGCCGTGGTTTGCGCCATCACTATGAACGAGACGTGGTTGTTCCGTATAGATACGTCTTATGGTATGATTCGATCTTGAAAGTAAGATTGCAATTTGGTATTGTTTTCCAGAATGTCTGAGGGGATGTAGCAGCTTCCCAGACGCTGATTAGTTTGGACTAAGGACGGATCGGATGTGTTCCTAGGTACTATACCTACCTGGGTGACTCTGAATGAGGGGAGCTGAATAGTGGACGATGGATGGTTCGAAGGACTATCGAGTGGACTGATAGTAGACAATGGATTTTGAGGATTGTGTCGCAATAAGGGTAGGTATCTATCGTATACGTGTAGGATAGAAGAGAGGAAAAGATATGAGGAGAGGGAAGATCTAGGTAAGGTAAGTAGCGATCAAAGAGTTGTTTGTTTTGGATCTATCACTAAGGGATGTGGTCTATACTGCAACTGCACTACCGTAGGTACCTGAGGTACGGAACTACGAAGGTACCGAGTCGAGATTTCTCTACGTCATAACCACCCACGTCGCATCCTCCCATGTCCATGTCCAGGTCCAGGCTCGAAGCAGCATACACCTGGTTAATCCTATCCTATCCTAATGCTAACGTTACCTAATCCTAGATAATAAAGATTCGTGAGAATGACATGACATGACACGATATAATAAACAACATAGTCCACGGATCAGTTTGTGAAGGAAGGCAAAATCAACGAGGGGAGGGTAGTGATAAACAAATACTAGAGTCTATCATGGAAGTGAAATATGTATTTATATATATATATATATATATATACACCTATATATATACATGAGCACGTGCACCTTTCTTTACCTTCGTCAGGGTGCAGAGTACCTATGTTATGTATCTTACCTGCGCAGTATAATAAGAATGAAACTCTTATTCCAATCCATCCTGTCCCATCCCATCCCCATCCTATCCCATCCCCACCGTTCATCCCCCACATTTGCATGATTTGCATCTCCCAATAAAGATACTTATAAAGCGTAAAGTGATGATCTGCACCAGGGTCATGAGCTTCGTTTCGCTTCACGCCCACGCCCCCTTCCCAGTTTCCCACCCGACAGACGACAGACGACAAGTCGACATCGCTCGATCCACCGATGATTCGGGGTAGCTTCAACTTCTTCCGTATCGGGAAGCCTTCTTAAAACATTGGCAATTCTTTAAACCTCACGTGTTGCAATCACCAACCAGTATTCACCCAAGCGTATCCCTACTCCCTACCAACCTGCCCAGGTACGTGGTGATTGTTGGCAATCTGGTCCTTGCTGTTTGGGTCGGACTGATCGTCAATCGAGATATCCTAGTTAGGCCAAACAACTCCTACACAGTCGTCAATTCAACTACAGAGTATGGACACGAGGACAGATGCCAAGCCATTGCAACGACGCAGTATGAGTTCGACAGACGACAAGCCTTTCGAAAAGATTCTGAATTTTAGAGATGTGGGAAAGACGATCAACCGGTTTCTAGGCGAGAGGTACACTTCAGACTCATCTCATCCCTTCTGAAGAGTTGAATCTTATTGAAATCGGAACTCAGCTGACAATATTGAAGGGTCGTGGCGGAAGGGTTGATCTTTCGATCAGCTAGACCAGGTTATATCCTCTCTTAGGATACAACATGGAACATCAACTCACCATTACGCAGATGATGCCACGCTGTCAGACAGGAAGCGGCTCCAGGATGAATTTGGTATCAATACAATCATGGATTTGCGAACTGTGTACGTTAAGCGTCCCTTTCTTTTACCTTCCAACGGTGCGTTTTCAGCCAGAAATCAAACATTTATTTCCCTAACGCACTCTCAGAACCGAACATGCAAATCAGGCCAAGAAGCGTGCAGGTGACCTCGAAATCCCAGCTCTTCTCCAATCCAACTCCGCCCTCGCAGAACCCGTCAAAATCCCCGGTATTAATTACCTAGAAATCAACGTCAACGGAAAAGGATTCGAGCGTAGTCTATTATGGAAATTGAAGTTCTGGAGTTTCATGTGCGTGAATTGATGATTTCTCTCATATGGCCCTCGACGGCGCACAGCGTGCCCCACCTGCCGAGACGTTCGGCTAGCGTTCCATATAATCAACATTCCTTGTGAATACAATGCTAATGTCATCTCAGTAAACTCATATCTCTCATGGTCATCGGCCGCCGCATGGCCGCCATCTCGATTCTCGGTCGCGAAGTCCTTCGCCCACGCGGTCTTGTCGGTCTAGGACACGACAGCCTGACCTACTGTGGCCCTGAAATCTCTCAATGTCTTCTTTCCTTCCTCTCTCCCTCCACCATCCCCCCAGCGATTCTGATCCACTGCACGCAAGGCAAAGACCGCACTGGTCTCATCATCACTCTACTCCTCTTAATCTTGAAAGTCCCAGTTGAAGCCATCACAAAGGATTATGTGATGAGTGAAAAGGAGTTGGAGAGTGAGAGGACGGAGAGGTTGAAGGAGATTGCGAGTATTGGCTTGGGTGAGGAGTTTGCGGATTGCCCGGGGGATTGGGTGGAAGAACAGGAGAAGTTTCTGAGGGAGAAATATGGTGGTTTGGGGAAATATTTGAGGGAAATTGGGGTTAGTGAGGTGCAGGAGGAGGAACTGAGGAAAGTGCTGGGGTGGAAGGCTTAGATGCAGTGAGGATATGTGATGTTTTCTAATGAAGCAAAATACTCAATAGAACCCAAAACCTATCCACACACCCACAACTTTCCAAAACCAATAAACCCAACAATGTGCGACGTGCAATAAAAAACCCCACCTCCCTTTTCATCCAACCATCACACCCCTTCAAACCAACCATGCTCAAATCAGCACAAACATCTCAGACATGTCTCCAATCCCCCTCACCCTATTCGACACAAACTCATTCATTACACATCGCACCCCAGGCCGTCATTCCTCCCAGAGAAGGAACTAGTAATACACTTCAGACATGTCTCAGAACATTATCATCATCCTGTTGGTCAAACCAGAAGAAAATCGTGTGTATCTGTCTTGTTGCACGACGCACATATTTTCCAGACATTGAAAGATCTCGAAACACGTCTCATTCCTTGATCCTTCTGAGATCTCGCCCGCGAGAGGAAGGTTTCCGTGGCCAAGTGGCTGACTTGAAGTCACCAAAACAATTTTCTCGGACTGTCGCATCGCGAAAACGTCTTGTAGATAGAACTCGAATTCATGGGGATTCATTATTCTCCAGAAAAAGCGCTGAAGTAAACCGTTAGACTTACGTGTAAATTTGATGACTTTGCTTAAGTGATAGTCACCATAGTGATTGAGTTGAGTTGGGTTGGGGCTAGGCTAGTACTCAATTCAATTCAATCATACTCCAAGTAACTCAGAGACTGCTTACTAGTCATATAAGTATAAAAGCAATTCAAAATACATATATAAAATTCACTTGAAAGGAAGCTGGTAATATTTGAGGAGGGAAGAATGAGATCAAGTACATAAAGCATGAACATATAAGTCTACTTTAGACTGAAGTTTTAGAACGATCTAGGTAAGATCTTTATTTATTCAAGCCTAGTTATTAACAGTTAACGTATTCATGTACGAATCATGTGACGAATTTGCTTTGCCTCGTCTTAAATCGCATGTCTTCAAAAGCTGCCAGATATGTGTACAGTTCGTTATAATGTACATTACGTGACCCCTATTTCCCTTGCGCCATAATCCGATCCGTGAGGTCGTAAAATCGTTCTATAGTTTGTCATCGCGTCGTCCATCATCCCATCATCTCATCATGCCGATTCCGATGGCCCAGCAATTCCCATTCTCTCATCTGCAGCACCAGCTCTTAATTCCCTCCCAACCACAGTATCGAGTCGCAAGTTGGACTCCTGGAACTTCCTTCTCACCTCGCTATCTTTGCTCGCTCTCTTTGTAACGGTCCCAAACAAACAATCCCACAAATCTTCTTTATTGACCATCTCCTCCCCTTTCCCGCCCTTCGCCAATAACCCCGTGAGCGAAGCCTGCTGAAGCTCCATAGAATTCGCTTCTTCGATATTACTATCCAGGATTTCGACTGGTGAAGGATCTCTTGCCTTGCCCTTGCTTTTGTTTCCACTGCCTGCCAGTCGCTTGCCTATGTGCTCCATGCGACGCTTCACAGACAGTTGATGGATTGATTCCTCCACCGTACCATCTACGAGATATAGCCAGACGTTCGTTTCCTGCTGTTGGCCGATACGATCAACTCTCGCAATCGCCTGGAGCTCAAGTGCCGTATTAAGAAGTGGTTCGCAAAGAAAGACATGATTGGCATTCACAAGATTGAGGCCGGAACTGTGTGCTCTAGCGTGGAGAAGGAAGCACTCTATGCCAGGATCTTGCTTGAACGTCTCTATACCATTAGGTTTGTCAATTGACGTAAAACCAATTCTGAACTTGGCGAAGGCTTGCGCTAGGACGTCAAGGAAATCTTTGAATTGAGAGAAGATGATGGATTTCGCTCCTGGGTCTGACTCACGCAGCCACATCAAGTGCCGAGCGAGCGTATCAACCTTTGTGGTAAAGGATGGGCCGTCCAGTTCGGTATTTTTGATCTCTGCTAGTTTGCTCTTGCTGATTTCGGAATAAATCACGTACTTGCTGCTTTGTGTTGGCGAAAATCGTTCTTGATTAGCGTCATGAACTTCCTCGGTCTCAATAGAAAGCTCTTGTGGCTTATAGGTGATTTGATGCATATCGGTTTGGAGGAGCTTCCGCTTGCACACGGGACAGTTATGATTTGCTAGAAATAGATTAGCTTCGTGACCAACTGGATGACTCTCCTAATGACTTACTATGAAACCATTGCCTGATGCATTCCTTACAGAATTGATGACCGCAGACTGTAAGCGCTCCAGTCTCGAATGACTCTTGGCAGATGACACACATCCTCTGTTCTTGCGGATTTGTCGCTTCCATTCGCAGGTGATCTAAGTATCTTCTTTTCGATTTCGCGATAGCAATCTTCTTGACTAAAGATTCCTCTTCTTGAAGAAACTTAGATACAGTCATCATGTCAATTGGGCCTTCATATGGAGCGACCATATCGGAAACCTGCTGAAGCTGCCTGTAATATTCAAGTCTGATATTCATCACCTTGGTGAACAACTCAATCTCTTTCTCGAGTAGAGAGATGGCCTTTGTCTGCTGGGTAAAAAGTCGTTGGGCTTCCTTCAGCTGCTTATCGACGATTACCAATTCATTCTGGGCTCTGGCTCTGCCATTTTCGACATCCGTTCTCAGAGATGTTGAAAGAGCCCTTAGTTCAGAGACCGTTCCTCGAATGGAACCCATGTCTGCGGTTGGTTTGATGTGCCCACGAATGGCCAGAAGCTCGACGGTCTTTTCAGGGCAGGCACCTTCGCCATCCATAGCAACGCGAAGAGTGGTCTTAACTTCTTGTTTTACGAGCTCGTTCGTTTGGCCAGTAAGCGCGTCGTAGCGATCGATTATGACTGCTCTCAAGACGTTCACATATACCATGACTTCGTCCTGAGTTTTCGTTGACTCCTCGTACTCATCTCCTGTTGTCTCAATAGAATCGTCGTCGACAAGCGGCCGAAGAAGAAATTGAATAGTTGTTTCTCTCCACTCGTCTAAGACATTGGCCTGGGCGTCAAGTGCAGCGGACAGAGCATCCAATTTCTCTAGAATCCTGCGACTCTCAATACCGCCTTTCGCAGGTTCTGATGGCATCTCTGGAATTTGGACAAATGACTGTGTCGCCGCTTTTCTCGAGACTTTCTTCATAAGCCTGTCTGCTTTTTTGGATACCTAAATCAGAGGCATCAGCACTCTTGGACAAAACTTCATTCCCATATCAAAAGCTACACAGTATGAGAGATGACCTGGTAGGATCACTTGCAGCGTTTTGTAGCCGCATCCGGGAAATGTGAAATATGTACTGACCTCTTGAAGAATTTCCTGTCTCAATTTCTTTGCAGCCTCGTAGCCTTCTTCTTCTAATTTTTCCAAAGCTCGAAATTCTTCACTATTAGGTTTGGTCATCTCCTCGTTGGTTTTTACTTGGAAATGTGCATTCGTGCGGAAGAAGATCGCCATATGCTCAATCTCGAGTGCAGTTCGAAGCCTATTTCGGCATACACCAACACGAGAAGATGGATCTATTCTGTAATCAGGTCAGTAATGTATAATGGTACTATCGGCGATGCTTACTCTTCTGGTTCGTCGTCGCTTTCGTTATCGATTTCACTGGCGCTTTTTGTGGCGACAGCTTTCTCGTCAGTCGCTTTTACCGTGGAAGCTGCAATTTCTTGCTGAAGCTGCACTCGGCACTCATCAACGATGACCTTGGCTGCATCTGCAGCTTCGGACCAAATCTCAAGAGCTTCTTTAACTCTAGGTGAATTTTCGAAAAGCTGCCCTCGCTTGAGCTTCGTGGTAAGTAGTGCTCGCTGATCTGTCCTGATTGCCACATCTGTATTTTCCATCATGGCGCTCAGCACTTGATCCACAGTTCTCAAAGGACCTTCCTTTTGACCCAGAGCTCTCCTATTTTTCCCTCCAATTTCAGGATGAAGAGCTGTCTGTCGAAGTCGGACAAGCCACCTTCGCATGACATCTGTAACGTCATCGGGGTTCCAATTGTCTTCCATTGGCGCTCCTTGAGCATCGACACCACACTCTGCACACATCTCATTGAACATCTCCTGATAATGCTGTTCTTCGACTGGTGTGAATGGCATTGTGATCACATATCGTCTCTGGGCAGGAAGCTTAAGCTCATCACGAACGCTTTGTTTCGAATGACGGAGGGCCAAAGACCCAAACAACTTGCGGAACTCGTTCTTATGCGTCGAGATTAGTGATGACCATATATACTTAATAGAAGCAAACGGCTCATGCCGCAAGAACACTATGAGGCCCAGAAGGTCGTTAACATCCTTACGTACAGGTGTACCAGTAACACACCACGCATTGATTCTCGGTATCATTCTGGCGACGACGGCTGCATTACTGACACCGCTCTCAATCATCTGTGCCTCGTCAATAACACAACGCCACCCTATTCAATAAATTAGTCGCAATTCATGATGGGTTTTCATGTGGAGTCTTGGACGTTTTAGCTCATGAGGTGGGCTTACATGAAAGCATCATCAGAGGCGACTTCGGCCTAGGATACTTCGGCTCTCGACGTAAGCTCTTCTCGGGATTTAGTCGCGTGAAGTGAATTTCCGAATTCAGTACCGCATATGATGAGACGACAACATCGGATCCTGCAAGGTCATCGACTAGATCTGAGAAATCTCTTTTACTATACGCCTTGATACCCTCATAGTGCATAACTTTCAGGCCTGGAGCGTGTCTTTTGATTTCCGATATCCACTGTTGAAGAATGGAGGGTGGTGCAATGATCAAAGTAGCTCCGGTAGGCCTAACGTCTTCCTCCGTGAAGATATCAAAGACCTGGTCTTCCTCCCGTGGACGTTTGTGGAGAGAGATTAGTGAAATCATCTCGACTGTCTTTCCAAGACCCATTTCTTCGGCCAAAATTCCTCCCTTCAATTGATTTTGCGATTCCATAAAAGGAGTGATATCCATAGTGACAACACCAAATAAGTGGCTCACATAGCACATTCGACCATTATCATCGATGGCTTGGAGGAAAGAAAGAGGGAGCTCTGAATCGAGCGATGGAGTCATCTTTCTGACGCCTTCAGCAGACCATTCTGCGCCTTCTCGCTTCAATAGCCACTTGACAGCTCGCTGTTGAAAAGGATATAGATCAGTCTCCAAGCCACCAACCTTTATCTCCGCGACATCGTTGTTTTTAACTGGCGAGTGAACACTTGTATAGAAGTCTTGGGGAGACCATTTCTCTGCTTTGGATGCATTTGGGTCCGGATAGTACCTGGCTAAAACCTGGCGAATAGCTTTTGGTTTTGTTGTAGACTGTAAAATATGGTGGGGAGAAAGGGTGATATTCCATTTGATTTCAAAGGTAATCTGAAGAACATCATGACGTTCCTTCTCCACTAGGGCCAATCCAAATTCTGTCCACAATCTGCCTTGTGCTTTTGACGTGAGGCTACGACTTACTGAAAGAGCAAGATAAAGGTCCTCAAAGTCATCTTTCGGGGGCAAAGGCGCATGAAATACACACTGCTTGCTTTCGTCCATGATCTCAATATACTCTGGCCTCAAATTGCGTATCCAATGAACGAAAGGCCGAATGTTATTCTTTACCAGTGGAGTGTCTAACAGGGATAGCTTTCGACTTGCGAAATTGATATCCCAGGTAGATTTCTTCACGACAATGTGACCATAGTCAGACTCCTCGACAATCCCTGACATGATCTTCTGACGTTTCTGAGGGGGCTCCAATGTCGAGGGTGACCTCAGCATGAAGTCAATGAGCGCATCGGTGAGATCTCTGGCGGGTAAAGAACCTGATGGGGAAGCAGTTTCCGAATCGGAACTTGATCCTTGTCCAGTGTGTGGAATTGAAGTGCTCGAAGAATTTGCATAGCCAACTGAAGGTCCACGTCTTTTAGAAACGCCATTTCGACGAAGAGCTCTCCTAGCTGTCCTTTTGGCCCGACCCATGTCGAGATAACTCGAAGTGAGATTGTTGCCACGTCGGTATTCAATGAGTATCTTGAATAAGGGTAGAAACTTTTGGTTATGTTAGGAGATGTGAAAGGTTGTGGTCATCCTCAGCGGTATCGTAGGCGGGAATTGAGAAAGTATGCAGAACTAGATGAGAAACATTTCGAGGAAAGGCGACAAGGCAGGCGAAGAAGCCCACCTAGCCTCGCGCTGTCTCATCACGTGTAGAGCCAAGACCTCTAAAGTGGGACCGAACGTCTCTCACAGAGCAGGGTTCAAAGGCATGTCGAAATCATTGTTCTAACGACAATAGGCCGCAACGACAGCGTCAACGTTGACGGTATATTATCTGTGCACCCATATCTGACAGATGGACTAATCGCGTTTGTAGGTTCCGATCATCATGGTTGTCAATTATTCCCAACTCCGGCCGATTCCCTCGTTTCTCCTGCCCTTTGCACAATCTACGAGGTCAACACAAACACGATGCCTTCACCAGCGAGTAAAGGCGAAGCCAATTCCGAAGACAACACCATTCGTACCTAACGCTCAAACCTTCCTCACTCTTATTGGCCGCAATCTCAGTCAGCATGCATCAAAAATACCCACCTGGAGAGCTCTGTTCTCCTTGACTTCAGCACAACTCAAAGAATTGGGCGTGGAGCCTCCTCGCAACAGGAGGTACCTGCTACGGTGGCGTGAGAAATTCAGGACTGGTCACTATGGCATTGGAGGAGATTTGAAATTTGTCAATAATGGAGTTGCAGAGGTTCGCGTGGCAGAAGTCCCAGTGACAATTCAAGGATCCGAAACAGCTGCAGCATCTACGGGAAAGCACAAAGTAGTCGTCAATGTGGCTGCAGGAGCCGAAGATGTGAGCATTTCGGCAGAGCAATTTGTGCCGGTGAAGGGCTTGAAGATCAAAGGCGCGCATACAATTGTTGGACCACATGTCCTGCCACTTAAAGGGGGCAAGGCAGCCAAGATCGAAGTAAAGGAGGGCTTGTGGGAGGATAGAAGAGGACATAAGATTGATGGTGGAGAGAGACGCCAAGCGGAGGTTCGAGCCAAGAAGAGAGGAGAGGAGAGGCGGACTGCGAGGTAGATTTGGCTCGTGTACGAATACTTCGTTATGATGAATGTAAGATTAACTGGGCTATGCACCGTATAGATGTTGCTTGCCAGACTACCATACTTGCTTAGTAGTAGCAGGTTTATCTCATCAAGCTCATAGGCTTTTTTCGAGCTCCAGACATCTTTCACTTCAACGCTGCAGCTCAATTGTGCTATAGAATAGTTGGACCTCGTGAACGGGTCCGACCACAACATCAGAACAAGATTGATTTTGGAGCTTTGTGATTTGGGGATCCCGATCGGCTAAGTGCAGTGCACCACTGCACTTGTAGGGGTATTGATCAAGGCAATGGGGGTCGTATGCCATATCTTTTACGAATAATTTACGGCTTGGAGACCAGCGCATTGTCGACTACTGGCCCGTCAATGGCCGAAATGCCTCAACTCAATTCGAGCGAGGCTGGACAGTTTCGTATCTAGCGAAGCGATTTAAGAAACCCATAGTGAGTTCATCTTCTGATCTAAGAACATCTTATAATTTCCTAGTGAAGTCATCAAAAAATTATCTGACATTGAGGTATTACTTCGGGCGATGCCCTGTAAAATATTCGCGGCATCGATTTGTGACTCCTTAGTTGTACCTATCTGTCTGTAACTTGAATAGCCAGAAGGCGAAGTTTCTTTTTACCGATCAATATTGGAACCGCCTCGGTCTAGGGATAGCATTGATCCCAAATATCAAGTCAGTATCTACACACACTTAAAATTGGCCAAATTTCTTGACGACACTAAATTGAAGGTGCCACCGGGACATATTCTAACCACCGTTTCTAGAATTTTCTCGGAGTGACATTATCCTACTAGAATCAGTTGCAAGCGTGAACGTTACCTAAATAATAGATCTGTTCTTATAGAGATGGGCGAAGCATAATTGTATAGAAATACAATGTCGTTGGTGGTCATCGGTGGTCACTGATTTTGGTCGGGTCATTCATCATCCCTCTTACATTTGCTCTCGGCAGGCATATAAATTAGAACTCAGTCTGTGGATCAATCAATCAACGCTTGCGTCGATGTCTTCTATCTATTCAAAGCCTCGCAAGGAGACGCGACTCCTCCGAGCAAGGGCATGAGACCACTAGGCGCATCTGACTACGCAATTCGGGGCCGGACTATTCAGTGTCTATATAATGAACCTGTGAATACCTAATATTGGTTGTACAATAAGTAAGCGAGACGAGCCGAATCGTTCCGCGATTCGTTTCTGACACCTTGGATGGGAAAGGCGTCGGCGGTCAAAACAACATAATTCTCGTAGGCAAGATCAAGTATGCGTCATAAAGAACGTGTGACCCCAGGCATAGAAGAAACGGATATGCTGCAGGTGAGATGAGGAAGACTCATTCTGTGAGGTGCATCAGGATTAGCTTCGAATACAGTGATGCCTGATTTATGGCTGGTGAGACCCCCTGTCAAATATCCACCAGAAGTTCCGGAACCCACAAATACAGGTCCCAAACCCGTCTGCCTGGCATTGCTTCGTCACTTCCGCTCTCCGTAAACATAAAACCGTAATTTACCGTAACTTTGTATAGGACAGCGATGAGTTGTGGCCGGCTACGCTCGTAGTGCACGTCGCCTATTCCGTCCCAGTACTAGGTACCTAGCTAGGTAACTAACCTAAAATTGGCTATCGTTCCGTTCAGTGTTCTCTTCGATAACTCAACTCGACACATGCTCCTCGAATCCCGAAGGAGGAATTTCCATCGACTAGCCCGGCTCAAGTACTAACCAGGATCTTCGGTTTTTATCGTATTCTCATCAATCCAGCCATGTGACTGGTGTCCAATCAGGATACCTTCCTGGCATCTTGCTGTAGGCTGGAGCCTTATGGCAGAGGTAGGGGTTGTATTTCAATTCCGTTTTCAAGCTACATCTGCGTCAGGTTTGTCGCGGCTACCATAATGAGTCAAACTCAATTGGAGGCTGTGCCGGTGCTGCTGTTTAGATTCATCCCACTCATACTCCATCCACTACAAATGTCTTAAGCTTATATACATTGTCTATTTCCTGTCCCAAGTTCAAGCTCCATACTATTTCATTCACTTGTCATCGCCTTGGCTGTAAACTTGTTCCTGTCTCAACAGCTTCCGATCAAGCAGAGTATTAGATATTGTGCTTTGAACTTCTTCATGAACAGTACATGTGCTGTTGTTTTGGTGCTTTATCAAGCGAGCTCACCAGTCTGCATCGAATGACCACACGAGTGTTTGCCGAATCTCCATCAACAATACAGTTGTATGATCAAAAATTCCATCGCGTTTCTAATCTGCAGGTAGATGTAAGTCATCAATCAATTCCTAAGATGTCGTTTTGTCTTTTACTTTGAGCTGATATCTAAAAGGGACACTCAGACCCGTGAGAACGACCACGCTACAGAACAGTCAACAACCACCATCCCCGTCATCACAATTGACGATATTGATCAAAATCGAACCCTTCATTACAAATCTTCCTCAACTGAAACAGGGATGTCTTCATCCCATCGCTCGTCCCATCACTCTTCCTCTTCATCATCCTCAAAATCGAAACATGCATCTTCAAAATCTAAATCCAAGAAGGACGACTGGTCCGAGATCACGGATCCTGAAGAGAGAAGACGCGTTCAGAATCGAATTGCCCAGAGGAAGTTCCGTATGTGTTCACTTCCATCGAATAATAAGCTTGACTTACACTACACAGGAGACAAAGCCAAAGATGTAAAGGAACGTGAGGACAGAGATGCCGATAACCAAACACATGCTGGACATTCATACCATACCGCCGATCCAGGTGACATGGGACCAGAACATAATCTCTCCGGTCTGCCGTGGGGATCATTGTCCTTGAAACATGTCGTTTCCAAAGGCAGAGAGAAAGAAGAGGAATCAAGGAGAGGGTCCAGATCACACGGAGACCGGAGCCCACAGGAGAGTCAGGGACCAGCGTATGAACAGCAAGACGGATATCACGAAGCAGGTTCGACATACTACGAAGAACCCGATAGAGTGTATTACGATTATGGGAGTGGTGGAAGTGGTCACGGAGGTGGCTCTCGTTAAAGCTAGAGCTTGGATGCAATCTTGGCTTTTTTTTGAGTCAGAAACTCGCCAAACCTTTGACGCGATCTGGTTACTAACGAAACATAGGGCCTACGTGTTTCCACGATATACGAATTACGATTTCATGACATATGTATAACTCTGCCTTCTTTACTTTTCCTTCTCCGCTTGGGAACAGATCACATTTGTGTTTCTCTACTATCTTGTACATTGAGAATTAGAGCAAGCGGTGGAGTTGGACACCGCTTTGCAGGTCACTACATAGGTGTCACAAAACTTTTTTCCAACCACAGGCATCAATACAATTCTGTTTATAACTCTACTTCTTTTCAACACACACTTCTGCATGAATTTTTGGTCAGATGAATATAGATCATGGGTATCAGCGCGTCATACTTGTAGATTCGCAGATCTCCTTATCCGCTTTTCTATCATTGGAGGGCTTTATGCATCCTGCATCCTACATCCGCTCATCGTGTACAATTATTGAAACTCCACTTCTCCTTCATCCCCGAAATAGCAGCAATAGTACAACAACAAGCCCCGCCATAAAAAAACAAATGGTTTAGACCGAACGCCGTGTATAAATCCCGAAAGCCGTGTTCATTTTCGGCATTGAATCATAAACTATTATGACTCTTTATGGTTACTCCGAAAGCAAGCAGGTGCATGGATGGGTATTCTCCGAGTAGCAGGGCTGCATAGTATGCCGTAACCAATCAGATCTGACCAGTGATCATATTCTTCTTTAAATGAGTAATAACACAAGAGCACACAAGATCTCTGTCAAAACCCATTGAGGGGAGTTGAATCCAAATAGCGGTGGGCGCCATTATTAATCTGAACTGGCCTTCTGATGTTAATCCAGCTGCTAGTGCTTGGTATTTTCGCATTTATCACATGATTTCTGGCACGGCCATTTTTAAATCCAGGTCGAATATAATTCGACGCGAAAAGTGATAGGATTCAGGATCTCAGCCACCAGATACTTCTTAACTGGTGATTTGTAGAGCATACGACAGACATGTTTTAATGGGATCTTCTAATGTTCAGCTGGTGGAATGAAACAGATCTCATGAGCCTCAGTATCCATACAAATAGAACATCAATATAGTCAAAAATAGAACAGTCAATCACACCCTTGGCCAGCCGGGATATCGAGACGAAGAACCACTTGTAGGATCATCAAAATCCATAACCTCGATCTTGGAACTTCGAGGTCTTATGTAATGAGTGGATGAGCCGCGTTGAGTAAGAGAGGCATCTTGGCGGTAAGCTGAATGCATCCTTCATCTGTCCGGGGAAGACTGATTCTGCGCGAACATCCCGGTATTCTTGTGTGGCTTGCTAGATAGATTATGGACGTATTCCTTGGGCCATGGAGGTGACTGTCTTAGGATGGAGAAGATCTAGCAAATGGTATATGAGCTGGGAGGTTCAGATCTACGAGCCTTGCGTCTAAAGATAACTGAAGCTATGATTCGTCGGTAGTCATTTCGGACAGGCAAAATCAATGATACAGCTTTTGAGATGGATTCTATACCTGGTGAAATCTGTAATATGACTCCAAAGGAATGAGATTCACATACAAGCTGTAGAATATTCACCAGCAATTTTCGAGTCATTCATGAAATGTTGTCGCTGTTCAATATACCTCCTACCCTACCTAGTTGAGCATAAATAAACCGGTACCTCGAGCTCCGTCTGGGGTAAGTTGGGCTCGAATTTCCCCTCCCGCATTGTGAGGTCCACTACATCCACCAAGTTGTTGCACCGAGCACCAAGTGATCCCATCCGGCGTTGTGAACCCTGTCGAAGCTTATTTTTAACCTCGTGCGACGAGACGACAAGCTGTCTGCAAGTTGTGCTGTGGTGCCGCACCCGAATCCTCCCTGCTGCAAACATCAAGATACACTCACCATCACCCTCATCAGTCGAGGACCCAATCGCAAGCACATGGAGGAGAGTCTGCGTTTGGAGTATTAATAATCGCGTTGAGCAGCGTATCGTGGCACTCGCGCAGGCAGGTCAACAAGCTCTATCGTGACGGTAGCCAACATGGAGGGTGACCGCGCAATGTCTCCAGGCTCGACCATAGCAAACTCTGAAATGGACGAGCAAATGACGACGCATCCTTCTTCGCCTAGCCGCATCGATCCGCGAAGTACATTGAAGCACGTTTTAGACAATCCTGATTCACGAACCAACACCCCGCCAATACAGGTCCCAAGAGCAACGCAAGATATGACGGAGGACGACGAGATCAGGACTCCTGGCGGACCTGCAGAGGCCACATCCAAATCCACTTCGCGCAAGCGGAAGGATCCTCCCCTAGGTGGGCTAGGCTCGATACAATCCGGCAACAAGATCAAGCACTTGAAGAAGGAGGATGGCGAACCCCTGTGGAGAAAGGATATCCAATACGATTTCTTGAAGTATGTGTTCGATGACCCTCAGGAGGTTTTTACAAATAGCTACGACCCTAGCAGACCCAAGCAAAACTTTGCAGATATGTACATCGACACCATGGCCAGAAGCAGCAAGACGAGCAAGATTCTTCGGGACAAGCTGCTGACGGAGCATGAGCCTGCTAAGAATATGGCAATGGTCTGCTTGCTCGTCAATCTGGGTCGGATGAATACAACTTTGAATTGTAGGTTCACCGTTATAGACAACCCGGATGCCTGTACTAATCCTCTATAGTCTTTCCAGAGATGCGGGCACAACTCCGAACTTACCACGCCATTCCGTCCCTACAGGCACAACAAGATCCAAACTCGTACAAGCAGCTCCAGGATGCACCACGGCTCAAATCTATTCTTAAAGGTGCCTCAGAGGACCGAGTAGAACCAAACTCATTGGAGAAGATCAAGATGCAGGAGGTACCTCGAACAAACCCGGTCAATCTGATTTTTGTCCTCGCCCAATACGCTCCAAAGGTCACCGAGCTACATTTTCCGCCCGGCAATGACTTCAACGATATGCTTATGGCAGACCACCTTTCAAGTTTTACTAGGGCGAGAGCCTTCTTGTGGCTGATGTGGTTCTATTTGGAGTCCGACTTCACCGAAGAAGGCGCAGATGAGAATCCGTTCGGACCAGGCGTTGATTACGATGTTGATGTTCGGAACCAGGGCGTGCCAAGATTCGATCAATTAAGCATTGAGGATCAGGCAAAGGAGAACGTTGATACAGAAGAAGAATGCGAGTATGGACGGGCTAAGATGAGGGAGAGAAAGCGTATCATCGAAGCAGACCAAGCTGTCTTTCAAGCAGAACATGGCCCTCCAAAGCGTGGTCCAAAGCCAAAGTTAAATCTGGCACCCGATGAAGGCCCTGCTTTCGGGCGTATTCGTTCCAAGTACGATGAAGCCAGCCCTGCAACTTTGCGAGCCTACAAACGACCCAAGTACGAGTCCGATATGGACAGTACTCGTTCTACCCCGCCACCTCGAGCCCTGACTGGAATGCGAATACAAAGCGTTCTGAATACCGGAAAGAATCGTGGAACTGGGCTGCAGCAGATGATGGATGGGTCTTCACCTGTCCCCTATGTTGAAGAGCCAACAATCATAAGACGCCCGCGTCTGCGCCCTCTTACCGCACATCAGCTGGCTGTTGAACGCAATAGAAATCAGCGCGTCAACTACCTTCTCAGTCGAGGACTGAACAAGTCTTACCATGTCGCCAAAAAGCAGCGCAAGCAAGAGGGTGCAATTTGGCGCTCCACACAACGGCTCAATCGCTTTCAAAATGACGTATTTGAAGACAGTGAGGACGAGGAAAGTCTTGCAGAGGAAGCGCTTGGCAGTGGCTTCAAAGAACGAGGTATGGCCGGACTGGTACCACTGGATTGGGAAGTGGACGACTTTGGAGAAGAAATGGCTGCATATTGCAACGGCTTTCGACGCTCCCTTCGAAGACTAGCTCGATGGGAAGGACAGGTGGGATTGGGTGTCATGGGAACTGGCCGCATTCCGTCTAGGGATTCTGGTGATGCTAATGGCAACGATACTGGTAGAGACAATGATGAGACAGAAGATGACCAGCCTGCTAGCCAGCAGATGCAGATGCAGATGCAGCCGAGGGCAAATGGTCATGATCTCCACCACAATCACGATCATGATCACCTTCACCATCATGACGAGGACCAGGATCAGGATCACCGCCGTATGGAAGAAGAGGAAGACCTTGACGATATGGAGAAAGAAATCCTGGGTATGGGTAGTGATGCTGAAGACGTTGATATTGATGGCGATGAAGATCTCGATGAAGTTGATAAAGCATTACTGAATCTTGGTGGTGGCGATGATACCGAAGACGATGCTAGCGACGGTATGGACGTGGACTAGCATTGTATAGTAGGACTGGGGCATGGTGTTGGTGAGCGGTTATGTTTGTTTGTAAGTTTAGGAAAACGTTGAACTTCATCTCGAAAGTTCCTTATGTATGATATTCCAGACAGAAATGAGCTAGCGCCCAAATGTGGGAAGAGCTTAAGGAGCAAAGATACAATAGAAAGCGACATGTTTCTATGAGTGTTGATAAAATCCCAGAAGCCTGGAGCACTAACACCATATCAACAGGTGTGTCAGTAGTGCCTGGAGAGTCGGTGGACGATGTTCTTCTTGTATGCTTGATGGTTTTGGTCTTGGTCCGGCACATGTCTCTCGCTTAAGACAGGAGCCTTGTTTACACCAACTCTCTTACTCTCCACCTCGAAGTACACATCGATTCGATTTGGGAAACATCCAATCCCCTTCACCTCGCTTGTATTTTCATGTTCTCCAACAGTACATCTCCCTTTTGACACAGAGTCCCCGATATCATTCTTGAGTATCAATAACAATAAATTGACCAACTCCAACCAAATTTACTATACGATACTCCAACAGATCTACTCCTTCCCTATCGTCCATCGACAGTCCGATTCACTAGTACCTAGTACTAGGTGAAATCTACTCGATATGAACTCTCCCTGCCTGAACTCTTTCTGGATTCGCTCATGCTAGGGAGCTGCCTACTTCAGCACACTTCTCCGCCAGTTACCAGCGAACATGAGGAGATACTAAAACATCCAAGAATTGATACTTGAAACAACTTACTCCAGACTTGCAACCATGGAAGGTCTCAGAGATGAAGACAAGCTCAAGCCCACCTTTCTGGGTGACTACCTTGTCAGTCCATCGCTCTCAGCCCAGCTTCAACTAATAAAGACAGCCCTCAAAAGGTCCAAAAGGCCAGTCTGCCGATGGCTTGACAGATGATGAGTTAAGGGCACTCCCCTTCATCGGAATGTTCGTTGGTGTCGATGAGCTTATTCCAACGAAAGCAGTCTACGCAGTCTGCGATCCTAGCAACTGTGGTATCACTTACGTTCGTGGAGACGGTACCTTCGCTATCGCCAGACAAATATGCTTCACTAGACATTTCAAGGACACCTCGATCCCAAATTATCGATCCCAGCGCACGTACCTACCAGAACTTATAATAAGAACGGCCATGTATCATCATCATACATATAACAAAGAGGAACACCTAGCCAATGGAACCTCCACCTTCACAACAATCAGCTCTGTCAAAGCCTCACTTACATATCTTGGTGACCTCGAAATGGAGTCATGTCCAGCTTTGACGGCTTTTGACTCCACACCAATCGGGCCTGATCTAGCAACACATCATTTGGCCTTGAAAGGCACGCTAAAATGGAACTTTAGTACTGCTGGATTTCAGGCCTTCGCTCCCCAAGGCATTGATATCGTTACTACGAAACACCAGGAGTTCAAGCAGAAATACATCAATGTCAATATTTCCTTGGATGACTTTCAACAAGCCCTATTCTGTCTTGGAGGAATGCTCAAGGCAGGGCTTATCGACTTTCTCCGCGAAGGACAGAATGACCGTCGGTACTTCGTCCCAGGCCTGACACGTGTTAAACCATCGCAATTTGTTACTCCTCGCAGGACATCGATAGGATGGACCGTAGATTGCTTCGTTGCTCGCTTCTCCAAATTCCATGATGTCTACTGTGCCGATTGTAAGTGATGGGGAAGCCTATGATTTATTTGTCCATTGTCCTATCTTTCACTATATTTTGTTGATGTGGCTAATGCTAATTTCTCCGTTAACTAGAGAGCACGTTCGCACAAATCCCCAATCCGATCAACTGGTTGGAAGCTGAGATGAACAACGAAGCTCGGTTGAAGAAATTACAGATGCCATGGGAGATCTCCGTGAAGGATAGGGATAATTCGATCATCAGCTGGGAGCTCTTGAAGACTCTTCAATTGAAGACACAGGGTGACACGAAGACCTATCCCAAGTCGCTCGTTCCCAAGGTAAGCTCATGAATGGATTGTTTTTAACAAAAGTAGGATGTGGTTATCTGACTTTGATTGATAGGGTCCTCAACCTCTAATCTTGAACGACATCATCGATAAGAGGGGAAAGTTCAGAGAGTCTAAAAATGCTAGAAAGCAACGAGAGGCACAAGAGAAAGTCAACGAGAGACCTGCCAAGGAAGATCTTACTATCGATCTTACTCAAGGAGATGGATTCATGTCTGGCCACATGATCAACAATCCACGACCTATCCATGACGCCAACCAACATTTCGTAATCTCGAATAGTAAATCTAGAGCCAGGACTTCTGCCGCTGATTCGAAGCGGAAGAATATTGGCGGACGTGGTTTGTCCAACGAAAATAGCAATCTCGATGACGATAACAATCAAGATGATGATAAGCCAGCACACGTAGCTAAGAACAAAAAGGACGAACATAACGACAAGGAGAGCGGGGACTCAGTGCTAGGAAGACATCGAAGAAAGAAGTCTCGTCGTGCAAAGTCACCTTCACCTCTTTTCATCGATGATCTTGCTAAACACTTAGAAGACTAGACCAAGGACTCAGAGAAATAGATTCCCTATCGACATGTCCCTTCTATCCGCAACGGGATATCTGAGCCAGGCTTCTGCTTGTGTCCGACGGCCTCTAGTAAGGGAAAGGGGTACTCGGAAGAAAGAATCTTCGGTTTAAGAGTTTGCGATCAATCTAAAAGCTTCATCCAGCACTTGAGATACTTTTTGTGAGGAAACCTTTGAATTAGTGATGATCATGACTGACAACAACAAGATTCCTTTAAAAATAGCATAGAACTTAGTCTTGCGACAACTGCGCGGGTCTCGCAAACAACGAATTTTCTTCTTCGACAGATTCGATCACGCATTTTCGAACATGAAGTTTTCGCACTAGCTCAATACCACGGCCTAGCCGCATAGCAACTTCCATATTCTACGACACAATAAATCTCCAAGGGTATTATAAACATCTTTACGATGTCTTTACACACCTCGGCAACAAATTTTATTCTAGAAGCATTTTCTTTCACATTCCCAGTCATCCCTTATTGTTAGGGCCATTAGATTTTGTCTGCGGACATGTTTTATAGACTGACGGAAAATTCTTGGGCATAGTCGAAGACATCAACGTTTATTCCGGATATCTTAGAAATTCCAAAATCTAGATGATAGTACAATCAAAGTTTTCATTACACATATGCTCTGTGTAAAAGAGCTAGCAGAGAAAGGAGGTAAATTAAGAAGTGGGCGAGGCTCGACTTGCAAAGAGAACCTGCGTGCAACTTTATTATCTATACCAGGTCTCTACCACCTAGGTGACTCCAAAGATAATCCAAGCTTCAAAAAAATGTACACAAGTTCTAGTCTTAAAAGGTAGTCAAGTAATATGAAGTATAACTATCTTACTTTCCTCATGGTCAGTTTGATGCTAGGTCTAATAGGTCAGAAATTCAACCGCTACCTGCCCTACCTACTCCTTATGACAGGAGATTATTCAAGTCACGAAATGATTTGAGAACTTTACTTATTCATTGTAGTAATTTTACGAAAGATCTGTACGATATTGACTTCAGAAAATCATAAAGTCATGAGATACTTGAAGTAATTTACTTTACTATCATTAGAATATTGTAAAAATGACCGAAGACTTTGACTGAAAGAAAATTCCAATATCACGAAATGATTTAGGAACTTCACTCAATCGCTATTGTAATATCATGAGAATGGTACAGAACTTTGACCTGAAAACATCTTCAAGTTATCAACCGATTTTAGAACGTTTCTTAATTACTATAATTTCAGGAAAAATGTTCACCACTTTAACTTAGGAATATATGAAAGTTACGAAATGAGTTAAGGATCTTACGTAATTACTATAGTGATAACATGAAAAAGATACAGAATTCTGAATTGAAAATATGTTAGAGTCATCAAATTATTTGCCAACTTTACCTGATTAATATATTAATATCATGAAGAATGTATACGACTTTAAGTTAAAAATATATCTAAGTCTCGAAATGATTTGAGAACTTGACCTGATAATTATAGTAATGTCATGAAAATGGTACAAGACTTTACCTTGTGGATGTTTTAACGTCATGAAATCGATTGAGCACTTCTAACATCTTCTCCCTTTAAGTAATATGAGCTTCGCCAGACCACTCCCCGACTCAAACAGGTTCGAAGCCGTTAGTCACTCCTCCAACAAATCGACCGCCATTTATCTTACAAACAAGCAGACTTGTCAAGTGGCGCTGAAAGGATTCAAGATCAATTTCATCCTCCTGCACTTCGTCTTTAGAGCGTTGCTTTCCTTCGCTCGTTAATTCTGAGGAGGTCAAGATGTTTTTAACTGCCACAAAGCCAGCAACTTTTATGCTCATACACATCCACCTGAACATTGCTGGCATTCCACCATGGTCGTGACCTCCGAGGACGATCTGCTCAGCCTCCCATCCCTGTACGCTTTCGATCTCTTGATCTAGGAGAAGCCTCTCAACTTCACGATCAAGTCCTTGTCTGATGATGGCCATGGAACTTTTCATCTGTTTAAGTCTCTTGACGGTTGCCTCGTCATCCGGTTCTTGGTTATAAGAATCTACCCAAGTATGACGTCTTTCGACAGTTCCATCCGGATATAGGTACTCTCGTAATGGAGCATCAGGGAATATCCATCTCAGGCTCGGAAGCTCTTCCCTGAGTGTCTTTCCTGATGAGCACTTCGACGACTCGAGAAGTTTGTGCTTGAATTTCGCACCACTACTGCCACCAGGGTGAAGTATGACAACAGTGAACATGCGCTGAAACCCAGGTAAAGGTTCGACAACTTCGAACTGCGGTACGTCTAAGTCGTTTGCGCAATCAGATAACCCGTTTCCGTCTCCCAGACCAGGCGTTGAAATCTCGGAGCCGAATCCAGAGTCCTTTACCAGACTATCCGCCACATAGTTCGCTCCATCACCCGCCCCATCATTTGTCTCGAGATGCGGTAGTGTTGAAGGCCCTGCAGATTCATCAGATACTCGAGATGAGGCATAGGTTCCATGAAGTGAATGATCCCATGCTTCGTCAAGCAGGTCATCTTGCGGAACGGATGGATTCCTGTTGGGTGTGGCTTGGTCGGAAAATGTTGAATGACTTCGTCTCATATCTGATGCTTCCAATAATACACCCAAAATATTTAGCCTATACCAGCTTTGGCCTTCGTATCGATACGTATTCTGATGATATTGGGCGTCAGAATGGGAAGAGTATAAAAGCCCTCATGTACTGGCGAATAATGATGACTCTGCTGAGAGCAAGTAGTAAAGCTAATAATGTTGACAATGACCATGCATGTCGTTATGTCCAGGATCTATATATGGCAGGAGCGAGTTTCATTGATCCACGGTCAGCAACCACAGCTCCGGGGCAGTCACGGCAAAATGGTTAGCCACTTCCTCCTCTTTGGTCAAGTTGTTCAGTCAGATCAGATATACTGGGAGAATGGTACCTTACAGGCAAGCGTAGGTGTAAGATAAACGTCGTGTGATAGTCTCTAGACGATTCAGTATACGAATAGAGGTACAAATACGGAATCACCAGGGGACAGGTCGCTAACAGTTCCTTCTTTGAAGAACTATTTAAATCTGAAGATGAATCGTTCGAGAGAAAAGAATAGTTCAGAATGATATTAAACTGTTGGTATCACTCTGTCGTAGTACGTACAATCAAGTAGTCTGCGTGAGCCAAAGTACAGTAATAATAGTAGTAGTATTATCTGTTGTATCGTGGCTAGTTTTCCTAGGTAGTCGAGACTCCGTAAGGGAGATATATCCGGCCGGCTAAACCCCGGCGCAGATACTCGACTAACACGTGACTATGGACCAACAACTATGGACCAACATAAACAGCAGATATAAGTTAAGGATGATACTTCTTCAATTACTTTCCCTTAAGTACCTTATAACATACTAATAGCTTAGGTAGTTCCCTGGAGAATACTTTGACTAAATCGACCGAATATCAACTCATTTTGAGAATTACTTTAAGTTAATAAGCTAGCGCTAACACGGAATTTTAGAGTATAAATAGTTATTTTTACTTTATGTACACAATTTAGAAGGCACGAGTAGGCCTTACCTTTAGTACCGTCAGAAAACCTTCCCCTAATAATTGCCTATTTAGAGGACTATTCAAACCAGAGACCGTCTAGTGAGCGTCTCTTGAAGACTATCTTACCAGTCAGAACTATTCATTTAACCGTGCCCTTGCCCTTAAGATACAGTACTCCTTTCTAAGTTTAAACCATTATTGACCTCCTCATCTTAAATCGTCGTTTGGCCCTCCTATCACTTCACGATATTTGTATAACTACACTAGGTCTATGAAGAACAATTTCGGCGTTAGATAGCCAGCCTATAAGCAGTTTATTCATATATATTTAAATCAGATAGCTTATGCTCGTAATGACTTCGCCGCACGCGATCGCCCTTAGCCTACTATAAAAATCGCTTAATTTAGTGAGGAATCGTGACATTTCGCGATATTCTTCAAATTTTAACTAGAATATTATACTAGCTGGAGTTAAATTAAGAACTCCTATTTAAAGGAAAGTAATACTAGTTAGAGATCAAGAGATTCTATATAGCGTAACTTTTTTTTAGAATAATAGTTATCTGTTAAATTGATCGCACAAGTGGTGGTGACTTTAAGTGGATTTCGGGGTAAAGGCTCAAACACATAATAGGTAACTGTATGAATACGTGAAAACGTCAGATACATTAAGGATCATAGCATATCTAAAAGGACAACTAATATCATAACTTACATCTGCAATTAATAGGCAGAGTCAAGGATAGCAAGTAAACAAACGAAGCGAATACATACATCCTTCCGACACATACAAATGAAGAGTTTCAGACGATATATAAATTCGGTCCTTAACTATCTTTCAATCACACTACCAGGACTACGTGTTCTAATCATCGCGCCAGTCAGTCAATATGTCAACTGATGTTTTATCTACAATCCAATCGAGGGAGGAGAATTGCGTCTCGGACGAAGCAGACTCATCGGTCAAGCAAAGTCATCATCATTCATTCCCTATAATACCTCCATTCATACACGGAACTGTACAGTGACGGTTATTTTGCTACTGCGCTTGCCTATAAGGTGATACCTAAGATATGCTCGTAAGATAGGCGCGTCTTAGGGCCAGTGCAGAGGACAGAATCGAGTCATGTTGTAAAAGTGAATCATGGCTAGTCAGACGGTATAAAACATAATAACGATTCTTGAATTCACAAAAAACGAGCTCGCACTGATGGATCCTTCGAGAATATGCACAAGCATTACATTTTGCCAGCTGTTCGTTTCCCGTCCGTGTCCCTATATTCCAGCCTTAAAAACGCCCACGCAATATATGACAACACATTTCCATACCAACTCCATAATAGACGACCCAACCCATAGTGCAATTATTCCTTGTTCTCTATCCAGACACCAAAGTCCGATTTTCTAATCCCACTTCTATCACACATACCCCTGAAAATACCACCCTGCTCATACAGATTATACGGCGTATCCAACTCAGCAATCGTTCCCTGGTCCATGACACAGATACGATCGTAATTGATGATCGTCTTCAGTCTATGAGCAATGCAGAGTAATGTCTTCCCCTTGAATCCAGTAGCGATCGTATGCTGGATCTTCTCATCGGTCTCCATATCGACGGATGAAGTCGCTTCATCACAGACAATAATTTGTGATCCTCGCACGAGGGCGCGCGCTAATGCCATGAGTTGCCGTTGACCTAGCGAGAAGTTCAGACCTTCGTCCTCCACGATTCCATCAAGATGAATACGGCCCGGGGATTTGTCATCGAGAGTCGCTTCTTCGGATATCAGATCTGATTGGCGAAGGGCGCTCCAGAGTTCTATGTCAGTATGTTCATTGAAAGGGTCAAGATTACTCCGAATCGTGCCTTTAAATAGTGTTGGATCTTGCGGGATGATAGCTAACCGGGATCGCAGATCCTGAAGTCCAATCTTGCTAATATCTAGCCCGTCGACAGTGATTGAGCCTCCGGAAAGTTCGACGAGGCGGAACAGCGTCGACATGATACTCGATTTGCCGGCACCAGTGCGACCGACAACTCCGATCCTCTCGCCTCCCCGTACGTGCATGCTGAGACCATTCAGGACTAGAGGAAGGTGTGCGCGGTATCGCATTTGAACATTATCGAAAATGATTTCGCCGGATTCAGGCCAAGACTGTCGCACTTCCACGGTATGGAGTGGCGCTTCTTCCTCGAGTTGAGTGCCGTAATAATGCAGTCGCTCCGTGGCATTCATACCGTTCTCTACTTCTGCCAATTGTCTGACCGTGAATTGGATCATCTGAACAATTGAGAGAATATAACTCAACACCAAGCCAGCGATAGATGGCGAGACATTGAAACGAGAGGTGACGACCAAAAGGCCTGTAACAAACACGAGTAGGTTTCCGATGAGATCTAAACGTGTAGATAACCAGCGTTGGTTTGCAAATGTGAGATAGTATGCACTATTCATGTCATCAATTGCATCTCGGAGATTTTTGATAAATGTATCTTTTAATCCATATGCACGAATGCAAGCGGTACCGGAAAGACCCTCGCTGAATTTAGCGAAGACATTAGAACGAAGCACTGACTCGAATCGCTTCATCTCTCGAGCTGATGCTCTATAATATGCTGCGGAAAATATAAACAAGAGGAACAGTGGTCCTAGCGCGATAGCGAAGTAATGAAAGTAGGCGATGATCAGGCCAAAGACGGAGAGAATCATAGCCATTGTCAATAGATACATTCTCATGGCGTCTGACAAATTGTTGTCCATGACGTCGACATCTCGGGAAAATCGGTTGGTGATTCGACCTAGAGGCGTTGTGTCGAAGAAAGACATTGGTGCTCGAAGTGCCCGGGTAATTGCTCGATTCAACATGACTTTACTAGCGTTGGTTCCCATAATCGTGAGAACCACAGAGAAGAGAAACATGGTCAAGGCTTGAGAGAATCCTAAAGCTGCGTAGACACCAATATAGACTCCCCTTGAAAAGCCGAATTCTAATGTGTGTTAGCAATGAAGCCGCGAATGACAGGTTTGATACTCACTGTTGCTTGTCCACCAGGACAGCCACAAACTGGTGGAAATATTTGCTCCCTGAGAAGCTAGCAAGAATATGAATACCATTGGAGAATTGATAATGCCACCTGCGCGCATGTAGTCGAAGTATACAGACCAAGGAACGCTTTTGACTGCACGTTCTTCGGCTTGCATTAGAGTAGCACCCTTGCGCTTCTTCTTGACGGCTTTCTTCTCGCCTTCAATCTCGTCTTCTTTGACTTGGTCGTCTTCTTCTTGTTTCTCCTCAACAGCTGTAGTTTCCATCAACAGCTGAAATCCGGCGTGGTCTCTCAGGAGATTATCGAAGGTATCTACAGCCTGAATCCTGCCATCTTCCATCCAGATAATCCTATCACAGCGATTGAGAACCCAAAGCTGATGTGTCGCTAGGATTCTGGCTTTGTCTTTCAAAAGACCCAAGATGGCGTTGTCGAAAATATGGCGGCCAACATGAGCATCTACGGCTGATAGTGGGTCGTCCATAAGAATCAGGTCGGCATCGAAATAGATGGCTCGAGCAATGTTGAGACGCTGCTTTTGTCCTCCAGAGACGGTGATTCCACGTTCACCAATCTCAGTTGCGTCTCCTTGGGGGAGCATTTCCAAATCCGGCTCCAGTGCACAAGCCTTGATTACCTGCTGATACCTACGATTTGTCAACACAACATCATAGCCAGTGGGACGAATCAACAACGTACCAACCCTTATCCATTTCTCTCCCGAACAGGATATTCTCCTTCACCGTCGCGTTTTGAATCCAAGCGTACTGTGGGCAAAACGCTCGGCTGGCACCTATCATCATCTCACCCTTCTCCTTGTTCGTCATTCGCATGTCACCTGCAAGAGCGGCTAACAACGAACTCTTTCCGCTTCCGACCCCACCAATGACAGCAACCAGTTCATTTCGTCCGATGGTAAACTTCATGTTCTGTAGTTTGAAGGGTTCGCTATCCTCAGCTAGAGTGCTTCCATCATCAGGCGTCGTGACACCGGATGTTTCGGGTTTTGTTGATGCCAACTTTGCAGCTTCCTTCTCGGCCTTGTCAGACACCTTCTTTGCCTTCTTGTCGGCCTTCATATCTGCCTTGCTTCTACCAACAGGAATAGCATGATCAGGATCCTGTGTTGCGGTACGCTCCCAAGTGAAATCTGCATTCTTCAGCTCGACAGCATTATCAGAGTTGGCATCGAACTTCGCTTCATCGCCCATCTCTTCACTTAGGAGGTACTCTTGAATACGAATGACCGAGGACCAGGCGTCTGTGACTTGGCCAATAACCAACGGGAGTAGGTTGAGAGGAAGTCTCAGAGAATTGAAGAGGGCCAGAGATGAGAAAACTCTGGCTGGAGCAAGATCATGACTCGTCAAGGAATATGTGATAAATGCAAGCATGGAAGCGAAAACAGGTAGCGACATAGAGACCGCGTTGATGGCGTTCCTGATTGCAAGAAGAACTTGAATCATGCGAATTTCTTGATCTCGAATGTCCTGGAGTCGCTTGAGGAAGGCACTCTCCCAGCCAAAGAATTTGACGAATCTCACGGACTGTAAGATTTCCTGAGTAAGGCTGACTCTCTGATCAGTGACTTTGTTGATCTTCTTACGTCTGGCAAAGAGAATCTTGACGACCTTTGTCAAGACAGGCAAGCCAATGACGAGTAAAGAGAAACCAGCTAGAGCACTGTATGTCAAATTGACAAGGAGAAGTATCAAAGTGATGATGCATGATATAGGGGCGGTCCAGATCAAATGAAACAAGCCCGAAGCCTGATCAATTCGATATGTGTCAACTGACATTAAGTTCACAACTCGTCCGTTCGGCCAACCTGTTCCATCACCTGCTATCCCTTTAGCAGTGTCTGCCGCCACCTTTGGCCCTCTCTTCTTCATATCAGCCTTGATTTTCTCTGCAGTTTCCTTGATCTGATCGTCGTGCTCCTTCCCAGTCTCCGGACCTTGATTGAAATCTCGCCCACCAGCTTTTGCACGCCCAGAGATGTTCATGGCCTTCTCGAAAATTACGGAAATGAGAACACCTCTAGCTTGGCCTCCAACCATCATGCCACGGTAGATAAAGTGATTAGTTCCCAGAGATTGTATAATTTGCATTATTGTGATACCGAATACCAGGCCCAAGCCCTTACCAATATGTGGCGCTGGTTGGCCTCTCTGTTGCGCAACATAGGCATCCTGTGCAAATTGGATGAGAAAGCGCAGCGTGAAGGGAGATATGACCTGGAGGATATTCGAGAAGAATTGACAGACACCTCCAAACCAGAATTCGAACTTGAATGTCTCGTGCATTGACCATAATAAAGGGTATTTGTCGCCCCGGGTTACCCTCCTATTGAAAGAAGCCTGTAACTTCAATGTCATGACCTCTGCCGATCGATCAGGGTTGACTGCCCAAATATCATTTTGCTCGAGAGTTCTTTTGTAACCAACCTGCTTGCCTTCAGCATTTATTCTTTCAAATCCTCAAAGATGATTTCGAAGTACAACTTACGGACATGATAGGTGCCACCCATTGGAAGTATATCAGACTCAGAAACGAAGCAGTGTGCTCTCTAGACATGCCTCGTGTCTCTGGTACGGGTGGCACCTTTCCCCATCTTAGAGGATTTAGCTTTTTGTGCCATGGCTTCTTCTTCTTCTTCTCTGGTCTGTCAACATGCGAATCGGTTCCTGAGAAAGCACTAGTCGTTGTCGCATTGCTCTTCGTCCGATCTACGTGCGGCCTCTTTTCATCCTGATCCTTGTGTATTTCGTCCGAATCACTCTGACTACTGGATGCATGACCGTGTGCCTTTATCTCGATATATTCCTTCTCGTACCCATCATTGTCCAAGGGTTCATCGTGTGTAGGATTTTGTGCAGCTGCTGCAGGGTCGTTGCTGGCTGTGGGTGTGTATTCCTCGTCGGCTTGACCTGGTCGTATCATGATGCTTCCTCAAAGCAAGACTAGACAGAAGCACAAAAGAGCATGCAATAGACAGACAGCAAGTGGCTTGGAGGGGCAGAACGACGGAAAAGCTCGAAGGGTCGAAGAAAAGCTGAATGGATATGAACTTCCGGAAAGTCAAGAATAGACTCAGGACCTAAGACTGGTGACGGCCACTATACAAGGTGGGTAGGTAGGTAGGTAGGTAGGTAGGTAGGTAGGTAGATAAAGTCTCCCCATGTCATCTTTACGCCATGGGTCTTTTTCCTTTGCCACAAGTCCAGGTTCAAGTCCAGGTCCAGGTCCAGGTCCAGATCCAGATCCAAGTGCACGACGAATTGCAGTCGAGCATGAGCGGCAAATGGTGGGTGTGGGTGGTGTACGAGATGAGAATTTCGGGTCCGAGAATGCAGGCGAGCAGACGAGGCAAAGAGGAGGGCGTAATTAGATCATGCACAGGTCATAGTCATAGTCATAGATAGGTAAAGCCTTACCATACTAATAGACATTTCAGTGGGTCCGGCCGGGCAGCATACCTAGGTCGCATAGCGGCTTTCTTCTCTTGACCCCGCGGCCGTCCCGTTGTTCTACTGACTGACAATATGACAGCATTTCGATATGGGTACTGTATGGACTGACAGCTATACGAACTGGTTGCTTCGAATTGCTTTCGAAATTGATCCTCCATAGACTGACTGCATAGCAAGTATGAATTTGTCTCTACAGACTCCCGCAAGCGAAAGATCCGCGGGTCGATCAGAAAGTCAATTAATTACACATGAACTCCACACCCTCTTTAGGCGAGGCCGATCATGGATACTGTCAGTCAGTCAGTCCAGTAGGTAGGTATCCTTAATTGTATCGGCAAAGTGTGGCTTCGATCTTTAGACCAAACCAAGTATGATCCGGCATTTTATCTGTCTGCCCCTTCACACATCTGATTATCCCCATAGTCCGGTCCTGTCCTGTCGACGATGGACATATCGTTCTCGGTCTTCGATCCTGGTCGTTCACTGACAAGCATTGTAGACGGGAGTGGGGTGCAGCCCCGTACCTAAGGATCACAATGTCTTGTACTTGTAGATTCCCGAACTCTCATCGGGTTAAATGAAACTCTTTTTACATCAAGCCTTTTTGTGCGAAAGTCAAAATCATATATTCTCCATCCTCTCCCTGCTCGCAGACTTCCAGTTTCAAACTTCCTCGATACCTCTTCTCGCTTCCCTCAGTCTTTTGTTTACCTACTCTTCAGGACCATCTTAAAGTCATGACATGTTTGATCGATGCAGACAGGACTCGTCTCGCCGCTTACTTCCATTCATCCTTCCGACGGTCACCTGCTTGACCAGCAAGGATGGACACAATGTTGAGACCGTGCTTTGTAAGAAATGCCGGCTTACTTCATTGGTTACCTAAATATGCTACGAGTATGCTCACCGACATCCGCCTGCCAGCCTCATAAGAAGCCACCGGCTTCTTTGTGGAGATGTGGATGACATATCGACATGGATTTAATGGTGTGCCGACTACCGCTTAAACCCGAGTCACGTTTTACTCCGTATCCGTCTTTTTCGTCTCGTTGTCTTGGTACACTTCGAATTGAGGAATAGCAATGAAAAGAACGTGGTGTGAAATAGGCAGTTGCACGATAAATGTCTACCGCAAAGACTCACCCATAAGATTGTATCTCGAGGCAAGCACTCCTGCGCAGTTCCTTCTCGGTCGCTACCATCTATCATGTTTCGTATGTACGAATAGGTATCCTTTGATCATCAGAGCCTCGGAGTATCCACACTGTACGGTTGCAGGCGTTTATCTAACCTTATTTCTTGTGAATTATATCAACCAAGACTCTAATGAAATCGTCTTACTGCAAACAAACTTGGATCATGCAGAAGCTCGTTCAGTATTCTTCCGATGGGAACATCCTCTATCGACCTTGATACCCCTCACGATGCTGTGCCAAGCCTGAGGGACAGGAAGACGAAAGATTCGAAAGTGGTTACAAAGACATCCTCTACCCCTTGATCATCACAGTCAAAAAGTACCTATGAAAGTGGAAAGACTTTGGTCATTTTCCCACCGATCTTTAGCGAGCGAGCCAAGCCACACGATATTTGGTGTTCTAGGGTTGAGCTCTGATGGCTCAAAGCTATACCAAACACTGATCACAGAAATCCTCTTGACACCATACTCCGTGAACTCACTCGGTCGATGTTCTTCGTCAGGTTCAAGCAAGGCTTACAGAAGTAAAATTGGCCATCGGGTCTTATGTGTATTGAAAACCCCAACATATCGAAGCAATAGGAACTAACGTCTAGGGAGATAGATTGGACCTAGATCTAGAAAGGCCGGACAGGCAACTTCTGGGCTTCTTAAGAGTCTAGCGAGGCTTACATTCAGGATATCTGGCTCCCGGAGGTCAATCGCTAATCCAATATTCTCCGACGATGGCATGACTTTGACAGTCCGCGGACGCGTTCTCAGCCGTATTTATAGAGTCGGTGGATTATATCTCGTTGGGGACGACAAACCGAAGCCATTTCTCAAAAAGGTACGCAAGGCGCTAGTACCAAGCATTTGCTTGTAGCTCAAAATGTCTATGGAGGAGAGTATTACTTATCCAATGCTCTACGGTGTAGTCTTGTTGCTGAAAGAAGCTCCCACCAGAAAAGTGACCTCTCAACGAAACAAGCCCCGTCTTTGTACAGCAGTTACTCTGCACGTGTCTGGTTTCAATACTCGGACCATCTAAGTTGAACGACTCTGACTTGAATATGATCGCCTTACTGTCGTGCAGACACCGGAAGTCTACAGCTGAACACTGGAGAAATGGTCTCGTTTTCGTTCCGTCTACTATCAATCCTGTCGAACAGACACTAGACTACGAAGGTATCAGCATTCAAGGTTCCGGAGCCTCCAAGCCTCGGGTGGATCAGGGTCAGACAGGATGAAATTCGTCTACGGCTGAAAATTTCGAGATATGTTTCATCGCAGATTATTCACAACGCAGGAAGAGTATGTTGGACTGTCAGCGAAATCTGATTGCCTAGTTTTTGATCATTTGGAGTTTGGTTTGGCAGTTACGACGTGGAAATAATGTAATGCTACCCTGGAAGCATTTACTTATATCCTTTGAAAAGCCTGGAGCTGTAACTGTCCGATTGTTCTACGAGTGAAACGAACATACTTTCAGTTTCAAGGTTACGAAAAAGTGAGGAGCCGAAGATGTCAGGATTTGATGGTGTAGCCGCGGGTATACCATAGTACATTAGTCACACACCATAGTACTTGGTGCACACGGAGCGATTTTATGAGAGATCTCGACTCTGTAGAGTTTTCTTCCCAGCCCAAGTCAAGGTTTTATGATGACACTAGCCCACTCGAGATTTGGATTCGAAACAACGACTTCTTCTTTACTTTACCTTTCAGTTCCCTTAAAGACTTAGTATTATAAGCCCTTGCAAAAAGCAACTACTATGTCTCTACTACAACTGAGAAACGTAATCCTACTTGAGGTACCAGGCTACCTTGCGAAGAACCTGACTTCAAGAGCTTAATTCGGACCAACACGCATGCTACTTGAAGCTGGCGCTGATATTGGATGGAGAATATGGCCCTCTCCTCTTGCTCTCGCTACTGAAAATGATTAGCTCGAGGTATTTGTTTTCCTACTCAACGCTACGCCAGAAGAGTTTGTCATAGTCCAGAGTGTTGTTACGGTCGGACACCTCTACGTCTAACAAGCAAATATAACAGACCAAAAATGGCACGGATTATCTTGGCTCAAGGTGGAGGTATCGATGTGAATGGTCCTTTTGTGATAGCGAACTGTGACTTGCGCGGGCTGCTCGGGACTGCAGCCTGCTCGCTTAGAACAGCTAGATCATTTATCTTTTGGCCTGGTCTGGATACCACCTGCAGCTGCTAGGTCGGTAGCCGGTACCTGGCGTCAATACTGAGCAATTCGTATAGCTCCTTCAACTAGGTTACAAGGAAATCATCTCGGTCGTCCCAAAATCTTGCAGGTAGTGCGAGTATTTGAAGTAGCCATTATGCGACTTGTCGCATGGTATTCATCCGAGGAGGATAGCATGCTCGGGAATTTCCCTATTGGACTATTCTTTTGGGTCATCTAGCAAGTCTTTCTTGATACGTTCAGTCTAGGAGGAGTACAGAAGTATCGAGGTCGCTACACCATCGAGAGTATAATCTGGGTCTTCGTGGCACGGTGCACAATATACAAACGATAAAAATCCTTCTCCATGGGGATCTCTGAGTTTCATCGACGTCTGCTAACTAGGGATGCCTTTTGAAACCGCCCAAATTTATTCCGTTCTTCTCTCTTCTCCTTGCTCCAGTTGCCCTGCAAAGTAGTTAAGCTCAAGCGGAAATAAGTGTCAATATATTAAGCGAGGGCCTGTCAACCGTAACTCTCCTCTCTTGGTTAGTGCTTCCGATTTCTCTCCTTCGGGCATGCTACTAGTGACACCGAGCTGCGCTGTATTGAATGGAAAAAGCCGTCGAATATAAGTCTGTGCTATTTCGACCCGCGCTCAACATCATAGATCCAGAATGACATACAAATTACTTGAGAACAGTGAACTACCGACCCGCTGCCAATCTAACCTCATCATTCAACCCTCGAATCATGGCCTTGTGCGACCCGCCATAGTTTGAGATCCGCGTCGAGCTTTTGGACCTACGCCAAGTTTTGTTTTCGACCCTCCTTCAACTACCTGACCTAAAAGCGTAGCATATTTTGACCGTCCCAACGCGAGAGTCGCCAGTTGATCCTCCAAGACAAGTAACAGTCACGATTATGTCTAAACCCCCCACAATTTCGACCAAACTCCATCTGCCTGATAGTTCAAGCTCACAATGGTTTCCAGAGAGTTTTTCACAGCATGTGTATTTTGGATGAAGTCAACAAGCCACAATCTTGCTACAGTGTACAGAAGCGAAACCGCAATAATATCACCGACCATGAGCCTGGCCAGCCTCGATAGATCGTCAAGATCAGAACGCACTGGGTACGGATAAAAGCACACTGATTTTCGAGATTTGGTCGTGTTCATTCATCGCTGTACTCGGCACAAAAATACATACAGATCGCAACATTGCATAGAATAAACTCTCTCGGCATTACCGTTCATCTATATATACTTCGAAGTAGATCTCTTCTTCTCAGCTCGCCCACCCTCCCACTCGCAGAATTTCGTTTCAATTTCCCCTCAAAGTACTCACACATGCGTGGATAGCTAGCTACCTAGGCTTGCCCAAGCCCGCGACCGTATTCCCAGCTGTGAACACGTCAATCAATACACGCGAAATTTTCAACATCTCTTGATCGTGACCAAGAATCCATGTCCTAGTCTGAGATCATGCTAGAATTCCAGCAGGAAATATATAGCACACACCCGTGGCATTGAATTCATCCGTTCCCCATCCAGAAATTCGAGCCAATAGTGATATCGTTCCGCATTTGTGGATCGCCATGCAATGCTGACAGCTAAATTAAGCGAGAAATTAAAATACGTATTGAAAAAGTGGGTGACTTCAGGTGTGAAGCGAAGTTCTTTCCAACGTAAACATAGACACACCAGTGAAAATGGGCCAAGCACGGCGACGAGTTGAACGCAGATACTTTGGTAAGATTGGCAAATTGCTTGCTTGGACGATCTAGTAGGTATACGAAAAGTAACGTGTATCAGGAACATGGACCAGATCATCCAGTTTGCGAATATTGACATGAAGAACGCGCCTGTTCTCCCCGAAGTTTCCTCCCCGTGGGCACAACCACCCGCCCCTCCAAATCCTGACCAGATAACAAATTCAAACACCCACTAACGCATCACCATCTTGACATCCAACCATTCTACCGTGCAACCATCAATCCATTATCATCTCGTCACCCACAGAATTCAAAAATCCGAGTTATTTTCGTTCCAGAGCTGAGGTATCAAGCCGCATGCAAAACGCCATGACCCGGAAAGAAATAAGATGACTCAAATGCAAGATATCCAACGCTAAATCGAACGAGATAATCATTTGAAAAAAAAAGAATAACAACCACATCTATCATCCCCTGTTTGAGACAGCCAAAACCCGGTCTTGTGGACCGGGAAAAAAACGTGCCTCCCTGAACCATGCATATGCAGATCCCATCTCCAGCTCTTCTCCGGAAACAACACTGGTCTCTATACCAAAAAAATAGATACTCAAGCCCTTGAAGGGACAGCAAAAAGAAATAAAGTAGACAACATTCCACCCATGATAGTGACAGTTCCAGGAAGGGAAATTGGTGAATCATGTAGCTCGGATCCACGACTATAGGAAAGCTGCCTGCTCATTTTGCGTACTGATATTCAAGTTTATTCTGTCGTGCATAAGACAAATTTTGTGTCTCGGAGTAAGAGTTCGATCAAGGAAAGGCTATTACATGACGACACATGGGTCTTGTTCAGCTTTTTTTAGACCTGCGTGTGTTAGCTGGTGGTCGAGGGGCAGATTGTGACGGCGCACCTACCTTTTCCCGACGACGAAGACTTGGCAGGCTTCCCGGCCATCCAACCTAGCATTCCTCCTTTGACCTCCGGCTTTTTCTTCTTCGGTGGCGGGGAGGCTGGTGGTTTCATAACCATGATAGGATTCCCACCGGGTCTTTCCCGATATTGGGGCCCAGATTGTCCACCACCAGGTGGTCGGAATCCAGGCGGTGGAGGCGGTATCTGTCCTCCTCTATTTTGTGGTTGTGGAGGCATGGATGGGCCACGGCTACCATGAGGTCGATGGCTACTTCGTGGACGCTCTTGTCCATGTGGGTTAAAGTGATGACCGGGCGGTGGACCTGGTTGCTGCTCCCGACGTCTTAGTTCGTGATCAGGCCACATGTGCATCGTTACAGCCCAATCTGGTTCGAGCATAGTTTCCCAAACCTGAGGAAGAACGATCTCCCCGTTGGGGCCGATCAAATCGTACATTCCCGCATGAACACGGGGACCGATAACTTCAACATGCACAAATGCTTGGTTGATAAGCTCTTCCATACCCTACGATCGATTAGTAGGGATACACGAGAAACAAGAATTTTCTTACCTTCCAGGTCGTGCACAAGTGGTATGGGAAGCTGAACTTCCTCCCCACTGCATCTTTGAATCGAATCGGCTTTTTCTTATCCTCGGGAGGAGGTGGAGCCATCGCTTTAGCGAGTGCTTCTGCAGCTTCTTTCTTGGCCTTGGCTGCCTCTTCTTCGGCCTCCTTCTTCGCTTTTGCTGCCTCCTCCTTCACTTTAGCAAGCTCGGCTGCTACATCAGCCTTAGCTTTGTCCTGTGCAGCCTTCTCTTCAGCCTTCTTCTGCTCAGCTTCGGCGGCCTTTCTGGCATTTTCAATGCCCTTTGCAACTCCTGCTTCCCGCTCCTCCTTCAATCTCTTCTCCCAAGCTGCCTTTTCCTCAGCAAGCTTCCGCGTGTTCTCTGCAGCAGCTTCTAACGCAGCCATGTGGGCCGCTTGAGCCTTCAATACCGCCATTTTCTTCTCTTCTTCAAGCTTCGCCTCCCATTTAGCTTTTTCCTCAGCAGCTTTTCTCTGAGCCTCCGCTGCATCCTCGGCGGCCTTCTTCTGAGCAGCTTCATAATTTAGTAAGGTTTGTCTCTTCTCCTCGATGATTTTTTGTTCCCAGGCAGCTTTCTCTTCCGCCGCCTTTTTCTCGGCTGCTGCTGTTGCTTCTGCGGCAGCCTTTTGAGCAGCTTCGTAGTTCAATAGTGCTTGCCTCTTTTCCTCCACGAGCTTCTTCTCCCATGCCGCTCTTTCCTCAGCTGCCTGCTTATCTGCAATAGCTTTGGCCTCGGCGGCGGCTCTCTGGGATGCTTCATAGGCTGCTAAAGCTACCTTTTTCTCCTCCTCCATCCTCTTCTCCCAGGCAGCTCGATCTTCAGCCGCTCTCCGCTGAGCTTCATGCTCTTGCCTGGCGCGCTCTTCTCGAGCGCGTTTCTCTTGCTCCTGCCTCTCTGCCTTCTCTCTATCGGCCTGTTGCTGTTTCATGATCTGATCAAGGACTGCCAGCTTCTTCTCCGTTTCGGGATCCAGTTGAGGGGTACCGACTACGGAAGGTTCACTTGGAGGCCAGTGAGGATGAGGCTGTTGCTGATACTGCATGGGATGCTGTGGAGGTATATTCCCATATGGGCTTCCAGGAAATCCACCGCCGAAATGATTCTGTTGGGGGTAGTGCATCATGTCCTGTCCATTGTAGATACCAGGAGTGCTATGCCCAGACATTGGATGATGGTTTCCGTTGAAGTAGCCAGCTCCAGGAGGCTGGGGCGCCGGAGGCTGAGGAGAAAAAGGGTTCTGGGGAGGATATTGATACCCACCTGGAGCTCCGTAATGAGTTAAAGCTCCTGGCGCTCCGCCAAACGGAGGCGCATATCCGCCTGGGACGGAATAAGAACTTTGGGCATAATTTGGCTGAGGTCCCCTGGCACCCCCATAAGGCCCAGGTTGTGGTGCAGGGTAACCTCGGCCATAGCCCGGGTAGTCTTCGAGAGGGTCCACACTTGATGGTGGTGCCGGCACTGGTTGCCGGTGGACTCGTGAGACAGGTGGGCGACGAGATTGACGTTCGTCGCTAGTGGTATGTCTGCGAGTTGGAGCTCGTGATGTTGGCGGTGGTCGGCTCTCACTTGTCCTGTATCTTGCACCAGTTCTAGGTCGAGAAGCCGGTCGAGATGCTGAATCGGAAGGGTCGATCTCGTCTGAGTAAACCCAAGAGCCGTCTAACGATAAAGGGTCAGAATTATCGTTGCTACCTGGGAGTGAGACGTGGACGCCGGTACCTGTTGAGCCCTCTTCGTCGGTGAAAGAACGCGAATCAGAATGAGCGCTGGTTGTAGGAGATTGTTGCGAATCGATTGTAATGGTCGTTGTGCCGGCTGAAGAAAGGAAATTGTTAGCAGCGATTCGAGAGAGCGAAATGGTTCATGGTGGCGATGACTGATAGGGAAAGGACAAAGCAGATGAACACTCACTCATCGGGAAATTTCTCTAGGGATAATCTCTCACTCGCGACTTTCTACCAGAGAGAGTCGGAGTGGAGATTCTCCCAAAGAATTTGGTTCGAGGGATGCGGGCGAGTCCCCGTCGGATCTGCGACCGCCAAACGCCAAACGCAATACTTGCTTAATGCCACGGAATGTTGTGGCAGTTTTGACGACGATATTCGGGGTTGAAGTGGTGTAAATGAAGCTCTTGTTGTTGTTGTTGTAGATGTACTGAATATGCACCGGTATTGTTGTTGATACGATGCGGGACTATCCTTTTGGGATGGAGGGGAGGAAATGGTCGAAGGGCGGGCCGGCGCGAACAGGCGAAGTTGAGTACAGTACCTGGTGTTGGTGTCGGTAGATCCACGGGGTCAGCTGTCCGGCCGTCCAGCTATACAATATAATATGTAGATGTAGGTGTATGCGACTATCACCTCGAGTGGCGGTACTACGAGAAGTGGAATGAAGCTGAAGAGGGAAGGTTGTGATGATGTCCCTTTGGAGGTCGACGAGGTTGTTCAAGTTAGGGGAGGGAAGAAGAAGATAGACGTTAGATGTTGATGCGACGGGATGCCAAAGATTTATTCGGGGGTTTCCACGCACGTTGCTGGAGGGAGGGGAACTATTAGCGCTATTCGTGGTTCTACGGAGAGTGAGTTGCCCGTAGTCAGGGTAGGTGTTAGGTGTTAGGTGTAGGTGTAGGTGTAGGGTTTGGAGGTGGAGGTGGAGGTGGAGTTGGAGTTGGAGGTGGATCAGCTTGAGTCTTGAGTCTTGAGTCTTGGGTCTTGGGCTTGGGCTTGGGCTTGGGCAGGGCGGCCAGGCGGATTTGGGCAGGGATGGATGGATGGATGAAATATTGAGGAAGCAGCAGGGATGGCTTGGACTTTTCAATAGACTACTGAACTTTGGAGTTGGACAGACAATCCTGTATCCAAATAAGAAACGAAAGCTGTTCCCACGTACGGAGGGAGGGAGACATGAAGAAGCAAGCAAATCTAATCAGCCAAAAGGTAACACAAACTACCTGGTACTCAGATATGGTAAGTTAGGTAGGTAAACAAGACTTCTGTCAAAGCACTTGCCTCTTTGCTAGACAGGCAGGTAGGTAGGTAGGTAGGTAGGTAGGTGTACTTTCGCTTTGTTCTTCACATCCTCATACAGCTTGAGAAACCATACAAGGTATCATGCTCCGCTCGCAATGACACTTCAAAGCAGCTTCAGAAGCTTCAGAAGCTTCATCCATCCAGCTGGCACCGCGGCACCAGGCTCTTCCCGCTGCCGCTGCACTCCACCACGGTGCGAAGCAAAGCAAGGCCGATCAAACACGAACCATCAAGCTCGGCTCAGAATCCCATGCAAACGAAACAGTAAAGAAATGGATCATCATCTATGAACATATGAACATACCTGCGCTGGCTTGAGGGTCTGTCCTGCCTGTCAGGGCGAGAGAAGTGGCCGGCAGTTTCGCTCGCTCGCTTGGCTTGCTTCACTGGCTGCTCTGAAACTCGGGGGTCGATTGCTGCCGCAGGGGCCACTCACACACGATCGATCCTGCGACGACTCTGAGTGCCGGCCGGAGATTGGTACCTAGAGCTACTGGAGAAGAAGATCCCAACGTTCTGGAATACGTACGAGACCCGGTTAGATGAGTAGGTGCTGGTGTTGGTGTTGGTGTTGGAGCGGATACAGTAGCGGCCGAATGTGGACAAAGGTAGATTTGATTCTGCTTCTCAAAATGTCCTTGAAGTATGGGATATGTGTTGGAGTGTTCTCTAGTGGCTGACCCTTGTTCTTTGTACAGCCCTGAATGTGTTACTGCTGTAGGCGGACCTGCTATTCGTTGTCACTTTATTTCCTCAGGGTACTCGACAACCAATAGTGACTGGACAGGGAGATTTGCACGCTGGCGTAATCTCGTCTGGATCTGATCGAATCCCGACGAAGTGACTGATTGCTTGAATGTGCAGTTGAGTCGAGATCAAGGGTGGTCGCTTAGTACGATGCTGTGTTTACTATCTTATGCCCTGTTTTCGTCGTGGTTCGAATTTCGAATATCACCCGTTACGCTAGGCAATTGTGGTGTTCAGGGAGGGGGGGCACAAGATCGCTCACCGATTCAGTGGCTTTCTCTTGCAGACCATGTGATGTGTTTTGAAGTGGCGATGCTTCATTATGCGTTGATCGGGAAACTGGCAGAATCAAAGAGCTGGTGCCACACGAGTCAACAATGGTGGGGGCGGTTGGTAAAAGGGTTTTGGTGTGTATGTATGAAGAAATGCGGTGGGAAATGGTCGGACTAGTTAACTGTCATGTGTTGTATGGCTATTCTTCATCTATATGTACAGTTCCCATCACAACGAAGCGCCCGCGGTGTCATGAAGAGTCATCTTTAAAAGTATGTCCGCCTTTCTGCAACCACAGAGCAGAAACAGGAAATTCTAGGCCCGAAAATGACAGCCCATCAGCCGCCGTCACCGCTTCTCGTGTAAGTTGGGCATCGAATAAATGTATACCCATAGCGCCCGGATGCATCACGATCTTCCTGATTGGCCCATCCAGCTTCCCCCACACCCTCTCCCGGCATGCCACGACAACGGGTGGACCCGTGGTGAGGCTGCGATACCATGCAGCATACGCAACTATGTTACGCTGAACAAATTTCTGACCCAATGCCCTGAGTTATGGCCACGATAACTCAGACAGTGGGATCTCGGAACCCACCAAAAAGAAACTGTTCCTTGCATATTTCGATATTGTCTCCCAACATGGACTTTTCCAAGTCCGATCTCCCCAATTTCAGGAGGAACATGAAAACTTCCAGCTGGACAGGTAAGCCGTCCCAGTAACTGCTGGCTAATAGAAGGGTGGGATCACTGTGGTCGCACCTGTCTGCTTCCAGCTCAGCGAGTGAGCTTTGCAATTTCCGAGTCCAACAACGCTTTCGCGGCGATCACTTCAGCCTTGTCATATCCTCCCCACCCGGCTTCGTTTCCTACATTCCGTCGCACGATCTCGGAAAGTTTCGCCGTTGCAACCTCGTTCAGGCGTTCCACGGTTTTGATATTTGGTGTTGGTAAGCCTGCATCTGCTTTGGATTGTCGAGAAATTGGGGACTGGTTGGCTAGTATGCGGTTCGTTGTCTGGCGAATCATGAGAACTTAATCGGCCTCTACAAGCAGACGATACATACCAACTTCAGCCCGTAGTAACCCCGAAGATAATCATCGCATAGTTCAACACTCCTGCAGAACCTTCGGAATGCCTCGGCGAGATATTTGTCGGCTCCAGCTTCCCCAGTTGTGGCTGCCATGTATTGAACTTCACCAAGGCGCGCGTGGATCTATATTGATAGTCAGGCCTGATTTGATGATCTGTAAAAATAGTACTAACGTTCCACGCATAAGGTGTGACCAAAAGAACCTCCTCTAAGGCAAAGATTCCTTGTTGGTACAGCCCCTGAGATACGTATAGTTCTGCCAGCTCAGCCCAGGCTTCTGCATCCGTAGGGGACGAATCAAGGAACTGATTTAGGGCAACGACTGCCTCCGGGATCTTGTCGAGGGATTTCAGAAGCGCAATTCGTCGTTTGGAAACAGGCTGGCAATGATCAGAGTGGTGACTTTGCAAGGACACATCGGCAGCTTACCATATTGCCAGGATTCTGCACCAGAATATTCTCATACTCTTTGAGAATATTCTTTAGCGCGGCATCGTCATTTGCTCGAGCTTCCTGGAAAACTCCTCGCAATGCCATCAGTCTCTCGTTATCCGTGCCAAAACGTTCTGTCAGCCGCTGAAGGCATTGAGATGCAGACTGCTCGTCACCAGTTCGCAGGCATGAAAGCATCAGATTCTCATAGGTTGTCCACAGTTCGGGAGTCTCCGCAGCGGACCACAGGGAGCTGACAGAATAGGACGAAATGGCTGAGGGGGTGCTTTGGAGAAGCGTCGGGGCCTGCTGAGATAGACTGAGAGCGACAGAGGGGGGAAGATGCGCAGGAGGATGCAGTAAAGAGGATGACATGATGTTGTTTGTTCAAGAGACTGTGCGACAATTGCGGAGTAGGTCAACCCCGTAGAGGCGGTTCGAAACGTAAATGCAATCTGTTGATGGAAAGTAGTGTAATGCTGTAGTCGCGTATCGTGGCTAGAAACTCGACGCATCTGAAGAGTAAGAGCTCCCATGGTTCGTGGCACGCCGCCTTGACAGTATAGATGCCGCTTTTGAGTGCTTGACGTGCTGTGGTTCAGGTTCAGCCTTCCGTTCCGCGCTTGGTGGGGGAATAGACTTGGTCGCGAGACAACTTTCGCGACTTTACTGTGTAGCCCTGTCTAGATGGTCAACTTGAATACTTCAATTTTCAACTTTATTACGGCTTTGACTGAGTGACTTGATAAGAATCACAGTATTTTTTTCTTACATTGTAGTGTCATGAACCTACACACTCTATAAGCTGCTGCTGTGCGCCAGCCCTTCCCAGATTGAACATCTGCATCACGAAACAATATGTACCAACCTGCCGCTCCTCTTCATAACTTCTAAACTAATCATTCATAGGTTTGAAAAATCACTCTACGACCTCATTCGAGGTCTGCGGAACCACAAGGGAAACGAGAAGGAATATATTCAGAACAGTCTTAAAGAATGTCGGGCCGAAATTCGAGGGCAGGATATGGGTTAGTGATTTGCCTGAGGTCGGAGAAGTCGATGTTGACAGTAGTGGAACAGACTTGAAGGCCACTGCCCTCTTGAAGCTGGTATATCTTGAAATGTTCGGCCACGATATGTCTTGGGCTTCCTTCCATGTACTCGAAGTCATGTCTTCTGCGAAATACCTCCAGAAACGAGTTGGATATCTTGGAGCGGTCCAGAGCTTTCGACCTGATACTGAGGTTCTAATGCTTGCTACAAACTTGCTGAAGAAGGTAGGACATCATTGAAAGTACTCATTGGGATCCGTCTAAAGTACGTAGGACTTGACATCCACCGCCATCACCACAATGTCCCTTCCAATCATAACATTGCCACACATAATCACCCCCTCATTGGCAATGTCTGTTCTGTCGGACCTTCTCCCGCGATTGACTCATTCACACCCCACAGTTCGAAAGAAGACGATCGTGACGTTGTACAGACTGGCGTTGGTCTATCCGGAAACCCTACGGCCTGCATGGCCAAAGATAAAAGACCGGTTGATGGATGAAGGAGAGGATCCTAGTGTAACAGCTGCAATTGTCAATGTAGTCTGCGAATTGGGTTGGCGCAGGCCTCAAGACTTTCTTCCGCTAGCACCCAGGTTATTCGAGCTACTGGTCGATAGTGGAAACAATTGGATGGCTATTAAGTTGATTAAACTGGTAGGATCTCGACATGCATGCTATGAGGCTAGTAACTAATATATCCTAGTTTGCCATTCTGACACCCTTGGAGCCACGGCTTGTCAAGAAACTTCTTCCTCCTCTTACCTCGCTCATACGGACTACCCCGGCTATGTCTCTGTTGTATGAGTGCATCAACGGCATTATTGAAGGAGGTATATTAGAGAGCAGCGATGATGGCGGCGATGAGATTGCTACGCTCTGCGTCAGCAAGCTACGAGGCATGATACAAATTGAGGATGATGCAAATTGTACGTACACTCGAGTTCAAAGATGCACTCATTGCTGACTTGCTCAGTGAAATATGTTGCTCTTCTGGCATTCAATAGAATCGTTGTGACCCACCCACACCTTGTTGCCCAACAAGAGGACGTCATCATGGAATGCATCGACAGTGCAGATATCTCCATCCGACTACGAGCTCTTGACTTGGTCGTTGGGATGGTCAACAGTGACAATTTGATGTCAATTGTCGGACGGTTAATGAGGCAGCTGAAGAATTCACGATCAGCATCCGTTGAAGAACTTCATCCTCGTGCTACTCCTATCGAACCAGCTGCAGATTCAGATGATGAGTCTCCAGAAGTTGCAATCAAGAACAACAATGGCGGGTCGGAAGCGCCACTACTCCCCGATGACTACAAAATCGATGTCATTTCTAGGATACTAGAAATGTGCTCCAGCAACAATTTTGGAAATCTCGTGGACTTTGACTGGTATATTGACATCTTGATTCAACTTGTCAGGACTGCCCCGATTTCAGGCTCGGGTCCATCTTCCGAACAAGCAGATTTTGGACTAAGAGCAGGCATCGATGTTTCGGAGCTCATCGGTGACGAGCTGCGGATTGTCGCTGTAAAAGTCAAGGCTGTTCGAACTCAGGCCACAAGAGCTGCGGAATCTATTCTCATATCAACTTTCAACGATCCTTCGTTTCCCTTGCATGCAGGCAGTGGTGTTTTGCGGCCGATCGCATGGATGTGTGGGGAGTATGCCCTGTCCTTGGCATCTCCCGATGATACTCTTACGGCTCTGTTGCAATTGACTAAGGATTCGACCGTCGCAGAAGGCCTGGCTGTTTACTTACAAGCTTTGCCAAAGATATTCTCGCTAATCGCTAGTGATGATCAGTCACCTTGGACACCAGAGAGGAAAACCATGACGTCACTTTTGATGGCCCGAATAATTCATGTCCTTGAGCCACTTGCAATGCATCCGGACTTGGAAGTCCAAGAGAGAGCGGTAGAATTTTCAGAGCTCTTGAAGCTCGCGGCTGAAGCCTCCTCAGGCCAGGAAGCATGTTCAGACACTTCAAACTATTCGGATGCGCCCTTGCTCCTTACGCAGGCAATTCCAGCTTTGTTCGCAGGAATAGAGCTGAATTCTGTAGCTGCTGGAGCACAAAAAAATGTCCCCATACCGTCGAATCTCGATTTAGATCAACCCATCAATCCAAATCTTAACAATCTACTGAGAGCTGTCGAGTCGGCAGTCTTTGATCAGCACGACGAAGACGAGTTCGAAGTATACTACCATCAACCGCCACCGCAAACACAAGCATCGCAAAAAGAGAACGAACCTGCGATATCTCGGCTGGTCGGTACGGAGGAAGTGGTGCAATCCTACCAGCAAGGCGGCGAGGATTCTTATCTCGACCCGGACATTGTAGCCAGACGACGGGCCGAACGACTCGAGAGAAATAAGGACGACCCGTTCTATATACCTCCTAGTGATGATAGATCTGGAAGGACTACTCCTCTACACAACATCATCCAGAGCCACAATGGGCCCGACCTGGACATAGACACTATACCTGTTATGCAACTGGATCTTGGAAAATCTGTCGTTGCTTCTGTCCAGTCGTTACCTAAAAAATCCGCCTCACGTCAAAGAATTCAAGTTGCTGCAGACGAGACTCTTGGCACTGGCGGAACTTCATCGCCACGGAATGATGACTCGGAAAATAGCTTAGAAGGTCACCAGAGGCCCAAGGCGAAGGGGAAGCATTCTCTTCTTCAAGTTGACTCGAGCCACATCGGAGCCTTCTCGCTCGAAGGCGACAGCGCCCCTGTGGACTTTGAACGTCAACAAAGGGAAGAGGCCGAAATGGCAAAGGCAATGCAAGAGGTCGAGAGATTAAGATTAGAGATGCAAAGGGCTAGCGAGAGGATTCAAGCTGCTCAGGGTGTGGAAGGGACAGTAGTGAAAAAGAAAAAGAAGAAGGTAAAAGCAGCTGACACAGGCTTGGACGATGAAGTTGCGACAGATGTTGTCAAGAAAAAGAAGAAAGTGAAGAAGGCCACTGTGGCAGACATTGCGCAAGGAGATGCGACAACGGAAGTTATGAAGCCAAAGAAAAAGATGAAAAAGATGAAGATCGATGAAGCTGGCGTTGAAGATTCTGGAGCATAGCGGAACTGGGCAGGCATACTTGGTGTTTGGAGCATATGCATGACTCATGGTAAATGAAATGAGAAGCTTGACGCGTATATGGAATGACTTCACGACACATTACCTGAATGAGAGAATGAAAAAACCCATTTTAATCCTAAATCGTTTCGTTCCCCACCATTGCCAGACGGAGTAGATTTGAAAGTAGAAGCGCAAAATTCAGAAACATAGCTTGAATAGGGTCAACGCTTGAAGCTATAATAATCCATAATCTTGCTCCATAGAGAAGCGAATAGATGCTCAGCAGAAACATTATTAGCGGATGATAGGAAGTATTTTTAATCAAGATTTCCATTATAGATTTCTGAAGGATCGAAAAAATAGAAGTACTTACCTTCCACTGATGCAGAATTATGATTTATATGTATTGTCTTTTGTCATGTCTCACCCTATGATTCCCCGAAGGACTTGCTTAATAAGCAAGTGTCACGTCAAAAAAAAAGTTAAGCGAGCCATGTAAATATTGTAGATCTATTGTAGAACTAATAAATGATCGTGTCGAAATATTTGTCAAATATTCCTGGACAATGATAAAGAATCGAATAATCCATCTCGAAATGCCCCGGCTCGAAGAATTGCGCCTTGGCCCAAAGCTCCCATCATACACATTGATCCTGCGGACCTTATGCTTCGGCGAACGTTGTTCTGAATCGAAAGTTGAAGTTCTTTTGAATGAGTGTATTTTGTTTCCACCATCGTGGGTAAATTTTCCTCATTGGATTGTCTAGATTCCTGCGGTGAACCCAGATGCAACAGTCAGAAGGCCGGTGATGGCGGTTCTCAATCCAGTGACTACCAATGAAACGCTAACGCGAGCAGCGGCTACGGCAGACGCAAAGATCGTCAAGGGAGCCACGAAGGGCAGGATGGCGGCATAAACGGCATTGACCTCGTCCTTGATAGCAGCTTGTGCGGCTACATGATACATCAGCGTGTGTCTTCACGAAATACTGCAGTGTAGAACATACCTGGCGACAAGTTGGAGGCCGTGATGGTAACAGCGGCCTGAATCTGGGAAAGAAGAGCTATGGTGGCCTTCAAAGCTCCGGTCAGATTGGCAATTTGAACATCTGTGATGCCCCCAATTCCGGTAATCACACCGCCAACTCCAAAAGCAGTGGTGGCTACAATGTCTTTTGTGGCCTGTGCGAATGCCGCTGCAATGGCATCAAAGTCGGCAGAAACTTTAGCCACGACCTGTGCTGAAGCTTCTACATTGCCTCTGATAGTGCTTGTCAGGAGAGCTGTGTGAACGTTAAAATCTTGCTTGCACACGCAGTAGTGCTGCGAATATTAAATAACTCACTAATATCATTGACATTAGTCTGAACAGTGTTCTGCAAGGTGGCAATGATGCTGCCGACACTGGTGACGGTGTCGCCGCGTTTCTCGATTTCGGTACTTGCTGGAGCAGCCAAAATGCTTCCAAAGAGCATAAAAGACGAGAGGATGGAGAGCTTCATATTGCTTGGAGGTTGAAGTGGTAGTAAAGTGAGTTGAAGATGTGTGTTTGAAGGTGGCTGTTCAAGTGATTGAGATGAGAGAAGGCTTTGTTGAGATGAAGAGTTGAGTTCTGAGGGTAACGGCTTGGATACTTATACAAGATCAAGAAGAAGCATTATTGCCTCGGACGTGCTTGATGAAGTCTGGCCGGAGTTGATGCTAGGCTTGGTATTCTCCCGGTTTGTTCAGTGAAGCAGATTCTACTTCTGGACCCTGGGATCCGCAATGAGAGTCGATTTACAGTGAGCCCAGAATCTAGATTTACAGATAGGAAAGATCAGCACCGGCGATGTCAACTCTACCGGCTTAAACCCAGCCGATGCTTTCAGCTAGATAGCCAACAGATAGGAGATTATGATAGCCACAGAGGTCGAGCAACTAGATGAAGTCATTGAGCTTCTAGCTAGCCTCAATTTGTGAAGGATATCAATATTGACGATAACGACTATTCTAGAAATGGAGATTCGGCCGAGATCTCAGCTGGACAGCCATCTGATGAAATGCAGGGATGCAACACTCAAGTGTTGACCCCGATCGGATGGAGAATTGTGACTCGTAGATTATTCGAGTAGTAAGGCTACAGTATACGCAGTTATCACTCTTGGGCTCTGAGCTGCGCAATGAAAACAAAATACTGTCTCTTGTGATCCACTTCTTAAGTCCGGCATGTTGGCGGACGAGCTGAACTTCGTGAGGCTGGAGTAGTAATAGTGCCAATGCAGGTATGCTGGTATTCTGATATGGCGAACTAGGACGAATAATGTGCGACTCTGCGATATGTCACAAGCGGAACGCTCCGGGTGGTAGCTGTAGCACACAAGTCGCTTGATAGCCCAAGTTCCAGGATCTATATCCCAGAGATGGTGGCAAGTATCCGAATCTAAGTGCTAGGAAGCAAGTCCAAATTTCTTAGCAAGAACCGATATTCTGCTAAGCCTCGCTCTTGGAGGCTGCGGTTGGGTTCCGGTTCGCTTACAGGAAGCCAATCATCGGAAGTATCTTTTGACGTCCTGACGATTCGCATGATCGAGCTTCACGCCACAAAATCAGTCCAGCCGCGGGTTCAGAGATGCACTAGAGGATTACAGGAAGGTGAACTTCCAACGCCTTTAGTACTGAGAGTGGTAAGTGCGCCTTGCTAAGGTCACAATCGCTGCTACAAATACTTACAGGATCGTGCACAGACGGTAACTCGAGGTTGTCGTGGTTGTCTAAGCCTTCCCAAGTTCCTAGATGGTGAGTTATCGCTCGATCATGAAGCTGCAATACAATGGCAATAGTGCGAGGAGCCAAACGATCTCTGCCCGCCTGTACGGAAGAGAGTCATGATAAGATGCCGCGGTTCATTACACTGCAAGGAATCTTCGTTCTCTTTGCCTGTTCTTCAATGGTGACTGAACCTCTCGAGTAAGCCAAGTGCTGATGCGCATGTCACATAAACATGTCGTAAAGCTGGCGACATTGAGCTAACTAGTTCACACTAGACTGTCCCTTTCGAGTATGATCGACGATACGCAATTGGCCAAAGCCGTTGGACATTTTGATAGTGAGACATAACTCAGCCTAAGTAATTTTTTGGCAAAAACTAATTCCCACCACTGAGAATCATTTGTTCGATGAGCAGTTAGCGGAGTTACGGAATTCAGTGATAGTAGCAGCTTAGCGAGCGAAAGATCGTTTGAAACATCTCCCGATTGGAGACGTTCTCGTTGTGCACCAATTGGCGTGTGCAACTAATAGCATTAGCGCACTGTCTTCCTCAGTCCTCTAAAAAGCTGGTGTATGCCAGGAAAAGCTAGAAAGTCTGAATGTAGGTTATCTTGGTTTCACCCCCACAGATGAAAAGGTAGCGCAGGTAGGGGGGCTGCCACCGTAAGTAATACGTCAACCTTTCAGCGCCACAATAGACTTGCAGTCTAGTCAACCCAAGACTAAGAATCATGCATCTATCAGATTGTTATCTGAACAATTCGAATGAAGATCTTGAGGATCCACTGGAGTCCCCTTTCAGTTTTACCCCCAGACCATGCAGCAAAAAGCAAAGATGTCTTAGGATGACATGGTAGTGTGTTCCCAGCTTTCAAGAGGAAGAAGGGAAAGCCTCTTCTCTGATCGGATTCTTTCACGAGATATTGGGAAACTCGATTCTGAGAGCTTTGCAAGATCTTGAAACTAGAGGAGACGATGATATATACCTCTTTTCTCACTTGATATGTCCAGGCAAGGTCACAAAGTCATTATCGATCGACGTGGAGATTTGAGTCAGATTGTAAGGATAATGAAGCACTCAACCTCTCGCTTGAGCTTGAAATTGGCGCTTTGAGACTCGAACTGTACACCTGGTGTAGATCAGTGCTCGCCTTCGATAGATGAGAGGGAAGAATAATCCTATTCTTTTCCCTGCACAAGATCATTTGATCTTGTCATATTCGACAAAGAGGTTCAGGTAGTGGATTTCAATGCGCAAAATTCAAAATACACGACTCAAAAGAGAGGGCTTCTGAGGTATGGATATAACTAACTCACAATGTCGTGAGCATGAGTTGGGTACGAGATGTCAACATAGTCCCTCTAGAGATGTGCTAGTACTGATGCGGCAAGGCAAGCGATAAGATAAGAAATTGCTTACTAAGGTTTTTTTTTCTCTTCAAACTTACCTACTGATCCCCAGCTAGAACTGCAACTTTTGCATACAAATACGTCGCAAACATGGACGCAAATTACATTCCCCTCGGCTTCAGACCAGAGAAGCGTGAGATCGTAGAGGAACAGCCTGCTCAGAAACGGGCTCCCAAGGTGATCGGAGAAACTAAAGGTACTGTCGCAGCATTCTCTGATTTTTCTTTGGCTCAAATTCATAGTTCTATTAATTCCAAAAGCTAAAAGCTAACGTTCATCAAAAAGAGGACAAGAAAGCGATTGCGCGCGAAATCAGACTAGCGCAGCGGAAAGAGAAGAAGAAGATCAAGGCGGAAGCCAAGCAGCAGCGGAAAGAAAATGACAGACTTCACAGAAAGCTGGTAAGCTAGGTCCTTGAGAAGGCAAGATCTCTGTCAATTAATTTGTATAGAATCGAAATACGGAGAAATATAACAAGAACAAGGAGCGAAACAAGCAGCGCGCTATCGACCTCGAGCGGCAAAGGATTAGGGCCGATGCCGTCAAGCAAGTCGAACGCCTTGCTGCTATACACGATCCAAGCGGCAAGATGTTTAATGTGGGCGAAGTAATTGTACTACCTGGGGGACACGTCAAGTCAAAGGAAGGAATGCGCAGGGCTGCAGAGGCTAAGGAGCAGAGGGACAGGGAGGAAGCACAACGAAAGGCCATCGAGAATCGCTACAAAAATGCGGAGAGAGCTGCCAAGTTAGAGGCTGAGGAAGCTCAGCGTGCAATCGATCAAGGATTGGACGTGCCGACAGAATTTCCCGCAAAAGAGGCTCTGAAAAAGATGAACCGCCCAAAGAAGATAAGCAAAAAGCAATTGCAGCGACAAGAGCAATTGAAGCCACAGCCAGTACCCCCGAAACCCGTTATACCCGAAGGAATCAGCTTACCGGAGGAAGAGGAAAACCTCCTTGCATTATGGGATATCACAGATGCGCAAATCACCAAACGGTTGGCCGATCAGAAAAAGAACAAGGCCAAGTCGAGGAAGGAACTCATAACTATCCAAAAGGAAAACAAGAAGCTGAATAGGGCACTGAAGGTCAAGAAGAGAGAGGCTGATAATCTTGGTGTCATCTTCGACAAGGAGAAGGCCAGAAAGGAAATACTAGCACAGGTAGCTAAGCGTGGTCAACCAAGATCTGATTCCGACTCAGACACAGACTCGGATGCTGATTCGAATTCGGATTCTAGCTCTGATTCGGATTCTGGGTCAGACGTGGAGGAGGTCAAGCCAAAGGAGAAAAAGTCAAAGGGAGCACCACTTCCGAAGCTTGATCTAGGGCTTATCGAGAAAGCTGCGGAAATCGCGAGGGCTCACAAAGAGAAGAAACAGAATGCGAAAGAAAGGAGGCGCCAGGACAGAAAACGAAAGGCTGCAGAGGAAGCTGCGAGACTTGAATCCGAGAAAATGGCTCCTAAGGCATCGGAGGAAGCTCAACTAGCAAAGGAATCAAGCAGGGCAAAGAGGGCTGCCAAAGCTGCAAAGAAGCATGCTAGTGCAAATGGCGCTGACGATTCTTCATCCAAAAAGCGAAAGAGGACGGAGGATGTGGAGGCTGTTGTCGAAGAACCCGACACGGAAAAGTCTCATAAGAAGAAAAAGTCCAAGTCCGAGGCCACTGAAGTCGAGCTTGTTGAAGGTACCCGGCCCGCGAAGAAGGAGAAAAAATCAAAGCAGGGCAGTGGCGACAGACCTGATGAGACCATTGCTCAGCGGGAGGCTAAGCTTAAAGCCATTTCAAACAAAGGCGATGACGGTCCTTCTACTGGAGCTGAGCAGTGGAACCCAGATGCGTTGGCTGGAGATGCCGCCCGGAAAGACAAGTTTCTTCGCTTACTAGGTGCTGGGAAAGGGGGAAGTAAAGCAGACGAAAATGACAAGAAGAAGAACAAGGACGCAGGTGTTGACATTGTTAAGATCCAGGAGGAACTGGAGCGCCAGTTCCAAGCAGGTGTAAAGATGAAGCACGATGGAGGTCCTAAGAAGCGTGGATTGGGCGCATAACGGGCGGGCGTTTTCTGGAGTACAAAAATGGCGCTTCACTTAGCAGGGCCTCGCTCCGGATATTTTTCATGCATAGATTCCTTTGATGCTACAATCTTGAAGTTCTTCAAAGTATGAATATTGCTCAATTCGATACGCAAGAGTGTAGGCTCCCAGAATGTAGATTAACGGACCCAAAACTCCGATAAGATCCTCTTTTCCGTGTATAATTTTCAATGATGTACAACACACCACATCCATTCAACCTAAGCCATGATAGCATTGTAGATTCCATTCCAGTATGTATCCAGCCGTCTGTACTCTGGCTCCGGCCCTCGACCAATACCCAAATTCTCTCCGCAAGTACACAGCTTCTCTAAACCACTCGTTCATTCCTCACGAGAGGAAGAATCTGCTGATCAGTTCGAATACGAGACCACCGAAGACTACGAATCCGAGAATGCCTTAAAATTAATAATCAGCATGCGCCCTTCTCGCATAGTCACAGGTGGGAAATTACCGAGCACCATTGGGCTAACCGGGCTCTTGAAATCCTGCTTCTTCTTTACTTCTTGCGTTGGCTTTCCGCGCTTCAAATCAAGGTCCTTCTGAAATTTAAGGTTGGCCTTGCGTTGTGTAGGTGTTTGTGCCTGGTTTTCTGGTCAGCCTTGCTCTGCTCTCGTGCTCTTGTTCCTGCAATACCATTGTGAGGGTTCGTAATTAAATTGAGGGTGTGCTTAAGAACTTCTTCAGGCAATGGAGATCGGACAGCTTGGGCAAGAAGTTATGATGGTAAAAAATGTTGGTTCTCGAGAAACGTAGGTACTTGATGAGAACGAAACGAAGAAAGATATCTGTCCCATTGACTTCACTACCACTATGTCGGGCCAAAGTGCAGGTCCATTATGGAGCCGGGGAGCTAATAGCGACAGGGCTGTCGCATACTAGTGCAAGGCTAGAATAAATGGGCGGTCGTGCGGCCGCGTTTGACTCGTCGCCTTCTCGTCCAATATCGAACCCATCCCTCCCATTCCTCACTCCGAAAGGTTTCAACAAATCCAAATCAATATCATCGACAACTGTCGTCATGATCCCCATTTCGACAGTCCGCAGAGGCGGTGGCGTAGCTGCTCGAGTTGCAAACCAAATCCGATTCAATACCACAGAAGCTGGGCAGAAAGCAGTATCTCCACATGTAAGCTCATGTCTGAACAGACATCTTACCAATTCCGTTCTCCAAAGATCATTCGCTAATATCAGTCCTGCAGGTTGGATTCTACAAGACCTTCACGAGGCCTGTCGCGAAAGTTCTCTTGATGGCAACCTTCACTTATCAACTTGCATACTGGGGCTGGGTATATCTGGAGAAGGGGGAGATCAGAAAGCAGAAGAGTGGTGAGTTAGACAGATGTAGTAAGCTGTAAGAGCTACGCTTATTCTTTGCCTGCAGCAGAAATCGAGGGTCTGGAAAATAAATTGGCTGTATTAACGCAGGAAAAGGTGAAGGAGCCTTGAAAGCGCATGTTAAGCTTGACGACCGTATCTCGGCCCTATTCAACTCCAAAATACGACCTTTTGTATCATCAAATCAGTTTTGGTTGATGTAATGTCAGTCTCGCCGAACCGCGTCTACTAGACATGAGCCAAGGGAGCTGATCTGCATCGTGGCATAGAACTCACCACGCGCCCGGGCTATGAAAGGCACACATTTTTGTGGGAAATGTGTACCTCAAGGCGAGACTGGTGGCTTTGGATCCGTGTATTGTGTGCTAGGGCTTTTACAAAGATCTAATGATAATGAATTACGTCGGTGGTGTCCGCATAATATATACTGCTCCTCAAATGCATCCGAGGTTCTGGGCCAATTAGGTTCCAGCATTGTCTCGCTTAGACAGGGGTGCTCTGATGTAAACAAACATACTTAATTTAGTTATAGCTGAGATCCAACTTCTTATTCAAAGAGAAGTATCTCCTTCGAATATCCTATGGATGCTTGAGTGCCACATGAGATCTTCCACTGGTCCTATGTCGTGTCACGATAACACTAGTCCGCTGTCTTGACTTTTCCAGCCTCCTGCTGCTGTACTTGTAAGACACATGAGCATTTTGCACGTTTTTCTTCATCTTAAAAAGTTATTGACGATGTGCGTAATATTTTCCAAATACATAGGTATATCTCAACGTATGGCTGCTGAAACAATGGCCAAGTAATTGCTGGTTTGGTCTCAAGCAGGGGGTTGTGTTTAATTTAGGGAGCCATATTTGGGACTTCCGATCCGTTTTCAAACGATGGGAGCACCGCCCGAGATAAAAACTCAATCAGGATGGATCGCCGTTTTGCGCTGCCCTTGCTAATTCAAAATGAAAGATGGCTGGCAGACCTCAAACCAATATTGGATGGCACGTTTGGTGCAGCTTGGAACCGTCCCTTGCAACGACATTTATGGGGCTAAATCTGGATATTTTTGTATGGAATATATTCCTCAAGTGAAGGGTTCCGGAGTTCAACTTGAAGAAAGGTTGCCAACTCTTTGTATCATTCCTCTGGGCCATTCCATCCAATGTGCCCAATCTCTGCCCAGATAATCCCCGATCGTGCCCACCATGTACGCAGGCTTCTCATGGCACCACCACCATTTCCCTCTATTACTTGAAAGAAGGTACGCCACTGCCGCATAATAATATGATAGAAGTACCAGTGCGATACCATCTAGCTCGTCTAATAATGTGATGAATTCAGAAGGACACATGGATTGCCAGCGTAAGAAGCATGAAAGCAGTTCTTCGAGAACGCTAGGCTGCAGATCCTTTGACGTGGATGTTGATAGGTAGAGTGTGAGAGATTCGATTCGCTCGATGTATGTATCGCGGTGCACTAGAGCTGGTGCATCCGTTGGGAGGTGGTTGAGGAGGCTCATGAACTGTGCGCCGGGCCCCATACTTGGGGTAACATGTGGGAGAAAAAGTCTCGGTTCGACAAGGATTTGAAACGGGCCACTCTGTGCTGCTATCGGGCGATCAGCTAGAATCGAGGGTATGTATCGGAGGAAGGTAAGGGAAGTGTCTCTAGCAGGAAGGACAGCTGTGGGATTGAAGTCGAGAATGGAGCAGGCGTGGAAGCTGATAAGGAATGATGCAGCTATTAGTGCATCTCGGTTCGACTGTAAATTGCTTTGAAAGTCCGCATGGAATGCTGTGACTGCTTCATGATGGTGGTATTCTTCGAGAAGCTTGTAGTCTGGCTCAGGACCGCTGATCAGAGAGCAGGGCACTTTCTGAAGATGCCTTGCAGAAAGTGCAAGTATTGTGTGCATCAGGAAGCTATGCTATCATCTTGTTAGCTACTAAAACTTGGGTACGAAAGTATCCAACCAGGGGCATACCTGAAGCGCAAGTTGCATTGCATCTTCCGTCCATCTAGATATGAGAGAATGTTAGTTCCGTACTTAGCAATAATGCAGAAAGGCGATGAAACATATTCAGCAGCGGAGTCCTGCTAGTATACGAGAAACAGTAAGAAGTTCTCCCGAACATACAGCTGCTGTGGCCCGATGAGGTCTCGACTCGTCGTCGACGTAAAGTGTATCAGGAGCAGAAGATCATGAGTCTCGAATATTGGAGACTGCTCGATAGGCATAGGCAACAAGTCATGGCCGAGCCAATCAAAGTTACCAAAGAATGAGTTGTCATACTCGAGCGGGGGTTGTCTCTGCTCTCCGAAACCTGAGTAGGGAGGAGAGGGTGTTACCGAGTGCTCGCGGTCTATTTTGTGTGAGGTCGCTGAGGCAGTTGAAGGAGACCTAGACTCTGATGCTGCTGGCAGTGAGAATGTGCTCACAGAACTCTGCCACTTTGGCACATCATTGGCTGGATAGACACATCCTTGAGATGACGATTTGCATCTGGAGCATTTTGGTCGAAGTTCATCGCACTCATATCTCGTTAGTCGTGGTCCCAATTGGGCATATGGAGAGGGTATCAAACCTTGATCCTTTTCTGTTTACATGCCATACAGCCTAAACGAGACTTTCCATTCGACCTTCGGGTTCTGACTGCAGGGGCTTGTTCTGATGATATGCCACCATCGGTCCGGTGCATATTTTGTATGGTCATGGAATTCTTATCTCGCAAAATGCTACTGTCTGTAGTTTTGAGTATGGGGCGCGCTTGTTTCCTTGGTAACGATCTCGAGTGAAGTGTCTTTCAATTGCTAGGTTGTGAATATCGCGCATAGATTTTGGTACATGAAAGATTTTGTTCTTTACGGAATTAGCTCTCTCCAGTCGAAATGGTTCAATATAATGTTTCAACTTTCAACTAGCCATTGCTAACAAAATCGGACGGAGAAGACGGGGTTTGTGCCCAAGGTCGACAAATAACAAGATATTGAAAACGCTAAGCCATGGAAGTAAAGCGTGTTGATGATAGCTCCATCCCCTCTTTCTGGGTCATGGCAAATATATGAGGTTCCAGAAGCTCGAGTGTCTCTCCAGAACAGTTTCACGGGGTACCGTTTTAGGCAGACGCGGCAGGAGAATTTCTGATTTGTCCAATACTCGATGTACTCCAGTTTTAAACTGTCATCCATATGCGTGCGAAGCGGCCGGTCCTTGTTCGAGGTTACTTAACCAAACGGGGTGGCTGAGTTTCTGTTCTGCTTCTACGTGTCTTGCCGGATGCAGACACAGTTTAATTCCACCTCCCACAACGTCGCTGTGGAAAAGGCTGAACAACTTCTGGGTTTATCTTTAACAGTTGTTTTAAAATCTCGTATATTGGTCTTGGCAAATCAAGCTTTTTAGGCCGCGGCCGATGGCTGTCGTCTTCATACTAGGTACTCAAAGAATATGACAATTGTCAATAACTCGTAGATCCGGAGACGTTTACGAACAATGTCAAAACATAGATTACAGGTGTAATAATCAATGCGTAGATCGCACAAAGTAGCCCCGAATACCCCTCAATATACTTCTATGCGTACCAATCGTCTTTTAAGTCAGCAACCCACTTCATGTCGAAAGCTACCAGCGTCAAAACGAGGCGCAGTTAACGAACGGCCTCGAAACCAAATTACCACCAAATAACATGTCAGCATGGACCAGCAAGGCCTAGACGCAGTGAACAGTACTCGGAGGTTCTGCAGAGGGTTCTGTCCAAATATGATGCATAATAGCGATCCCGACAAAGTTTTGCCTTTGCCGCGATTTTCGTTACCTTCCTTCCCATCTGCGCATTTATTGCGATATGTAGCCAAGGTATGGGCTTTCGGTTATTCATACTAGTCTGAGCTTAGGTTATCTAGAATTTTCGCTTGATACTGAGTCAATGCCAATCTCAAGATCACAAATCCGAATCGAAGCAAGGACAAATTTGTCTTGGTAAGGAATGTTTCGAGCAATCGAGATCTCATTGTCCCATAGCCGCAACACTTGAGAGTAGCATGTTAATTGGAACGGGGAAGAAGTCGAATTCTGCCCAGAGATCAACCTCAATTGATGTCAGAGTCTATGCTGCAAGGGAACAATGCCCGACTCGGTTCCCAGCAATAAAAGATCACAAGATACCTTCTCTTCCATAGATAGAGATTTCGCAGTTGGCCATATTCGATCGCGAGGAGCGGCTCTGGACATACTGCTGTATTACTCTACGTGTACACTGCCACTTCTGCAGCTCGAGGTGCTCATGTAATTGGACTTACACAGGAAAGCAGCTAAGAGTGCTTTATTTGCTCAATGCAAGGTAGTGTACCCTTGCAGCAAGAAAGAATAGATCTTTCATATGCGTGGTGTCACTAAATGATGGCTATGCAAAAGGCACAGCTCTATCACACTGTGATGCACAGCCTCGCTTCGACATGCTGACTTTAGACGAACACAGCCCGACATAGGAAGCTGGACCGTGAATATCGCAAGATTTAGGCTAATTGGAGCATAGATGCCGTCTCATACACATATCAAAACTCGATATATTTGAAACCTGGAGAACAGAATGACGTTGGACGTGTGCCTATTAGACATATATCATGTGTTTCGGCACCAAATACCAGTTGACTTGAGGAATCCTTCAGCTCACTTTTCATCGCTGCTGATGTGCAATTTTTGCATTGGAAAACTCCTCTCTGTACGAGAGTCCACCTAGCGACTACGCATTCGACTTTTCGTCACTCCAAGAGATGCCTCCCAAATCTCAACCGAAGCGAACTCAAGATGACAACAGCCAGAATAGCAAAAATGAGATTGGCTGTTTGAGCCGAAAAGAAGGCTAGACTATTTCGTTGATCCCGATAGACATAGCCAGTGTAGATTCAATAAAAAATCCATGGCTTCTTTGAACAGCACTATCCAAACGAGGCAGAAATGGACCCTTTGAAAGCGGACAGCACGAAAACTTTAAAGGGGCAAACCCCGGTTCAAGCGGATAGCTCTTGTTTTCCAGACTGATTTCATCGCAGTATGCTCAGTAGACGGAAGTGCACATCTGTTCAAATTCTGATGCCATACACAGGCCAAGGAAAGAACGATTGCAACATGAATGGTGATTGCAAGGAATGGCACTATGTTGAGTCGGCCAAGAAAAAGACTCAATGCGCGATTCTCTGCTGGCAAATACCAACCTTCGACAATGTAAAATACAAAACTTGGGCCACAAGGACCAATTGTATCTGGGAAGCACTCTCGATGGTGCTCTGTAGACAGGAATAGAAGCAGAAGATAAACGGCAAACTTTGGTACATTGTGTAGAGAGGTTTCGTTCGTACCTACCGAGGGATAAGCCTGCAACGATCGTTGGCTCTAATCGAAGTTGACTTGTAGTGAAGTCGCCAAATAGAGGAAAAATGAAGGAGTACCTAGGTACCTTAGGTAAGCAGAAGCGATAGTAGATTTCGGCCAATTGTTTCGCCGTCCGGATCCCAACACAAAGCTGGAGCCAGGCCAGGGCCAGGGCCAAAGCCAGATCAAGCTTAAGGTTACGTCGCTTTGCTATCTCGCAATCCTCCCGGTGCCCCGACCCCAGCTATTTTCTTGCATGGCATTGTGAATACGATGCTTACTCGACTCGAATACGAACTCGATTACACTTAGGGCCAACCAGGATATCAAATATCATTAAGAATTTGAATCCCCCAGATAACAGAGGCGGCATTAGGACTAGAGGACACAGAGACTTGATTGATGCGACGCTCTCGAGCTCCGACACGCCTTCAGCACCACTCCGAGATGCACGAGCAGCTCAAGCCCGACTCGCAGCAGCAATCGCACGCTCAAAAATTACGAGAAGATGCTGTGCGCAGGCTCTCGCGCTCTCGTCACCCGTACCACCGTCAACACTTTGAGCTGCCGTACGGCTCAGAGAGATTCAACAGTACGATCACGAATAGGCCTTCTACCAAATCGCCCTTACGCTCAGCGCACAATACCGACGATGAAGAACCACAGGAGGTGAGGCGGCGGCCAGAGAGTTATTGGGAGTCTACCAACAGCGAAAGCGGAACTGAAGCGGACGATGAGCATGTCTTAAAGGGACTGCCAGCCCCGAAATTACGGCCTCATAAAGGTCTTAGAGGCGTTGACGGTGAACTTTCGGGCAGTCCAAGTCCGCTTCTATCACCAGCTTCCCTTGATGAAGACTTTTCGCGCGCACCATGCTTCTCTCTACAACCTGATTTACCATCGACTGGCGTCAATAAAGAAGATGTTGATAAGGCCGTGGAGAAATTCCAACGTAGACGAAGGGTCGAAGTCGTGAGGAGATCTACCGAGGTGGGAATCATATGCTTTGTTGGTGCTGTGCTTTGTTGTGATTCTCAAGTCCGGCATGTCATATACACGTGGAGAAAAGGTAAGAAGGAATCTGGAGGTTAGCCTGTACAATACTGACTGTGGAAGAATTGTCCTGTCAATTCCTTGTTACTTCATCGCTCATTATCTTGTACCCTATACGCTTGTTACGACACACTCAACCTTTGCACCCTTTGAAGATGCCTTTACCAATACGGATCCCGTCAAGCTTTGAAGCAGCAGCCTTGATATACCCCTCATCAATTTCCATGCTCGTTACTTTGTTGCTCTGCAGAAAGAATCCGGTTGAATTTCTTCCAAGCATAGCTCTTGGATTATCGTCACTTCCTAAACACCTCATTCCATCGACTGGAGGATTCGGTGGATCTGAAATTTCGCATTGGGCTCTCACATGTCTGCCTATCGTATTCTCGAACTTAACCAAGTCCAAGTCGGGCGTTAAAACGTTGCCTGGAGCAAATGGCATTTTGGAACCCGAAATACTTGTTCTTCTCTATCCTTTACACCAAGCGCTCTGTGTTACATTGCATTACATGACAACAACCAGTCTTCTTACTGCGGAGCTACAATTACTATCGATTTCTCTGATTGAGCTGTTGCTGCTTGCCAGATCCCCCCAAACAACTATTTTGAAAGCACTTATCTGGGGTGGGGGTGTCGGAACGCTTGTTACCTGTGGACGTGTACTGGTTTGGGGAGTGGCACTGGCCAGGGTTCCCAACTGGCGTTTTAGACGGGCTGCGATGTCTGCAAAGCCAATATCAGCCTATTTTCAGAAGAGGGCTCCATTTGGAAGGATCGGCACCGTTTTCTGGAAGAACCTTGCCGCTACCGACTCTAGTGAGGACGAGGTAGTTACCGATTCGAATTCTAAGAGATTGAAGCTAAATACTCGAGGCTCGATGTCAACACATAAGATGTCGACAGAAAATGGGTCCGTTTCGGCCATTGCTCTGGAATCTAAGAATTGCCGTTTGAATGGCGGCGTAAAACCATCAACCGACCGAATTATATTGATCAATCGACGGCACACGCTTCCTTCATTTTCCAGCCTTCCTCCGCGGTCGAGTACCAGTACTCCCTCTGGCCGGAGGAAAAGAGCCGCATCGTCCAGCGTCCAGGCATTCTTTTACCTGACACAAAAGCAGGCGAGTATACGGAAGTGGCTTTATGCAGGCTATGTCTATTTCTGTCTACTGGTCCTCATCTTGATCGGCATTCGCGGTTACGTTCAAAAATTCGCTCTGCAGGGAAACGAACCAATAGGCTGGGCTCTGGGCTATCTTTTGGGTGATCTGCCATGGTTCAGAATGCAGGTCGTGAGCTACAACCTTCAACGCTGGATATGTATCCCGGCTAGGACCGGTTGGGAGCATGAGAAATCCTGCTACATGGGCTGGGTCGAGCATTTACGCCAAGCATCTTTTGGACCAGCAAACACTCGACTGATCCTATGTGCTTACTGGCTGGCAATCATTATCGTTGGTTTAGCTATCGTCCTTCGCCTCTCGTCGATCTACGAAGTTGACACTCGCCGTAAGGTATTCCATTTCATGATGGTAGCTATGCTTCTTCCCGCCACATACGTAGATCCAACATTTGCAGCCTTGGCATTATCTCTGATCCTTGCGATCTTCTTACTCCTCGACTTGTTTCGAGCTTCTCAACTTCCACCACTGTCCAAGCAGCTGGCGTATTTTCTCACTCCGTATGTGGACGGAAGGGACCTCAAAGGTCCTGTAGTAATATCTCACATTTTTCTTCTCATTGGCTGCGCCATTCCTCTTTGGCTATCGCTCGGAACACTCCCACGAACCGGAACGGACTCTCTCGCTGGATGGGAGGTTCCTACGAGGGAGGTGAGCATGGTGAGCGGCGTTATTTGTGTGGGTATGGGCGATGCCGCCGCGTCACTCATCGGGCGACGATATGGACGCCGGAAATGGCTATGGGGTGGCGGCAAAAGTATTGAAGGCAGCATAGCATTTGCTACTGCCGTGGGACTGGCGCTATTGCTCGCAAAAGCGTGGCTTAGAATTGGGGGCTGGCCAGCCAATAATGACGACTCATGGTTTATGACTGGTATGAAATCGAGCGTGGCAGCAGGCATAGCGAGTTTGACCGAGGCGGTTCTTACTGGTGGAAATGATAATGTTGTTGTTCCAGTAGTGCTTTGGCTCTGTGTCAAGGGCTTAGATATTTAGAGCTGCATATATATCACACTTATTCCCCTCCTCTTCATCTCGACCTCTACTAGAATTGCTGATTTCTACTTATTGGTTTATCTTGGAGCGACTTATCAGTCGGTACTGCTTTCCGCAAGTTTGAGAGGTTTTACAAGCTATCTTATCATCGCAGCAAGTGTGGCTATCTTAGCTAGCTCAGCGAGCCTGGCTATCAAAACATCTACAATAACAGTACTGAAGATACCAATCATATATAAGTTCGCGTCGATCATGAGTATGTTGTTTGAACTCGTGGGATTGTTTGTTGAGCCTCGTTATCCTAATTTTACTCTAATTACAGATTTGTTTCAACGTACGAAAGTTTGACAAACTGAATACTAAATAAGATCTGGAAAAGCTATTCCTTCCAGGACATCCGTGATGTTCAAGCTGACTTCTACAGTGTTCACTCAAACCACATGCTGCTCATATAGGTGCTTTGTTTATTTGGAGGCCCTCTCTTAACTGCAGGCCGCTGGTGACATTCGCTTAGCTGACTGTGGTGGAATGCCAGTATACTCCTTATTCAAATCTGAGGTACATAATATTCCCATTTGTATTTAGGTCCTGCATCTTACAATGGGATATCTCGAATTAGATTTACTTTATGATATATTATATTACACTTCATTCACATCGAAGTCCATGTCTCCCGCCACGATACAAAACCAGTCCATCAGAACAGTTTCTTGAGACCAGCGTCAACTGAAGCTGCGACGATCCCCTGGACCACCTTCTCCGGCATGCTCAAGAAAGGCGAGTGTGAGCTGCTCATGGTAAAGCTGAAGTAGTTCTCCGGGAACTGAGAAGCCATTTTTTGTTGCGTGGCGATAGGGATGGCTTGATCTTTTTCAGTAAAGAAGAACCCAACATTGACGCCTTGGTTCCACGGCTCGTAAGTGGTCTTGTCGGAGAAGATGCGAGCGGGCTCGTGTCTGAGAGCACCCACGGCTCTGGCGACGAGAGCAGGGTCCTTGACGTCAGCGTAGAACATGCTTTGTGGGTTGGCCGGGCTGACGAAGCCGTCCTGATATACACCTGGTCAGCATTTGCTGATTGGAGAATCACTAACCGGTATGAGGCCGGAAAGGACACGGAACTTACCGCTTCCAGGATCATCCATGGCAAGTATTTTCCTCCAAGTCCATCAAGAAGGCTAGTTCCGAGCGGTACTGCAAAAGCAGTCATGTAAACCAACTGGCCAGGCAGGCTTTCAGCGAGATCCGATTTTGTTTGGAAGAGAAACAAATGATATTCAGAAACGTGCATACCATGGTAACACCTCCACGATTACCAGCAGCTCGACGAGTAGCAAAACCAAGACCCTCAACGGCGTTCGTAGCGACCACACCACCGTAAGAATGAGCGACCATAATAATATCTTTGCCACTATCGGTCAGGGTTACCAACACAGCACGGAGAGCCGCCGCATCGTCGGAGAGACCGGCATTCAGGTCATTGCTGCCAACTGATGGGAGAGGAACTGCCTCCGTTGGATACCCAAGATTTTCGAGCTGGAGACGAACTGTGTCGAATGCCCAAGTACCATGCCACGCACCACTTCATCATGTTAGCCTTTGTCCCTGAAAACCTAAAACCGAATAGCCTCAAGCTCTCGTTCTCTTGCGAATCACAGTTCTCGGGAAGTATGTTGAAGTTGAAGATCTTGCATGCTTCTCCGGGCCATGAATAACCGAGTGTAAATTTACGTACGGTGTGAAGACAATGGTGGGCAAATTAGGCTTTGTTGGAGCAGCCAAAATTGACGTAGCGAACAGAGCGAGAGTGATGAAACGCATCTTGAAAACGTGGATGAAAATTTAGGCTTGAAATAAAGTGCCAACGACTCAAAGTTGCGATAGAGATGAGAGACGGAGATAAATCTTAATGGGATATTCCAGGAGTATATAAAGGATGGCTTCTCCGAAGATGGCCACGGGGGCCTGCTTTGCAATCTCCATCTATGGAGCCAATGGCTTTCATTTTCTGGAAAGAGATATATGAAAATGGGGCATATTCACGTTTTCGGAGCAGACCCGATAGTTCGTCTGATAGTACAGCCTATTCTAGCCAAGAGTAAGAATCTAAGGGTTGATGCAAGGTTACCTAGTGCGTTTAAAGTCATTTATTTGTCAAAATATGCCCTGCGTCTATCTATTGTGTCTTATTTGAAGATAAAACAAAGTTTGAAAATAACAGTATCGGGGTATCATCTTAGTTCGTGAACCTCAAGGCGATCAAGCTACGCCTCTTGTTGACTTAGCGAATAAGCAGTTTGTATTTCGTGCGGTTCTACCCTTCCTCCTAGAGGTTACGCAAGGCTTCCTTGTATAAACCCTAGATTCGTACTCTTGGCTGGAATAGGTTGTACTGTACTATTCGCCCCCACAAACGTTCCACGCAAGCAGGGCTTTAAGTCTCTCTCGAACCTCCTACAGCCACCCTTGCTATTATAAAAGATCGGATTTCGGCTCGTGCTTGAGGAATATTCGAGTACTTAGAGCTTGAGGAACAGGGCTTCAGTCCACAAAAGTTATGTTTGAACATTTACTCAGTGTAAAAACGTACATAAGAACTTCTAAAAAGTGAGTATGTGAAGACAAGATCTCCAGTTCGGACTTCCAATCAAGAAGAGAACTTGAGTTCATAGAAACGAATGAAGACCACTGAAGACGGTCTAGAACGAACCTAACAATATGTTATACTAGTTTTAACCTCTCTGTCGGGGAAAACGGTAGCCAGAATTGATGACCGATAGAAACTTACTGGAATGTAATTTCTACAAATTCGAGGACTGATTCATCCTAAGATTAGTTTAGCAGAATCCTGACCTACTTTTCAATATTATGGCCTTATTCTGTGGCTTTCAATCTGCGTTATGACGAGAAATCAAGTATTATTAAAATTGAGTTCTAGTATTCTCGCTTGTCAACATCGATCAGGTATTTTCCCATAGAGAGCTCTTCTTATCAAGATAGACAACGCATCCGTAGAATGTGGCACGTGGAATTAAGGAACGGCTCGACCGTAGACAAGGATTCAAGAGAAGTCAAATGGAAGAGAGAAGCGTGGGAGCCATGTGGAAGTGGATTTAGAGATCTGCAAACGCTCAGGCGCTTCGGCTTCGGAGGCTTGTGGAGACAATACTTGTTCGGAAATTACTTAGTGGTCAACTTCGTTCGTGGATCTACAGCGGTCATCTTACATAGTTTATGGTTTCATAGGATAGTTGGTATAGTCGTCGCCAACCCAAATACGGTTACCCGGCACGATAACTTTTGAGGGCTTCGGTTGAGTCGCCACCAAGATGTTGACACAAGCTAGCCAAAGTCAACACCTACCAAAATTCAGAGCCAAATAGGCTCAATGTAAGCTCCTAATCAGGCCGAATTCCAAAAGAGATACCTCTTTTCTGGAGCCTAGCCCTAGCTCTAACCCTGTCCTAATTAATACGACTACTACAACTGCGAGCCTGACTACTCGCAAACTTGCAGTCGAAATCCTAACCCTTAGAGCCCTAGCCACGTGACGTTATTCTGTGGGAGTGGTGTGGGAGTGTCGACTTTGCTTAGCGCCTTCCGCCTCAATGGTCTCGACTTAGGAGGAGTCCTTTGGGGAGCTACGCCAACTATATCAAGCTAGTCAAAGATGTTGTGAATAGACTGAAAGATGCGCCTCAATTAGATCTATTTATGGTTCTTACTGAATTTTTTTCATATTGTTCTGCGATAAAGATATATCCTGCCTCATGGAAAAAAGGCCTAGGTCAATTTATCTAAGAGATTTCCTAAGTGCTTCTGCTACTCTTGACTTGAATATTGTACAACGCACAACACTCCTGCTACATTCTAAACAGACGGAAGCTGCGGTATACTTACTTTTAGTTCAGCAGATTCTGTTTGGGCGTCGTGTTTAAAGTAGTTCTGATTCAATAAATCAATATCTGCAGACAAGCCGCAACTGCCACAAGGGGCACGCTTTACAGACCTCTTATTCTAGCTATCTGAAACTTCATTAGATTCAATCGAGCACGAAGCACTCCAATTCTCCCCCTCCTACCCCCCTCCCTTTGAAAAAGCTTAGCGTCTCTAGGTTACTGATAGAAAGTTCTACTATACCCCATTCTCCACCCCTCCCAGGTCCAAACTTGGAAACTTTCGCCCTTAATACAGCTCAAATTTTTACCTTTACATCAGGGACGGATAGCAGAAAGAAGAAAGAATGCCCGGGGCACACCTAAAGACGCTAACCTTTGTTCAAGGGGTGGGAGATATCCGTAATTCAGAAAGTACATTACTAATTAGCTAACGAATAGTCCGAAAAGTGAAAACCGACCACTAAGGGTCAATTTAGTCGAGCTAATTTTCAAAAATTGACCCCATGTCTCAATAACAATAAAGATATTGATAATCTCTAAACGTTAACTTCTGAGTTTATGTCTAGTGTATAAGTAGTTGCTGCGCTAATATTTGATTTATTACGTATTGTTGTAGTTGAGAAAAAGAATTTTGTCATGTTATAGGTGGCGAGGACGGTATTCCGTACATGCCCAAAAGATCAAACATTCTCGATTTGTTGTCTGCACTTGCGTGGGTAGTACCACTGTAGAATATTTCACGGTGCAAGGGGAATTAGCTATTTAGCTAATTCGCCTTCTCTACTTTTTCCCCAACGTAGTAAGTTCTGGGACCTTGAAGCACAGACAGCGAATGGTTGATTGATATCTATGGCCTGCACGAGAGTACTTGTAGTTCAGCGTCTTCCATACGTCTTGTCTGTACACATTCCTCGTCTTGTACTTCTCATCTCTCTAGCAGCCCCCACTGCAAACCCAAGCCCCGAGTCAGAAAGCCGAAAAGAAATACTTTTTCGATTTCGAAAGTCTGCAAAGGAAGGACCAGCCTGCCGCTGTCAAAATTCAAAGGGAGAAAACGCCATACTGGTACTTAACGGGTCGTCGTAAATGGATCACACGTCAAGCCGGCATAAACCATGAGTGCCGTAAGTGGGATGCATAGCCGACAGGGGACGAACAGTCTCTCGATCCCATGGTTTTGCAATATCGGTAGAGACCGGAAGCTATGGAGTTGAGGAGAGGAAGTCACAACATTTCCCCAATCATGTGCATCTTACCGACATCCTATTGCTTTTTTTTCTACCGAACCCACGGATCGCTCTTGGCCCTCTTGGCGTTCTTCTTTGGATCTCGGTTGTTGTAAATATTTGCTGCCAGATGCTGACTGTCTATGATCAGCGCTCGAGAATGAGGATCTCCGCTTTGTATGTCTGATTTGCTGATATCATTACAAGTCATATAGCACCTGATCAAAAGCAAGTAAAAATATCCATACTGCATGAAGCATTAATCGTCCTACTTTCTTAGTCTTCCGCAGTGCTGCATCATGTAGTGGCAGATCCGTTCCTAATCCCTTGAAACGCTATCAAGTAGTAAACCATATGACTCCGAAAAGCAGCGCAAAATCACCCATATGATCTCTTGACCGACCCCATCAACAAAGCAAGAACCCTCCATCTCCTTGCCTTAAAATCCAATTATCCGCACTGACTGGGTCCAAAACTTCTCTCTTCAAGCTATCCGAACCAGTTAGAGTGCCAAAACCCACACAGTCGCCCATCCCTAACCCAGCACCACCTATACTTACATCACTGAACTCACTCCCGAGTATTCCTCCATTTGCTTGCATACTATCTTCGCGTTCCAAGTGCAAAGGGATGGGCGAGTCGACCCCCATACCTTGTGCGAGTTGATCCATCCTCATGCTGGCTAAACTTGTCATTTCAAAGGAGGTAGAATGGAGACGAAGGAGGGAGCGATAGTGTGCGATAGTTGCAGACCAGAGTTCGATGTCGGGAGATGTGTGGCTGGTCAATAACTGAAAGAACATAAAGCTTCCGGCGAGAGAAAAGTTCAGGCGTGACATTGCTAGGGTGTTGTTAGCTGAATACGTTCTTGAATTCAATAAGCGGCCGGAACATCCCAAGGGACGTTTGAGGAAGGCAATGGACTTACGACTCCACCAGAATGCATTCAGTCTGCTGATGCTCATTTTCTCCAGGAACTCAACCACGTTGAGCAATGTCGTTTTAGCTTGTCCTCGGAGTCCTGAATATTCGGGATGGCTCATAGGTAAGCACCTGAGGACGGCTCTCAACAGCACAATTTCCATTGTGTAAAATGCCAATACAACACTGCCAGTACTGTCAAATTTATCACTGATATTACCACTGCAGAGTGAACAAAGGTGTTCGTCTCGGAACGTCCTTAGCCGCGTTTGGAATCCGTCGAAGATAGACAAGAGAGTTTCTATGGGGATGAGTCTGATGCGTTCTAGGGCTTTGTGAGTGTAAAATGTGTTGAGGATGTCGGATAGAATTGTAGATAGGTGTGCCATAGCTACAAACTGCAGAGCTGGTGTTAATGACGAGGGTGTGTTGGCCAGTCCAACATGGGAAAAGTTTGATAATGTGGGAAGGGGAACATTGCTATGCTCATCGTTGAGATAGGATGGCCGGCCGAGTCCTAAGGCGCTCCATTTATCTTGAATATATAGAGCCCACCATATTCGGATCCTCCGGTTGGTGTCTGTGACAGAGAGTGACCAGCTTGATGGGTCATTGTTTAGGCCAAGGTCATGGGCAACACCCACTAAGGAGCCTATAAACGAGGAAAGACCTGAGATGGTGGGTAGTGATGAGGCTGAAATGTTACGCTGAAGATTAAGTAAAGACGCTTCAAGCGTCTCTAATTGAGGATGTTGGTGCTCGATTGAAAGCCTGAAGTGATTAGCGGACCGAATATCGAGGACCGAACAATCATGTAACATACGTCTGCTGAATAAACGATGAGAGAGCTGGAAAATCCGAAGCTGTAGATTGGCAGAAAGGAGCTGCAATGTTGTAAATGACTGCAAGGAGAGGATCACCAGTTTTGGGTGACGAGTTGAAGCGTGCTGGGTCCAAGAGTGGGTACGACTTATGAACTACTTCAAAATAAGTATGTAGAAGCTCATTTGCGTAGGGCGTCACGACAGATTCCGTGTCTATGGTACGATGATAATCTAGTCGTGCATCAGAACGAGTGTCCGGAACAACCTGCATCTCGTTAGTATCAATCTTGGTGATCCTGTAGGCGTTCTGACAGTGAAATGCATCGGAACATCTCCGTTACTGCCTCCCTTGGCTCTCAGGACAGCCCATTCATTTCCTCGGTAACAGCTCTGCTGATTGAAAGAAAAATATCTTAAGACATAAGGATCCTGATCACCACTCAACCCCACGAACTGGCAAATCCAATCCCGGTTTGGCGGACGAGGTCTCGATTCTCCTCGATGAGATGGCACCGATCCCGGTGAACTTGGACTGCTTGTCGAAGTCTGGGACGCTGAAGTTGGTTGACGATGCCTCCTTACATTAGGAGGGAGCACATATTGGCAGCTCTCCCCGCGAGTACGGCATAGCGAGCAATCTTTTTCGTAGGCATCTCTCGTGCAACAGATCTTACGCTTACGGCAGGCATCACAACTGGCAAAAGTTAGGACTGTCTGAAAGAGATCATCAAGTACCTTGAAACCTGGGAAAGCTTACGGCCGCTCCTTCCTGGACTTGTACTTCCGGCCAAGGCTGACCGACGCCTCCGAATGCCTCATCCCCGGACTTGTCATAACTTCGTAAGCAGTCGCGCGGAAGGCAAGACCAAGTACAGTTCAAAGGTGGGGTAGGGCTCGCTAGTCGGAGGTAAAGTCGGTAGTGAGGAGAGTTCAGCTGTCTGCTTGCAAAGTCGTGAGCTTCTTGGACACGCTCGTATGATGTTCGCTTGATCAGGTCAGTAGAAAATACAGAATGAACATCACTAGGTGTGAATGAAATCAAAGGACAACATGGAGTAACAGAGATTAGAGGGCATATGCAGAACAATAGATCTCGGTTTATCTGTGGCTACGCGATTCGGAGCACAGACAGAGTGCACCCAGAAGAGTCGGGTCAAGAGATCCTAGCCTTGGAAGTTGGAACCCGTCATCTCATGTCTGCGTGCGATCCCCTGAGTTCAACTGCTTCGTCCTTGTGCGGGCTACAAAGCAACCTGCGATATGTGAGCTGCGCTCCAATCACATCGTTCAAGGTAAACAGGATCGAGTCAGGGTACCTGACGACATCAAATCAAGATGCTGGCAAACTATATTTAATTAGTTGGGACGAACAATAAATCGAATTCGATCTTGAAGGGAGATGGTGATCTGGCGTAGCCAGGTGCTACCGTCCATCTGTTGGTTTCGTCTCCTCTTCAAGATGTATCCACGTGTATGGAGACGAGTCATGGCCTTGCGAATTGGATTCGTGACACTCTGACAGGTGGGAAATTGTGGGAAATCCCCGTATCTTCAACGAAGATCCTGGACTAAATATGTCTGGCAGACGTTGAATGTTTCGGATTTGGACCCGTTCATCTACCAAGAAATGAAGCGAAAAGGTACTGCTTGGCCAGCCGAACGGGTGGAAGCAGCTCAAGCAACAGTTTCAGGACACACCCGCTGCCTTCTTGGGTTCTGGGTAGGATTGGGATATGAACTCTTGCGGAATCTTGATGATTGCCCTACAGTACCTGCCTACACACAGACACGAACCTTAAATATCCCGGAGTCAGTCCCGCGATTTTCTAGCCGGAGAGAATTTCCTAATACAGACAGCATATGGGCCGTCCAAAATTTGGATTTAGAGTTTGAGAACCGTTACCGTACCGAGATCCAAAGGTGGAAGCCAGAGCTGGCAGAGATTGTACTTAGTACGAAAGTACCATCGTTACCTTACTCGTAATTCGTTCCTCTAAGTTTTCGGCTATTTCTGCTTCGCGATAACGCCCTGTGTAACTTACAGATCCGTCGCTTCGCTGTGTAAAAATTCTGTACATGCAAGAAAAGAAGAGCAAAATTGCAAGCCAATCTCAGGCAGCAGAGTAATATACAAATGAGAAAATATGGCTCGCTCCACGCTCGCCCTTATCTTTGAGTGTCGGTATAATGCCATGTAGTAACACCTGTAGATGCCCGTCCCGTCCTATACCCGTTTCGTAACCCAATTCTTGACCGCGCTGTATATGTTTCTCGTGATGCCAAAGTGATTAGAATCATAAGGATATCTATCTCATGATATCTTCTAATCATTGCATCACACTCTGTCTCCATCGCTCAACCATGTCGAGCTGATTTTGATTTAACGGTTCCATACCTTGCCCCATTGGCATACCCCTAGCCATGTTCATCGGCAGTGCATTTGGATTGTATCCCATGCCCATCTGCATAGCGTATTGGCTGGCGAAAGGCATCATCATCTGATTGTTGAAGCCGTTAGGATTGTAAACATTGAAGTTACCAATGCTAGGCTGCGGAAAGAGACCATTGCCACCATAAATATTGTATGGAACTTGCTGCTGAGCCTGAGGCAGTGGCGTAGGAACGATGCCTCCTCGACCATTGTTGAACTGGCCTCTTTTAAAATCACTGGAAGGAGTCCTATCCGCCTGAGCTGCTGGACGATTCGGAGTGCCGAGATTGAGCATTATGCTTGATCTACGTGCGCTACTCTTCTCATGCAGACCAAGAAGACCTGTTGCGGGCTTCTGATAGTTGACAATACGATCAGCACCAGCGGAAGGATGAGCCTGGAGAATGTCGGCCATGCTGCGACGATTTCTGAGCTCAGGTCTTTCTGATTGATTATCGCCTGTTATACCAACTTCTAGAATTTGCGCTGCGCGCTCGGCTTGAAGACGTTTGCGACGCTGTCCTAGAGTTTCCTCCTCTTCTGAGGGCGGGGAAGGGGCCGCCTCTTTGCCCTTCCCTTTGTCCTTTGCGTTATGAAGGTTGCCTCCAAATTGACTCATCATTTCCGAGGCGAAGTCCCCGGATATGGGCCTGGCAGTTGGTAGACCATTTTCGTTGCCACCTTCTCCTTGGCATAACCTTTCTTGGGGTGTTTCCCCTTCGGCTTGAGGGGGTGCTGGCCCCGAAAGATTCATCGTCGTGGCAGCACGACCTCCTAATGGCCGGCCTTGTAGACGATTCCGTCTTTGACTGAGTGGCTCGTTATCTTCCATGTCTCGCCTCTCCATTAGACCCATAGGCCGGCTCATATCTCGCATTTGCGATTTCTTGGCGTATAACACAGCTAAAGGCACATCTTCATCACTGCCCTCGCCATCTTCCTGAGCTTGAACCGCTGGGTCCTCCCAGGCAAGGTTGATTCTCTTTCCCCTCCGTGATTTTTGCTCCACTTGTGCAACAGCATCTATTTCCAATAGAGTTGAGTGCATGCCGTTTGGGTATGCTGTGGCCAAAGGTCGAGTTCGCTGCTTCTGCTGCTGCTTCCTTAACTGCAATTCGGCAAGCAAAGTTGTAGGAGCGCCACAATACATCTCATCGTCGCGATGTCCCTCAGCAGGTTCCTCGTCATCTCCATCCTTTCCCCCATGACCAAAGTCGCCGCTAACTCCACGTGAGCGAGCATCACCATCAGCGTGGTTTAGAGGAGTCGTATCTTTGGCTTTGTCTTCATCCTCGTCGTCGTCAAGTGGCATCCTGACCGCGCTTTCTACAACACCCGACATTATAGCGGGATGTGTGTTCGAAGCTAGCAAGTCACTGGTGCTGTTCCGTTTCCCGCGTAGCATGTTGAAGGAACTTGTGCGCTTCTTCTGAGTGTCGAATAACTGGCTAGTACTTTGACTGTTTCGCAACTGTGTTCGACCGTACACTTCAGCACCAAGATGACCTGCAAAAGCGTGGTCTGTGAAAGCACTTACAGGCGCATGTGCAGAGGCGTCAAGAATACTATCCAGAGTTGCCACGGCGGATTTATCTTTGAGTTGAACCACTTCACTGGGTCCCGGGAGATCGAAAAAGGTAGTCGCGCGTAGCTGAGGGGGCATATGTGAAACATCCTGTGTGAGTCGACGTCCGCCCATTATGGCTCTTTGGTGCCGAGCCATATATTCTTGGTGATGGCTATCGTCATCCACTGCCAAGTCCTTCTTTGCTTCGTTCTCAAGCACGTCAGGCAGCCAAATCGCGGATTGTCGAGCTGCTGCGGGCAGTCCGCTCATGACTTGCGATCTCCTTTGGTTTCTTGCCATCGCAGAAGGGTTTTTCGACAGCTTCTGGGGTAAATTGAGCATCATTGGTACCGGTGCGGGATAATAGACCATTTGTTGGCCAGTGCCTGGATCTGCGTATGACTGAGGCCTAGGTAGAGAGGCCGTGGAAAGTCTGTTACCGGATGAAGCCCTTCTCTGCGCATCTTCATCTGAACGAATTGAATCGATGCCAGAGACCCTTCTCTGATAATCATTCTGGGCCAAGCCATGGATATTTCTTATGTAGTCCGGGTCGCCGATGTCTCTCAAATTATAGTCGGGTATTGGTGCACCATGTTCACCATCGAAATCCTCCCATATCTTAGCCTGCTCAATGGTATTCATCGACGCAGAAGTAGTTGGCCGATCAGCCTCGACACTCCTTTTCAGTGAGGCATCTGTCGTATTAGGACTTTCGAGCTTATCTACCACTGGCCGTGTAAGGGTTGAGGAGTGTTCGTCTTGTTCGGCAATGGACGCAGTTTGATTGAGGTCGGCCGGTGGTAATGAGAAATTGGGGAAGGACATGTTGACGAAGGAGTCGAGCGGTCTCCCCTCCATTTCAGGCTCTGGTCGAGAGCCATATTTGGAACTCTTTGAGGCAGATCTTGCACGAGTATCAGTGGTGAACGAGCTCTTTGGAGACATTATGAATCCCGCTGGAGAGTAGCCTCCTGATCGTGCTGCCGAGTTGACCTCAACAATGGACGAAGCGTTAGAAACCTGGCGAGATATGGCTTGCATGCCCTGCGAAGATAATAATGATGATCTACGACTATCGTTGCGCTTTTGTTCGTCGTGAAGTTCTTTTATGGCATCGTCAATCGAGGAGGTCATGCTCAAGCGTTCTGCGGTCCTCTCGAGCTGCTCTATGTTACCCGTGTATGCGCCCTTGAGGACCTGTAAATCGGGTGTGGGGTGTCTAAGAGCTGGTTTGCGGCCAGGAGATGTTTGTGCTGTAGGATCGTACGACTGTGACCGTTTTGCGGTGGCTGGAGGAATGTGGCATCGGCGTGGTTGAGACCGCGATGTTTCGCTTGGTAAACTCCCCTTCGATGTTGACCCAAGATCAGCATCATCTGGAAAATCGTCGCTGTCAATCATGTCATAGCTGGTGCTGCGTGTGCTCCTGGAACTGAGTGAAGTGATGGAGTTGACCAAGTAATTCAATCCTCCGAGGGGAGAATAGAACCCACCAGTAAACCTACTACTACTGTTAGTGGTGCTATTCTCGTTTCCACTTCCACTAGCAGCATGGTAGTTGAAGTTCGTGTCTGGTAAGTCTAATAATAAGATGGGAAGTGGTGGTGGCAACGGTTTCGCGCCGGCTTCTTGACGCCTAGGCTTTGTTGGCGATGGATCATCAAGGTCCTGGTCCCGGTCCTGGCCCTGGACTTCTTCGTCCTGATTGTCCAACCTTTGAATCCTCTCATATCGCGACATCATCAATCAAGTTTCCAGGTTGTAGTAGTCGATTTGCTTGTTCCCCGTCACGCGTTCCGTCGTGTGCTCAAAAAGAAAGAAGGAAGTCGAGGCAGCAATAGCACTACCGGAAGCAGGACACTGCCAACGCCATGGTTCTTAAGACGAACGTTTAGGGGAGGGACGCGATGACTGGCATTCTGGACTCGGCCCGGCGCGAACTGGGGGTGTTTACGGTTATGTCCGTAGGTAGGTAGGTATAGGTAGATAGGTAGATAGGCAAGCAGGCTTACTTATGGTACAGAGCCGGTGCGGTGTGTCTTTTTACCTTTTCTTTTTTGGTCCTAATTAAAAAGCGTTGACGTGGGCAGGGGCAGCGGATGAAGTCTATCCAAATATGGTTCACTGCGTCGAAATTGGGCTGGTTACATGCCTGTAACCACCTCTTTTAGTCTAGGATAGTTTAGGAGACGCACTGCGCCTCAACGGAGAAAATATAGATAGCTTCAAATTTCCCGATGGGACCTTTATCTGTTTTGAACCCAATTGGGAACTACGAAGTTCCTCTGTGAGCTGACAAGAGGAACAGAAACTTGGTAAGTCAAGACTTATAGTGAAGAGAAATTCCATCTCATCCCCAAAGTGTAGAATCAAATAAGAAGTCTCATAGCTTCGAGAAAGCCTTATGATTCTCTTGAAACCGCTCGGCTTCCTTATATCAATTGCTCGACTGGTTGGTTTACAGACGAAACACTACAGGTTCAGGTCAGCGTATGAAGCTATAGCTGTCTGTTGCAACTCCGCAACTCCATCCGAAACCTTTCTCTACCACTTGACTTTCCTTTCCTTGAAAGCCTACTTGGACACTTTGTGCTTGAATCGTGGGGATCTTCGCATGGCGTATGGCTGGCTCATGGCACATCTTGAACTTTCTCGGTAGATCTCTACTGACAACAACAATGAGATGAAACGTCAAACCAGATTGCTCTCCAGACGCGCAAGTTCCGGATGAATTGAAACTTCAGATCAAACGGATGTGTTACTACATTTCGAAGAGAGCATCCCGTAGCGCAGATGATTTGATCTATGAAGATGTTTCTTGCTTGCATGTCTTCCATCTTACTGTTTGTTTTGTTGCTGGCTGTTAAATACTTGGGTATGAGTCTCAATGTATACTGATCGTCGAATCGATCATTGAAGTTCAAGTCCACGATGCTTCCAGAAGACTTCGTCTATCTATGCCACCCTGGTAAAAATTTATATTGGGGTAGTAAGCTGAGATGTGTTCTGCAGCCAACCGGTACCACTCACCGGTACTGTGCCACAGGAACGCGTGGAAGCGAGGCCGTTGGACATCACACGACATGATAAGAATAGAAGACGCGAGATACCCCTGTATTCTGTCACACGACGTCAATTGCTTATACTTAGTACTATGGGTAAATAATGTATAATTCTAGGCCGTGCACACTAGATACTTAGCAATGCTGCTTTTATTCTTTTCTCTAGTATTTTATATAGGCACCTTCAGCTTTAATCACTGCCTTATATCTCTCTAGCATTTCCCGAATTAATTCTCTTATCCTTTCAAGTGTTATTGACTCCTACGCTTCTAGTACAACTTCTCGTAGTCTCTTATAAGACCGGTATACCTCAGGATAGTTTGCCTTAATATAATCTTTCATATTATCCTATATAGTCTCAATTGGATTCAAATCAGGGGAGTTCGCGGGCTAGTAGATAGGAGTAATACCTATTACTTCAAATATAGAAGTTATAAACTTAGAAGCATACCCTTTTACGTTATCTTATTGAAATTCAAGTTCCGGGTACTCTAATAAGAGCTCTTAAATTAAAGGAACGATAATTCCAGAGTAAGACCCTTCGTTAATCGTCTCCTAATCCTTCTCCTAAAATAACCCCTTATGCCGGCTGTATTTCCCTGATATCGTGCCCTAGAATATCCACCCGATCTTCCTCTGATATCGAGCCTCTATGTAATCAGGGTGGTATTCCTCCTTGTAGCTAACCTTCCGTGTAACTTACTCCTTAGTATATTTCCCGGGTTATACCTACGTCTCGTTACTCTAAACGACTAAAAACTACTAATCTTCTGTCTAATTTTCGTACTCGATAGCCTACTAAAGTCGTATAATTTGATTTATATAAGAGAGGTCAGGTTTTCGGCGTGTAATCCGTCGAGTAAAGCCTTCCTTCTTAAAAGTAGTACAGATAGCAAAAAGGCTTATATCCTACTTCAAAATCGAAGGAATTTCGACCTAGAGAGTACAGCGGTTAGCCCTTGAGCTAGTAACCTATTTGATAAGGTGTTTTCGTTGCGGAGTGTGACGACTGGTCAGGTTTGGAGGTCTCTCCCTATTGGTAGAAACACTTACTACTAAGCGAGATTACACGAGTAGAGTTTAGGGGCCCCTTTTTATATATATACTTCTATTCTCTCTCTACTTCTTCACTCCTTAGTTATAGATTCTTAAGTGATTCTTACTACTTCATATTCATAGTAATATAAGGTCTTATTACTTAGGTAGTTTTGAGACCTTTCTAGAGTAAGCGTTATATTATATATAACTCTTTTACTTAAATCTAAGAAGATAGTAAATATCTACTTATATTATACCTCTATACCTAGAGCTACTAAACGCAAGAGACTAAACTATAAAGAGAAAGCATATACTAAGTATAAACTTAAAGAATAGAAACTAAACCGAAGTAACATAAGTCAAATAAATCAAATACAAGTTCTCCGACTCCCTCTACTTCCTATTCTTTAGCGACTCGTAATACTCGCTATAACCTACCTCTCTCTATAGTAAAGAGTACTCGCGATAACGCCTCGTCCGAGTTAAGCTCCCTAACTCCTATTATAATTAATAAACTTACTAAGTCGCTAAACCTCCCCGATAATACCCTTATATCAATAGTAACTATAAGTAATTCATAGGAAGACCGCGCTTACTAGCTATAAGAGGCAGAAAGGAAGCTTGCGGAGGAGAGATAATTAAACGCCGACTTATCTATAGAACTACGCTAATTATAGGACGAGTTCCTGGAATTACGCTAGTTAACTGCCTAGCGCTCTACTAAGTCTATATCGTTTAATAACGTTTAATCGCGTATAATACTACTATTATTAATTGAAGAAGATAACGCTACTCTTACGCCTAATAATCGTCGTTAAGAATAATCTACTAGAGGAATATTATTAATATTATATACTATATATATAGAGAAGATACCGAACCTTCTAAATAAGCTCTCTAATAGAATCGACTACTCTCTAAAACTCTAGGAAATATAGATACGTAACGCCCTCCGGCGCTACTCTAGCTACTTTATCGATAAAGATTACCATAAAGATTAGTTACTTAACTAAAAAGAAGGAATAGCTAGAACTTACATAGAACTCTCGTTCTTAGAACTAGAATATAACGAAGAAGGTAGTATAATCGATTCACTCGATATGATTACTTAACTTATCTCCTTCTTATCTAATCTATATAACTAATAAACTATAAGAGCTAGCTACTCCGCGCTAAAGATAGATTATAAGTAGACCTTCTGGACGTTCTACTACGAGTTTTATACGCTAGCTCGTAAAGCTAGAGTAAATAATCAATCGACTCTGAAAATAGACTTATAGGAGAAGCTACTTATATAGCTACGGAAATAGCTTTTCTAATAGTACTGAACGTTAAGGATACTAGAAGAATACGTTAAGGCTATATAAGCTAAAGACTAAGGTCAATTTATTAAAAAGACCTATTATTCCGAGTCTTCAGCTAAGGCTAGCGCGACTCGGGAACGCCCTATAAATACCTCCTCTTAGTGCTATAGTACTAACTCCTCTTCTTATCCGCAAATTAGTCTTCTTACGCCCGAGAATACTAGTGCGATTAGTAAATAAGTACTATACTCTATACGAAATAATACGCCTCGTGTATAATCGCTAGCGAATACTCCTCGTTACTTTACGCCTATCTTATATCTACGCTTATTATCAGCTCGACCTAATACTCCGTATCGAATTAATATAATTGATACTAATAATAACGTTTATAGCGAGTCAGAAGATAATAATAATAAAGAGACGTATAATAATACCTAGGAGTATATTAAACCGCTAGTAAAAGACTACGCCTAGGGAAAGACTCTTTCCTAGGTAGTATACGAGATATACGATATCTTAACCTTATGAAGCTTCTTAGTAGTTAATCGTTTACTATACGTGCTACTCTTACTAAGAATAGACTCTTATATAAGCTACTCGTACTTCTCGATTCTGGAGCTAATAAATACTATTTTATTAATCGTTCTTTTCTTAAATCTCTTTCCTTCTTCTTAAAACCTTTAATTTACTCTCTACTAAACGCAATTCCTATTAAAGGCTTTAATAGCGTTAATAGTAGTACTATTAGTCACTATATAATACTTAATTTAATAGTAGATCGTCGCGTTTAGGTATTTACCCCTTTTCTTATTATTACTCTCAGAAACTATAGTATTATACTCGGAAGGACCTGGCTTTCGGAATATTAAGTACTCTTAGATGCCTCTAAACGATAGATCATTTAGCTACTATATACTCCTCCTAATAACGTTTATAGCTCTCCGATCGAGATTAAGGACTTACGTAAATACTATACTTATTAGCGCTACTAATATAACGCTAACGAACGAAACGAACGCCTTAATTAGTTCTGGGAAGCGTATAAGGAATAGCGAAGCGTAGCTAACTCTCTTATTAATATTCGAGCTATTATTAACTCTATCTCTATTATCAAACGACTATTACTAGCTCGGAAGCGCACTTCTAGGGAGACTTATAGCTATAAAAACATTTAAAACTCTCCCCTAGAGAGTGTTCTATAGGTAACTAACCCTCTGTTACTACTACCGATCAGTTAGGACTATTTCTCTAGCGTTTATATTACTTATTATAGATATAATAAGCCTAAGTGTTTATTATCTAAAGAACGAGAATAGAGTAGTAAAAAGAGGTCTTTATACTCTAGAGAGACTACTAATATATAGCCGAAGTACGTATAATTTAGTAATATTATCGCTTATATCCCGCGTAAATCTCTACTTTAACTCTAATTAGAAGTCTCTACGTTAAAGACCTACGTATAAGACTACGCCTATATAATTAATACTATAGACTAATAGTTACTCGGAAAACTATCACGCGACTTAATAGAAGCTACTTAAAGTATAAAAATAGCTACTATAATATTTCGGAAGCGATAAAGATCACCTCGTGTGCTTAGACCTCTTCTAGAGCCTCCTGCGCTAGAGATTTATATAATTAGTAGCTTAGCTTTCTATCTCTTATATAAATACTAGAAGTCTTCTAACGATAAGATCTTCTCTACTACTTTTCACGAGATAAATAAGTTTCTTAACGACCGAATCGCAGTTTAGTAATACGATACTACTATTATATCTTTAATTATTAACCTTACAGAATATCGTAAAACTACTTAATAATTTGCTATTAGCTTAAGCGAATTAGATTCAGAACTATAGATCTCTTACGAGTATAGCTAGTAGGTATATATCTTTTCTAAGGAAGCTAGCGATATTCTCTTTTCTTATCGCTTATATAATTACCGAATTAAGCTTAAGGAAGAGGCTAAGAAGAACCTTAAATACTCCCTCTTATATAAGATATTAGCTAAAGAACTTAAAGTCGTTAAGGCGTATTGTAACGACACAAGACTCAAGGCGGTATACAAGCAAGAATAAACAAGTAGGGAGGCTAAGAGCGATCTTATATAGTCTACTACGAAAGAAATAAAAAGATAAAGAAAGAAGAAGAAGAGAGATAGAGTGTAAGGCACCTTATATATATATGCCGGTACTAGCCTAATACTATACCGAGTCAGATACTAGTTCTGCCGGGATACCTATGAACTTAGGCCCTAGTATCTATCCTTCTTCTTATATAATATTCAGGTAAGCTATTATTATATTACCTCCCCCCTAAGAAGAGCTTAACCCTAAGCTCGGAAGGTTATAGTTTATACTAGAATTAGTCTTTATTATAACTATTTTTATCGATATTCGCGTAATAGGCGCTAGCCGCTCTTTAGTAATAGTAAATTCTTTATCAGGTTCTAACTAGTTACATCGCTATAATAGTACTATATTAGTTATAGCTTCCAAATCGGGCAGTAAGTAGTATTTACTTTATCTGTTTACAGTAGGAGTCGAGTTTAAGTAGGGCGTAAGGTATATAAAGGAAAGGGTTTATTAATATTAGAGCCTTTCCTTTTTAACCGCGATAACTACTTTAACTTATAAGTTTACTCTCCCTAGACTACGATATAGCTCCTAGAGTAAGTATCGTTACTAACTACTATAGTAGTCTACTATAATCTTATATATTAATCGATCTAATTAACTCTTCTCTTAATATAAGTAAGTTTCCTATCTTAGTTTTAAGAATAGTCCTTAAGTATAATACGAGGGTTTCACGGATCTATAACACTAACTCCTATAGTGCCTTTACTAGTTCCTACTAGTGCTCTTTCAGCGGCATATCGTATATATTACTTACGATATATTCGCGCTTTCCTTAAGATAAAGTATAATAATACTCCTATTTTAGAACTCTTATACTTATTTAATAAGCCTAACTCTAAGCTTTATAAGTATTATTCGGCGTTAAAGAGTAGTTATAAGTATATAAGTTACTTAAATATAAACGTAGTTATATATACTAACGCGTTATAGTTACCTAACTATATTAATATAGAGTATACTATTTTATCTGGTTTACTTCCTAGCAGCGAAGCTAAGGACGCGGAGCTAAATCGGAGTAGTATTATAGCTACCTATAAAGCTATTAATCAGATCTATTATCTCGCGAAATCTGCTACTCTTATTATTACGTTAGAGATTACTACTATATAATTAGTAGAGACTTAGGCTTTAAGGCGTTCTATAGAGAAAGTATTTAAGGAGTTAAAGTTTATTAAAGTAATAAGTTACGATCTTAAACCCTTAGATACTAGTACGATACTAACGCGATATAAGATTTAGATCTTCTAATAGTCGATTCGGCGGAGTCTAAGTTAATAGCTGAAATAGTATTAAAGTAGATAAAGGAATTAAATAGTATTATATAGGAATTTATAAAGAAAGCTATATTTAAGGCTACGATATCTAATACTAAGAGAAAGAGGAATTTGCTTTCTAGTTCAGAGATAGTATTAGATCTAGATACTCCCGGACCCTCTCTAAAGAAGAAAGCCCGTAGGATTAGCTATTATACTTAGTCTACTACTAGAGCTATATTAGTAGATTTAAGTAAGGAGTTAGATATAGTAGTTCCGGTTCCAGATATTCTAGATTTACTAGAAGCTCTAGAGAACTTAGGAGAGAAAGCTAATAAAATAGAAGTAGTTAAAGAAGTAGAGTTTTAGATACGGCGTTATTACGGAGTATAATCGGGGGATTATCCTTAGTAATAAATTCTAATACTAGTAATTATAATAGCTTATTATCCTCTAAGTAATTATAATTATCTATTCCGTCTTCCTAGGCCTTAATCTATTATTCTAGTTTACGCGGAAGTCTAGGTTTACTTAAGTTAGTAGCGTAGAAGTCTCTAAGCTTATATAGAGTACCTATTAAATCGGAAGTATTATACTAAGTTAAGTCCAGGTTATAGCTTAGCTAGCTAACTTAATACTTTAGATTACCTCTTAAGAGCTATATAGTAAGTATATCTTATAACTCCTACTCTTCTTAAGTAGCGATAACCTCCGGGGGTAGGTTTAGTAACTCCTAGCTTAGTAATAAGTCGTCCGGGTTCTTAAAGAGTAATTCGGAGGCGAATATATTATATATAGAAGATCCCGGGAGTAAATCTAGCTTATAGNGAGTAGTTTATCGAGGAGCTAAGCTTAAGGACTAGTAAGAGGTAGAACTAGTAGTAGTTATAGTAATAATAGTAAGCTTATAGTATTATACCTAGATAGTAGCTTTCTTAGGATAGGTATATTCTAAGTTATAGTAACGCTTAGTATTAAAAGAAAGTAAGGATCTAACTATAGAAGCGTAGTCCTTATTCTATATTAGTTTAATAATAAGAGTTAAAGCGCGTAAGGATAGTATAATCTTATCTTATATATAGAAGAACTACTCCTTCTTTTAAACTTTACCTTAGATAATAGCGCTTTGAAATCGAATAAAAAACTCGGCGAAAGTCTCGCGTATATAGCCGGGTTATTATATTTCTAGGTAGTAGAAAGCGTTATAGTAGTTATCTTTCTCTAAACTAGTAAGAAAGTTCTCTTCTAATAAGGAGATTATTTTATTACTAGTTTTAAACTCGTTAGTAAGATACTAAAGCGTAAGATACTCTTTAGCTAATCTAATAACTAGCTCCTATACGAGAACGCGCCGGGAGAAGTCTGTAAGGTAATAGTCAGCGTTTATAGCTAGCCGGTCTCGTATCAATACTCTCTATTAGAGGAAAGTAGAATCTAATCTATTATCTAGGAGTAGGATCTTCTTAGTAAGATAAGACTTCCTAGGGCGTGACTCTACTGATTCGGCGCTAGGAGAGGGAGATAGTTTATTAGGAATAATATCCTCTCTCTCGGTACTACGTATCGAAATAGAGTTTATTAAGTTATTAAACTCTACTATACGCGGAGATTATAGTATTAGTTCTAGTAGAAGAGTCGAAGATAAGCGAGGGACCCCTATAAGAAACCTATCTTATATAGAGATTAGTCTATCTATAGTATCTTCTAGAGAGTTATTCTTTTTCTCTTAGTCCGCTAATCGTTATAAGAGGGAATAGATCAGGTTCGAGTCACCTATAGTAATAGGAGTACTTAGCGATTATACTCTTAGTGAATTTCGCTTTTATTTTCCTTTCCTTCTTAGTTAGTACTTCCTTAATAAGGTATTAACGTTCTCTAGAGTAAGAGATATTTAAAGTAAGGAAAGGTATAATAGATTAAGTTCAGAGGTAAAGCGGGAGGGATCGCGTTAAGTTCCTCTAGAACTAGAGGAGTCTCTAGTTTATTAGTTAAGAGCTATAATAATAGCTTAAAAAGGGGTATATTAGGGCTATTTCGGCGGCGATATATAGAAATTAAAGTTCCGAGGTATTTATTATACTTTCTTCAAAATCTATCTATAATTCCTTTATACTAAGGGAGTTATTAAAAGAGTATTAGTAAAGACCTCCTCTATTATACTATTTATAATAAGCTAAATTAAACCCTGATTCATAATTATCCGAGAGATCTCTAGTATCTTAGCTATATATAAGTAGTTATCGAATAACTAACTTAGTAGTAAGATATTATAATAAGCTATCTCCGGCTATCTTAATCTTTTTATTTAATATAATAATATAAGACTTAAGGCAATATATAAGTAAGAATAAATAAGTAAAGAGGCTAAGAGCGATCTTATATAGTCTACTACGAAAGAAATAAAAAGATAAGAAAGGAAGAAGAAGAGAGATAGAGTATAAGGTACCTTATATATATATGCTAGTACTAGCCCGATACTATACCGAGTCGGATACTAGTTCTGCCGGGATACCTGTGAACTTAGGCCCTAATATCTATCCTTCTTCTCATGTGATATTCAGGTGAGCTGTCGTCACACGTATATTACTAATAATTTAGCTAAAGGTTTTATCGAACCTTCTTAAGTACTATACGCTATACTTATTCTTTTCGTTAAGAAAGCTAATAGAAGTCTAAGATTCTATATCGACTTTCGCGCACTTAATAACCTCACGAGGAAGGATTAATATTTACTACTATTAATCGATAAAACGCTAGCTAGAATCTCTACTACTAAGATATTCACTAAACTAGATATTCGCTAGGCGTTTTACCGAATTCGAATAGATCTAGCCTCTGAAGAGTATACGACCTTCCGGACCTGTTATAGTATATATAAGTATAAGGTACTCCCTTTCGGTCTGACTAACGGCCCTACGACATACTAGCGATATATGAATAACGTCTTATTCGACTACTTAGATAACTTCTATATAGTATATCTAGATAATATTCTAATCTACTCTAACGACTTACTATAGTATTAATTATATATATATAAGGTACTATAACGATTATAAGACGCTAGATTATAAGCTAACCTTAAGAAGTATAAATTTAATATTACTCGTACTAAATACCTTAGATTTATTATCTCTACTTCTAGGATCGAGGTAGACCTTAAGAAAGTTAATATTATATAATCTTAGAATTACCTAACTATAGTTAAAGGCGTATAATCGTTCTTAGGCTTTTACAACTTCTACTAACAATTTATTAAGGACTACAGAATTATCATAAAACCTCTTATATAACTTACTAAAAATAATATATTATTTCAGTTCGCTAGGGAGTATAAAGATGCCTTTAATCACTTAAAGTATACTCTCACTTCGATACTACTCCTCTACTACTATTAGTAATATCTACCTTATATAATCGAAATAGATACTAGTAATAGAGTAATAGTAGGTATACTATTATAATAGTACGATAAAGACTAGTTCCTAGTAGCTTACTTCTCTAAGACTATACTACTTACCGAGCTTAATTACGCTATTCACGATAAGGAAATACTTATAATTATACGATCTTTTAGTAACTAGAGATCTGAGCTCGTAGGCGTACTATATCAGATCCGCGTCGTTACTAATTATAAAGCTCTTAAGTACTTCATAACCTCTAAATAGCTAAACGTATAATAAGCCCGATAAGCTAAGCTACTCCCAGATTATAACTTTATAATTACCTATCGACCTAGGAAGTATAATCTACTCGCTAACGCTCTCTCTCGTAGAATAGATAAATTAGACAATTAGAATAATACTAAAAGAACTTAGCGTTTATAGTAACTACTACGCGAAGACTAAATCGATCTAGTACTACTTATAAGTAACTTCCGGAATAGCTCCGACTCTATAGATAACTTTAAGCTTATTAACGCCTTAGAAGTCGCCGACTTATCGCTAGTCTTTTCTATAGTATAGTAAGTACTTAACGCTAATCGCACTATACTATTACTCTAAGCCCTATAGAAATAAGCTCTTTCCGCTACTCCTAGAAAACTGACTATAGAAAAAGATCTTCTACTCTATAAAGGAAGACTAATCGTACTTAATATCTTATACTTTCGCATACTACTTATACGCGAAGTATACGACTAATTAGAGACTGCCTATCTAAGTATAAAGAAGACCTTATAACTACTAGTATTATAATACTAGTAGTACAGAATCGCTTTAACTATCAACTAGTACTACTATAACTATTATACTTACTAACGAATTTAAGTGCCGCGCGATAAGAAACCGGGCCTCCTCTAACCTCTGCCCGTACTATCACGTCTATAGGAGTATATTATAGTTAATTACTATAGCTTTAACTATAATAAATATAGCTACGATAATATTCTCATATTTATCGACTGTTTTAGTAAATAAGTAATTAGTATTCTATACCGAAAGACCTCTAATACGCGCGATCTTATAAAGCTTTACTTATACTATATATACTACTATTTCGGAGCTCTATTGATAATTACCTCTAATAGAGGGCCTTAATTCGTTTCCTATTTTTAGACTATAGTTATTACGATTCTTAGCACTAAAAGATAGCTTTCTATAGTAGATTACTTATAAACAGATAGCTAAATAGAGATCTATAACTAATATCTCTAACGTAGATTACGACCTTTTATCTCTTACTATTAAGATAACTAGTCGGAGTTCTTACTTATTATAGATTACGCCTAGATAACTCTCTCTTACGAATCCCTTAGAGGTCTCTTACCCTTTGAAATCGTTTATAGATATATACCTCGCGTTAATTAGAATTAGAAAGACCTACTTAACTCTACTACGCTTACTAATAAGTTAAATACTTAGTAAGCTCTAGATTACGCTAATCGTCTGCGCGAAACATAGAATACAACTTAATTAAGCATATAACGTAAATAAGCTAAGATAGCCTAATCATATAATAACTAACGCTATAAAGTCGACTTTACTATAGACGACCTTATCTAGCTAGATATACGCTACTTTATAAGTACTCGACCTAATAAAAAACTCGACTTCCTAACTAATAGACTCTTCCGTATAATTGAAAAGGTTAGAAGCTCTTATCGTCTAGAGCTCTCTACTAGTATAAAAGTATATAACGTATTCCCTGCTACTAAGCTACAGAAGTATCTAAACGACCCCTTGCTAGGATAAATCTCACTACTGCTACTACTTATTAATATTACTAGTAACGATAAATAGGAGATCGAAGATATACTTGCGTGCTGCAAGTAATATAATAGCCTCTTATACCGAGTTTCCTAGTTAAATCAAGACGTTGATCTCATATAGTACGACGCTATAGATATTAAATACGCTCCCGCTAAGCTATAATAATTCCACCTTAATAACCTAACGTAAGCTAGACTTCCTACTAGACTACCTAATTAGCTAAAAGCTTTCTACGATAGAATTAATAATTACGACTACCTTAATAGTAATAAGGAGATAGACTAACGCTCGAGGGCGAGCTTTTTTCGGAGGGGGGGGTAGTATAACAACTAGTCAGGTTTAGAGATCTCTCCCTATTAGTAGAAACACTTACTACTAAGCGAGATTACACGAGTAGAGTTTAAGGGCCCCTTTTTATATATATACTTCTATTCTCTCTCTACTTCTTTACTCCTTGGTTATAGATTCTTAAGTGATTCTTACTACTTCATATTCATAGTAATGTGAGGTCTTATTACTCAGGTAGTTTTGAGACCTTTCTAGAGCAAGCGTCACACGGAGTACTTAAGTAAGCTCTTCGACCTCTTAAATAGTACTAAGGAGTAAGGCGAGTCGATAAGGCGTACTATACTTGACGTCGAGTAAGGTTTAATTGAAGGGAAATCTGATCTTGAGTCTAGCTAGCTTCAAAATAAAGAGTTTAATAGCGAATTCGTTTATCTCGAGAGGTCTACCTCGTCGGAGTCTTAGGCGTAAGTATACTTAGTGATAATTCTATGCTAAAAGTCGTGAATTCTGGCCGGAAAAGCGGCGAATTGATATACATATATCATTGGATAAGACCCTAGTAGAGACCCCTTATAGTAGAAACCTCTAGAATAGCGCACAGACTACGTTTTGTACATTATTTACCACCTGTACCAAGTACGAGGTTAAATCCAAAGTTGGGAACATGCAAATGCTACCACTGTAATTGCTAAAGCCACCAAGAAGACTCAATCGTCGCAATTAGAAAGCCAGTCAAATTGATCCCCAGGTCCATGCCTGCCTGTGGTTCCCGGGTTATATTTCCCTGCCGAAGCTCGGGAAATTCGTCTTCGGCGGCGTAAGGCCTTGCTAGGTCTAGCTGACACAACTCTACTTCAAAGTCTAAAACATAGTCCACGACACTCCGTACATAGAGTGCTATCATCAAGTCCCATGGGCTTTTGGGGACTTTGCTCTAAGCTACTATCTTGAACGACCGGTTTCAAAGAGCCTGCCAAATCGCTTCACCGATGCCTCGTCCTTCGCGTATCACTTTTCGGCGAAGAGAGATTCAGTCATCGATTTCGAGCTCATGCCGGTTGATGTGGCACTTTTCGCCTGTGAATATCCCGAACATGACGGCGGCAGATCACTAGTTGCACCAATTTTCAATCAAAGACAAGAGTCAACAAGACGGTGCCTGCGACATCACGTCTCTACCTCGTGAGGTCACCACCCGTGTCACTTACTTGGCTACTTCAAACCAAGTTTGTAATGCTATACCAACACAAATGTTTTCCTTAGTCTTTAGACAGTTCCTTCAAATCCCAAGATTGTTTTCGTCTACTAACCCACCTTTCCGACGTTTCTAGCAAGGACCGACTGAGATCTGCCTGCGTAAGCCCAAAAAGGTCTGCGCTCATACCCGCATCGACGAAAACGAACAATATGCAACCAACCACCTCCCAGTTCACCAGAGAACTAGCAGGTACAATTCAACATCGCAAATGATTTCAGTGTCACAAAGATAAGACAGGCTATCAGCTAAATAATACTTCAATGTCGCTTGACAGCTTGATGACTTTGCTAATCTCACAAATGTTAACAATCATTTTTCTATGAGCTTTGAAGTAGCTACTTCGTCAGAGACGAATCGCCTAGTCTGAAGGTACGGACGTGAAGCCTCCGCATCCCAACCGCCGGTCAGAACAAGCCTCTAGTAGTGTCGATCTACTCCATTAGGAAATAGTCTGTAACGTCGGTCAAACGTACTGTATGCTTTCTAGGAAGTAAATCGGCGGCGTTCTGCGTTCTGCCCAGTGTCGTTGATCGACATACACAAAAGCTATGGATAGAGGAGAACCGGCCTAGACTGGGACTTTCTAGCTCCGCGGGAATGGCGGGCTCATCAACTGTTGGAGCTCTTGCTGAGGGTGCAAAGATTACATACAGGAACCTCTTACTCACAGTTTTGGCCAAGCATCAACTCTCCGTTCCGTGCGAAACACTTCAAACAATATGAATTTCCAACCATCATAGCAACTGCAGCTGGTCTCGCACTCAAAGGAGACGACTCTGGTGATCCGACTCACCCTAAATCACCCAGGAACTGACCAGTGGAGACTCACCTACGCAGATGTCATGATCCCAGCGTCACTTTCGAAGAATGCATGTGTTACCCCCGGCTAAAACGCGCGGAAGAAAGGATTGCCAACGAGCAGTATCTTGCTGCAATGGGACCATGGACTGTCAAAAGCGTGTTGAAGATTAGGGTTTTCAAGGCTCATGTTGCAACGACTGATTCACTAACTCATAACGGATTAACAGTTGAGAAGTCAGGGAAAGGTTGGGATCTCCACGTTTCCTGTGAACCAGAGCTTTGGCTATATCGTTGTTTACGGTTGCTTCGGGTATTGTTCCGAGTGGTTGGGAATTATCGGTGTTTTTTGAAGTTAGAAGTAAGGCGACGGGTTTTGGTTGTGAGATACCTATTGCCTAGGCTCTGGAGTAATGTCGAGAACGTCTGGAAATCAGATATCTGTTCTTGGATATAGGTGTCTTGTGTAAGATCATCAAAGGCTAGAGCCATGGTTACATTACATGTGCCACCAAATTCACAATCTAAAGTCAGTCATACATTCATATACAGTCCTCACATGTGCTTCCTCTTCCTACAACATAGACTTCCACCCACTTGTCTTCGGCTTCTCCAAGCCCAAATGCTCAGCTACTATGGCAAGATGATCAACACCCCAGATTCCTTCAGTCTCGCCCTTAGAATTCGTCGCCAGGAAGTAAGGTAATCCGAACGCTCCATCCTGTACAGCTTGATCTGTATTTTTACCGAGGATTTCCTTTCCTTCCTTGCCAGCCATGGCCATAACTATATGTAGCAATCAGCTTCTGGTCTTATTCCAATTTCGCTTAGGCCGGATATGATCGACCCTCATACGAAGTACCGTCGCAATACCCAAAGGCATACGTGGGAAGAGGAAGACCAAGGTTCAACGGAAACAAAATGGGAACACATACTTTTCTCAGCCTCCTCCTTCCCAAGCACACTCTCTAATACCTCACCCAAAGCCCCCTTCTCATAGATCTTCTTATGCTCAACCCAATAAGCCTCTAACAACCTATCGAGCGTCGTCGTAAAAACAGCCTGACCTCCCTTGCCTAGGTGCAAGACTGTCAACGCGCAAAGAGCACGCATAGTAAGCAGTGTCAGGTTGGGGAAACCTTCCGGTACGTTCTTTGTCATGGGGACGTTGAAGCGTGATGCCCAGCGAGTCCGTTCGGCATCTATCCATTTATCTTTATCTATAGTGCAGATGCTTATTAGCTTGGATCACCATTTCGAGAAGGAATGAGTGGAGGAAAGTGCTTTTGGAAGAATTAGATAAGTTGAGTTAGATTAGGTGATCCGAAATGTGTTCGAATGAAATTAGGAAATACTTTTGATGTTGAGCGGCGCCATGTTATTACACGCTTTCATCACACCTCCCAAAAAGATCGGAACGTAAGTAATATCGCATTTCGAGAAGACGGGGTCATTCTACGAGCCCAGTCAGTCCAATTCGTCCAATAAACGCAGCATCCTATCCCAAAGCTCGGCCAGTTTATTTGTAACTCATCTCACATCATGCAGGTACACATCCGAATCCGAATTCAAACCTTTTATGGGCAGGGGATGAAAGCGTTAAACGTAGGTAGGTACGTACCCGTAGAACGTGGTAAGCGATATAACCAAACGGGCTGACAGTGTCGACGTAAAGTGTGATTTTGGGCTGCGCCATAGTTACTGCTCTTTGCGTCTTTTTGTATATTGGCTTACTGATAGCTGTTCGACAGGTAGAGAGAAAGCAATCCGATGTGTCGTTGCGCGGCTGAGGGAGAGAGGCTAGCATCGAAGCATGCATGTTTCCGTTCTGGACCGAGGCAGCGGCCCGCGATGAACTGCGGTGGCGGGGAACTGTACGTAATGTTTCTAGACGAAGACATGCGTGCTGCTAAGTCAAACGAGAAGGATGTAAACAATGTCGTTTGTGGAATGCTTTCTTTAGTACAAGGATGAATTACAATTTCTTTGTAGGTATGGGTGGGTATCTCAGGTCCTCTAAATATCTATCAAGCTTTCCAGTGACGCCTGTGCTAGCCTCCAAACTCCAAGATCTTCAGAGAGCTATCAGATGAATATATTCTTCGTGGATTTGAACATTCTCTTCCGATATCCACGATATACTAAAAAAGGCAGCAACAGTGCTCAAAGTCGGAGCGATCGGACTTGTTAAGCATAAGCTTAGCTGGCAGTTTTGCGGATAGCTTTCTGAGCACGCATATTCGGAAGGGCATGTAGCCTCCCGGCTTTGCGACCTACTTCGATCACAATCATGCGAATGAAATCTGGGCTTAACCAGTAGCTACTGTGGGCGCCAAGCATATTCAGATATTGTATCTCAAGCGGCCCGCCGCCAGATCTCAAGAACCAATCGACCTGTCCACCTGATCAACGAGAAAGAAATTAGCACCTACACTTTCACTGGGGTATACGGGAAGAATTCGATCAACTGAACTTACAATCATTCAAGAGGTAGAATTTCTTTTCGGCAATCTCCTCTCGCGTGAAGTCATGAACCTCCATCTCGAGTTGCGAAGGAAGTCGAGTCATCCCAGCTGGCTTTGCAATCTGACCTACAGCAAGATCGGTGGGTGCGGCAACGCCTGGAGTGACCGAACGCATGGCATTTCCGATGCTCTGAAAGAAACCTGTGGTAGCACTAGGTACAAATGCATTCTTCAAAGTCCCAGCAAATCGTGGATCGATAGTAGCGTTTAATCGATACGCAATAGGATCATTATGTGCAATGACATTGTAAACGTTGTCAACTGCCAGGCATCCCAAGGTGCCGACCTCAGCTGTAACCGTTTCGTCGGTCTCATCTCCTGGCTCGGCACCTGCCTTTCCTTGAGACCTTCGGGGAATCAGTCGCCCTTTGTCGAGGAGAAGGAAGAATCCAACAGGACTGCCGACGAAAAATAGATTGGTTGTGCAGAAATCGAAATGCTTCGTGTTGATCTCGGGGTCGGTAACTAAGTAACATTAGTTTATCACTAATACTGACACAAATGATTACACAACATACAATTCACTTTGGGGACAATAGTGGGCTGCTGACTCAGAACCTCGAGAGCCTAATCAGAAGTTTAGCAGAGTAAAGTGTTGATGTCCCAGGATGACATCAGGATCAACAAAGAAAGTTTGATCATGGTCCAAGATAACTGACTCTTTTTGGGCGGAATATACATACCATAACAGAGCCCAGGGAGTGAGCAATAATATGAACACGGCCATTTCCATCGAAATCCGGGTTGTTCTGACACCATAAATTGTACACTCTATTGGCTTCTGAGATAAGAGCCTTGATCATTTTTGGCTTGTGATGAGACATGTAAAATGGAATGTCCAGCATCACGTCGGAAATCATGTTACGAACGGCGGGTATAGTGGAAGGAGTGATATCCTTCAGGGAGAAGTCTGTCCTCTGAACTTCTTCGCCTTTTTTCATTGGTCCACCATCCTCGAATGACAGATTTGCTCGCCAATTTATAGGAAGTACCATGACACCGCCAAGGTCTTCACGAAGAGCACGATGGACCGCTTCGTTATTCAGCTCGACGTTTATTGATCGGCGGAAATCATTGATGGCGTGGGTGAAGTGGAAAGACTCGACTCGTTCAGAGAGCTTTTGACCGATTCCGTGGATGACGAGAACCAAGTCCTGTATTCAGTCAGCCGAAGCCAAACTTTCGAATGGATCGTCCGGACGCGTGTTTTTATATCTATGAAGTGATTCTGTAGTATATTGTGACTTACGGTGACCTTTCGTGGTACTTCTAGGGCTTTGCATGCTGGACAGGAATTGATTTTGGTAGCATTGGAGTCGCCAGCAACAGGTGCATTTCGCTCCGCTTGCTTGGCGGTGGTAGACTTCTTGGAGGGATGGAGTCTAGCTACGGGTAAGCAAAAGTAAGATGAAAAATGAGACATGTGTGTTTAATGATGCACATGAGGACATTAAGAAGAGCAAATATGGGAGGAAGGTAAATCCGCTCAAAACTTACTTCTCCCAAGCCTTCCAGTCGAAACCTCTTACGCAATGTACTCCAACAGCCATACCTCTTTTGATCTTCTGAAGTGGTTTTCTGCCATAATAAGCGGATGGCGCAAGATTTGGCTTCAGTATGTATGCGTCTCTGGCATCCTTGTAGATCACTTGTGAATTAGGATACCTCTTGACAATAGTCAGGACATCCGGAGTTTCATCTACAAGACCATCAGGGTCTGTATTGCCTTCAGCTGACGCCTCGCCATTAGAGCATCTCGCCGCACAGAATGGATCTGATGAAAGTCTATGTTTGGTAATCTCTGGTGCCTTGTGAGGTTTCCTCTGATACTCCGTTGGCCACAGAATATGCGTAATTTTCTCCTCGCCGGCAGCTCCAACCTCCATCGCACTGTTCAGCTCATCCTTCCAAGTTTGAGACCAGGGCCGTAATTCCCTATAACCCATCTCAAGCTGGTTTGCAACTGCAGGTTCGACTGGAGACATAGTATCTTTGTAAAACCATGTTCCTCGGATGACTGATGCTATATCATGGACTGGAGACCAATAGATTGGATGCATTTGTAGCACTGGCATCTTCACAAGATGCAGTCTTGATACTCCTACAGGGACTTCTGCTTGTCCCATGGACCTGTGAGATTTGGAATTATGGATGTGAACTGTCTCTACTTCTGCTGAATCTTCCTCATCTATACTAGCTGGTTTCGACCTGCTAGATTCACCTCCATGTGGTGCCTCATTAGGGGGTAGAACTGGTTGTTTTGACGCAGAGAATTTCAAAAAGGGAAGACCAGTGGTTCCCATTTCTTCGCTTTTGGCAGGGAGACTGCTAGAAAGATCATCGCTGGTATTCGCTTCCAGATTTAGTAGATCATCCTTTCCATATGTTATGGGTCTGCCATCTACAGAACTATGACTGTCTTGGTCCGGGAACTTCCCATGTTGTGTAGACCTGAGGTGGCTCTTGGAATCCCTTTGTATTTGATGCGCATCTTTGTATGCCGAAATATTCTGCAACTTAGGCTTCAGCTCCTCTGACTTGTTCTTCCCTGCGTTGGTAGCCCTATCCTTAGAAGCGTCCCCTCCAACCCCTCCCTCGAAATTGTCATAGCGTGGCACCGCTCCAGTACTCGAAGATGTGTTTGTCTCTTGAGGGCGTGCAAACCCTGCCTTAGGTTTCGTTGTGCCCCTTTTTGAATCTTGACCCGAGAATCCCAACCATATGTCTTCCAAAGCATTGTTGTCCTGAGCAGAAAAGGGCCGAGGAGGGTGTCTCGTAGTTTTGGCATCCGAGCCAGTTGGGATGGGAACAGCTGATAGAGGATCATCGATGGGGAGAGGAGACGCGTAGAAGAAGTGCGTCTTCATAGAAGGGATATCACCATGGCTATCTAGGCCAGAAACAGCGATCTCTGGAGCCAGATGACACCCAGGCACGTAGGTGTGTGCTGGCATTTTGTCCTAAAGATATCCTGGCTGCCCTTGAAGACTTCAGCGAAATCTCATGATTTCAAGGTTCTGGCGTGGGGAAGGGAGAACCAATAGATGTTGAGACTTTGTTCATCATTTATGTGGTTTAGAGCGAAGAACGTTGCCTAAGACTTGGCTGTTTTTCTCGTGCTTGCTTTTGGTTGCCTGTGTGAGCTCGTGCGCGCCCCCGAAATATGTTCTGATGACGTCCTTCACGCGAAAGCTTGGCGAGATCAAGCTTTATTTGAGGAGCGCTTTGTTTACTTCTTCCGTTTGCCGAGTATCTCTCATTGAAGAATTGTTGACTCGAAGCATTCTTAGATGAATAATCTGAGATATGGTTCCGAAATAATAGCAAGTACCACTGTTGGGCTGATTCAAATGCCCTCTACCCACAAGCATTCTTATATTGGGTGTCTTCGTTTCCAATCCCATTCAGCTAACCATATCTCACACGCGTCACTAAACGAAAAGGTAATATTTTTTATGATTGATATTCCTACAAAAACTATGACTAAGTGTGTGCGCAGATGGATGATCCTAATTTTCCCTTCCTCGACCGCAACGACGACGGTCCATGTCGAATCTCAAAAAGGAGGAAACGCCCCATACTCTAACCTCACGCTCCATAACCCGAAGCAGTTACAGAAAGATCCTATTGGCACTTCGATGAAACATTAATTGGACCTTGTGAATAGCTCGTAGGATCACAGATCTTTGGTAGCTATTGGCAGAGTCTAGCAGCCAGGTGTTGTAGAAGTGAGTGGAGGAACTTCAAGGCTCTGAAAAGAAAAAAAGTGCCAGATACTTGACAAAAGCGGCCCCATTCTGAGGGAGGAAAAGCGAACGGAGGCTTAGCTCGATCGATGTGAATTTCAAATAAAAGAATGCAGGCAAGCGTGAAGCTAAAAGGCTCTGGCAAGCAGTGTCCCTGACCTTATTCCACACGCGAGCCGAACCGAGCACCTCTGTCGTAGGAATCTGGAACAAGTTTCATGCCACCATACGGGTCGGTATCCGCAGAAGGTCGGCGAGAGGATGCTTCATTTGAAGACTGGCTTAGCCATGTGGCAGCTCTACCTGGTGTAGCACCTCCAGCAGCCTTATGAGGATTGCTTTGAGCTCTCTTTCGCTGTCTGGCAAGTCTCATCATCTCATTCGAGGTAGCTCTGATCTGTTGAAGTCTGAGCATAATAGCCTCAGCAACACCAAGAAGCTCAAGAATCTGCTCGACGTCAAATATCAACTTGAGAATAACAGTGTCTGCGTCGCAGAACGTACGGACTGACATCATGCTTGCAACCTGCTTCCAATTGTATAGCATGGAGTTGATTCGGACATCATTGCCAGCTCGCTCGCCGTAGAAGCGGAAGTTCTGCTGATTAGCTGCAACCAGATCGCGCTGGGTTGCCTGGTCGTATTGGAATTCGATGACGACGTGTCTTCCTCTTGCTTTCCAGGCATCCACGGTCTTCTTAATTGAATCAACAGCCATACGTCCTTGACTGAATTGATTCATGAGAAAGGTGTTGGCCGTATGAACAATCATAAGCTCAATCTCCATGAGGAGTCTAGCTTGCTCTGGTGGGCCGAGAGAGACGGAGAGAATTGAGATCTTTGAATGTCTGTCATTGCCAGACCGAGAACCTCGACCGGGGCTGAGATCTGCCTTTTCAGCCTGCGTGTCGTTAGTTCTGTTTTATCCGAAGGCGTTCCAGAACTTACAAACTCTCCCAATTTGTTCATGAGCTTTCCCATCATGGTAGGCTTATCCTTCTGCAGAGCAGCAGCTTTCTTGACTTGAATTTTAACATCTTGAATCTCATCGGGAGACTTTCCTAGCCAGCCATTCTCACCAAACATCTTCTTCATAGGCGACCGTGAGCGCTTCTTTGGAGGGCCTGAGGCCGAGTCTCGATCATCTTGTCGAAACACGTCATGTTCACGATGCTCATCTCGCTCAACAACATCATCGAGTGTCGTGGACGGAGCTTTTCCAGATTGGCGACCATGGACAGATGAGTTCTGGGTGGACTCTTTGCTTTCACTACGGACAGGGGAACGCGAACGGTCAGAATAGCTCTGAGATGTCTGATAGTACGTTGGAGATGTATTGACTTGCTCGTGCTTGCGGTTCGACCGGGATGGGGATGGAGAGCGGCCACGGTAAGGCAGAGACCCATGTCCATTAGCCTCAGCATAATAGGCAAGCATGTTAGGGCTCGTGGCTCTAGCTTGTGGGGAGACTGGAGCCTCGAGTCGAGATAGGGTTTCGAATCGAGCTTGAACCAGGCTGGGTGAGGATTCGCTTCGTTGAAGAGTGGCATAGCTTGGCTTGGGTAGTGGCAGATAATCGTCACCTCGAGTGAGGTACGTACCATTTTCCTCTGAACGGGCATTCTTCGTGTGTCCACGCCCAGCACGATGACTTGGGCCGTAGTGGTCGTTGGGACGCTCCATGAAGTCCGAGAACTGAGTTTGTCGTTGCCCTTGAGCATACGGCGTGTCTGGCTCGAACTCGTAAGGGTTGGAAGGACGTGGAATCCGGCTGGGCGATCTTGGTCTGACGTGTCTAATATATGTCAACATCTATCAGGACAGAAGGATATCGTATCGCAAAAAAGCCTACTTACTCGTTTCTGGACACATTTCTGCCATTGGAATAGGTTGAAGGCTGGTTTTCCATCTGGTTAGCACCAACGGGTACGAAATTTCCAATGATACCTGAAGAGTCGGAAGGATAGCACGCGTGGTTGCTTGAGCCTGTCGAGCGAGTACTGTGTGAATTCATCATCGATGGAGTTGACGCGTCAACTGATGTGTCCAGAAGGAAATCACCTGCGTCTGAGATAGTGAATCGATATTCGGAAGGGGTATCACTACGTGGGCGCATGTGACCGTTTTCGCGAGTTCGGGTAGGAGATGGCGCTGCCGATACGTTGATTTTGCGAATGGACGACCGGCGAGGTGGGTAGATTGGACTGCTAGAGACGCCGTGAATGGAGCCGTGGGTGGAGCTGTAGTCGTTTAATTGTTGCTGACTCTGTGCCACGTGAAGTTGATTGGAGGCTTTGCGTATTTGTAGTGGTTTGGTGTGAGTATTAATTTGAGGTTGAGAAAGCTCGGGAATAGGGCTCGTCGATTGAACTTGGCTTGATGACCCTGAAACACTCCTATTGCGAGCTGTGTTGCTTGGTACCTTGCTATTGTGTTCTGTCTCCGATGCCTGGTCCATGGTGTAGCTGGTGAATAGAGTCGAGAATTCATTGAGCTCTTCAGCGAAATCCATCAAGAATATATTCTTACACTTGTTCTCGATGCCGCACTAGGATAAGGAAAATAGCAGCTGTGAGCCTTTGGTTTGCGTGTTAAAAAGCTCTTCCAAGCGCATGCGAAGTTGTGGTGAGGCTCGATGATGTTATTTTTGTTGACTTTGGAGACATTTAGGCTTAGCGCGGTCTATTTTTCATGTGCAGCAGCATTCTTGTTCCGTGGTCCCCTCGGTCGTCTTGACCCAATCATGGGAAAAAAATTCTGGTGCCATGCTTAGTACCGACTAGATGTATTTTTGAATTTTGAGGAAATTCAAGTCGATATGAGGAAAAGCATCAATTGGCCATGGCCGGTTCTGTCCACTTGCTCTTACCAGACACTAGACTACCCTAGATGTCATCTTTTTCTCAGGTCTGAATACAAACTATGAATCACCCCAACGTATTTAGTCGGAGGAGCTGGCGAGGACTCCAAGTGGAGAGACCATACATCTATAGACTACAGCTGGGTGTTGATCAAGATTACAGCTTTGTTCCTGCTTTATAATGTTCAACATCAGTAATCTCTGCAGATGCCGTGATGGTAGAAGTTATACTGATATAATATGCCTCAAGGTCAACATGATTTGAAATAGTATTCTGAGGAGCTTAGCATACACATGAGGCAACCAGAGAGCGCTGTTGGCACAGCGGTCGTCGAAGGTGACACAGAGAGACAGGTCCACGTCCACAAAGCTGTCCGGGTTACAACAATGTAGGCGCTGTAAAGATAATCAGCGTTCGAGGCATCTCAAATGTGTCGATAGTTTGATACTCCGGGTTCATGCAATCACTGGACTATGCCAAACGTGAGACGCTGCAAAACGGCGAAACGCCCGCCTTGAAGCGCATCTCACTTGATTCTTTCCGATAAAAATGGCAAGTAGTTTCAAGAACCCACTGCAGCAAAGAAGACGACCTCTAAATGATCTTTGATCGGTCAGAAGACTTCGAGTATCACATTACATTAAAGCAGTTCGTCATTCCTAACATGACTTTTCCTTGATGATTTCACAGGGAAGCATTGGGAAAGTCGCCATCTATCTAAACCTTAGCATAACACTTTCCTCGCTTCGGAACCTTCATTTTCAGATACGTACCAACAACCATGGATGTGTCCTTTTCTGAAGGATCTTTTGCTCATCTTGAAGACATGCCACAGCGGAGCTAGTATATCTATCTGCCACAAGATTTTCCAGGCAGCTCTCCATTGCCATCCTTTTTCAGCATCATTCTCATACTTTTCTCTTGCATAAGGTCACATTTCCCACAGCATGTAGAAATTGCACCACAGTCGCAAGGCTTGCGAGGATTGCAATCCGTTCTCGTCCATCGATGCATAGGTAGGTAGGCAGTGAAAGCCAGCCTCCCAGCGAAGGAGACAATAGTCAAGAAAGCCACATGAACTCAGCTCGCTTCCCCACCTACGCTGGGTTCTTATTCCTAGGAAGCTATTCACGAGTCACGGAAGCAAGTACAAACTCGACTCGGAGGGCAAGGGTAGAGGATCTTGGCAAGGCTGCCGATGTTCGTTCACGGTGTCAAAGATGAGCCTAGCCAGGATACAATATGTGCACTGAGTGAGTGGGGTTATTGTAGCAGCACCATCCCGAGCCCGAGTACCGTGTCTTTGGTCCGCGTCGTCTGAGGCACATCCACATTTCAAGATTGGCTTCTCATTGGTCCAGTTCCCCGCAAGTATAAGTATCTCCCCCCCAGAGCCAGCTTCCAGATCCCGTACCAAACAGCCGCTCGCAAGTATGCGCGTTATGGACTGGGTTGTTGGGTTTGAGTACGAAGCTGATTTGCCATGTAGATAGAGCTGGGCTGGATGAGACGAGATGGGATGTCCTGCCCCAGTACAATTGCCGTTAAAGACGCCGAAGATACCTGATTGGATTCACACATATGACACTTCACCCCATATCTGAAATCTGTACTTAAAGGGGCCATTCATCCCTCTCCGTCTCTCAATCGCTGAGGTTTGGCTATCTCTTAAGCTCTTGATTATTTAATTCATCTTGCTGTGTCGTCATACATCTTGAGCCTCATTTTCACCATTTCATCACCCCAAGCCCAACATCATGGACAACAGTTTCACTCCTACCGAGAGAGTCGGTGGAAAGCTGCAAAAAGGATCCAACGAGTATGATATCGTCATCGTTGGTGCCGGGCCTGTAGGGCTTCTACTATCGACATGCTTGGCACGTTGGGGTTACAAGATCAAGCATATCGACAATCGACCTGAGCCAACCAAGACCGGCCGAGCAGATGGAATTCAACCACGGTCTTTAGATCTTCTACGGAACATGGGCTTGAAGCCAGCAATCATGGCCTATGAACCAGCGAAAGTCTACGAAGTTGCGTTTTGGGATCCTACTTCGGCAGGGAAAGGTATTCAGAGAACGGGAACGTGGGCCAGTTGTCCTAGTTTCATTGACGCCAGATACCCATTTACGACACTGCTTCACCAAGGCATGATTGAGAGAGTATTCATTGCAGACCTTGAAAAGAATAAGGTCGAAATCCAGAGACCATGGACTATCACAGGATTCAGATCTGACGAGGCCAAGAATCTGGACTACCCGGTTGAGGTCGACTTAGAACACGTGGATAGTAAGGAGAAGGAGACGGTCAGGGCCAAGTATTTGTTCAGTGGTGAGGGTGCAAGATCTTTTGTCCGAGAACAGCTGAAGATCGGCATCAAGCACAAAGACCCAATTGCACATGTATGGGGTGTGATGGATGGAGTGGTTAACACTGATTTCCCGGATATCAAAGTATGACAGAAGAACCCATCTGACGACCATAAGACTGACCCTTTCCTAGATGAAATGTACCATCCATTCCGAGCATGGCTCCATAATGGTCATTCCCAGAGAAGACAACATGGTTCGCTTGTACATTCAAATCGCATCTTCGACCGACAAAGACTGGAATCCAAGGAAAACCGCTTCTGAAGAGGAAGTCCAGAGTTCGGCCAAGAGGATTCTGGAACCCTACACTATCGAGTGGGAACGGGTAGAATGGTTCTCTGTTTATCCCATCGGTCAAGGTATTGCAGAAAAATATACTCTTGATCACCGAGTATTCATGGGTGGTGATGCTTGCCATACTCACAGCGTAAGTGAAGCCATATGAGAATTGCTGATTTCGTGCTGACGAATGGTAGCCCAAAGCTGGTCAAGGAATGAACACCGCATTTCTCGACGCCCAGAATCTGGCCTGGAAAATTCATCACGTTGAATCAGGATTTGCAGACCGCTCTCTGCTTCACTCATACGAATCTGAGCGAAAGCTGATTGCCGAGAACCTCTTAAACTTTGACGCCAAATATGCTGCATTATTTTCACAGCGAGCACCAGCAGCGAAAGATGTTGCAGCAGCAACGGAAAAGACGGGTCCAGATGCATCGGATGAGAACGAATTTATCAAGACCTTCAAGGAATCTTGTGAATTTACCAGTGGCTATGGAGTTGCCTATGATCCTAATCCCCTTAACTGGTCTTCGTCACACCCTGCTCAGTCCGATGTCATCAATCCAAGGGGAAACAAGCTTCGCACAGGCCGAATCCTCATCAACTCAAATGTCACAAGGGTGGTTGATGCCAACGTTGTGCACCTTGAGCAAGAGATTCCGGTGAACGGGTCGTTCAGAATCTATGTTTTTGCCGGAAACGTGTCGAAGTCACAGAAGGCTCTCGAGGATTTCACCCAGAATCTCCGCAAGAAAAACTCTTTCTTCAGCACCTATCTCCGGAAAGACATCGACACTGTCTCTCATCATGAACGCCACAATCCACATAGTCATTTCTTGACTTTCTGTACTATATTCGCGAGCAAGCGAAGCAGCATCGAAATTTCCAGAGACGTGCCGGACTTGCTGGCTAGATACCGAGACAATGTCTATGCAGATGACATCTTCGACCAAAGGGTGCCTGATGCTAAGGCTGCAGCACACGCGAAGATGGGCCTGGACCAGGAAAGCGGTGGTGTTGTTGTTGTGCGACCAGACGGGTATGTTGGGATTGTTACTGCGCTAACAGAAGGAAGTGGCACTGTTGATGCTCTTAACCAGTACTTTTCTGCATTTTGTTCGAAGAAATTGGGCGAGTCGCGAGCACAATTATGAAGCATGAATCACAAATAGTATAAAATGCCAAGATGTGTCAATAGATGATGACTACGAACAGTGCTATCTCATATTTCGCACAGTTTGGATGTGCTCGATACATGTTTGTTTTCGAGCCTCAGTCTTGCTATTTGCGACTTGGTTGTGTCATGTTCGGATGCTGAAAACGAAATGAAGAACGCCCCATAACACGAGTCGAGCAATTTAACAGCTCGAAACATTCACTTTCATTCAGTATACAATATTTAATTGAAGTAAATATTCGCCTACTGTTCCCAGCCCAGTTCAGCCATATTAAGCTCGGGTGGCTGCTGAAACCAAGCCACACTAGGATGCACCCGGGCTCCCCTGCACTTTACTTGCTGTTGTCCCTTGTTCGCTTTTCCTTTCTAGCTTTCGCGACCAAACAGCTTGCGCCTTCTAAGCTTCCCCTCATCTCAATTTCGTTGACAATCTATCTCATCTTATCTACAGCTACCACCGTGGAACATTTGCGAAATGTCGGCGCGGAAACGAAAAGCTACAGAGCAGCAGATGCGCCCCAGCCCCGCGATGAAATTTCAGAGGGTAAGAGTGCCCGTCATTGAATGACACGATTCGCGCAGCTAATACAGCATCTCCAGCCAGTTCCCCGATCTAGATCCACGACCTTGCGAAAGGCACCTCGACTACCTCAGCATAACGGAGTGATAATGAAGGCCTGGAATTGGCTAAGCGGTTGGATTTGTGCACCAGAAGATATGCAGAAGGTTCAGAAGTCGATTCAAGGTAGGGTACCCAGCTCTGATGGTGAACTCGTCACTGATGGCTTAGAAGCCGCCTCAGCAGAAGCGCATATTCAAACCTCGACAAGAAGATCCGATGGGACTGTCACGATGAAGCGACAGAAAACCCAGATCGGAGGCGGTGCGGCCAGACGACCCAAGTCAGCAAATGACGCTGTACATGTTACTTCGAAGACTGTTCACAAGGGTCCGATTGATTTCAGGGACGCTCACGACGAAACACAGAGGGCGCAAATACTGAACGCCTACTGGGAACCACCGCAGCTTGGATTTTTCAACAAGAAGATGTCGCAGGAAGCCGAAGTGCCTAGCGAAACCTCAATGGAGGCGATTGATGAGTCTCTCAGTGGCCTCCAACTGGATGCACCAAGACCACCTTCCTCCACCTCGTCCTCGCAGTCGCCCCCCGGGCAATATGAAGACAGTCCCTTTAGGAAGCACATCAAACAAATACCCCAAACGTCAGGTTCGATCTCTCGATTAGGCTTCCGGCCTTCGAAGTCTACTGGGAATCTGAAGCGAAATGATTTCGTTAAGACATTTTTCAAAGATGAGAAGGAAACGCAGAGTTTGAAAACCTCGACTAGAAAAGTCCGCCAGCTTGAAGTGTTGCGAAGGGATAGGGAACGCCGAGAGCTCCAGGAGAAACGACAGGCTGCGATGCAGCGCAGGCTAATACGACAATCGCCATTGAAGCCTCTCATTCAAGCTTTGGATATGAACTGGAATGCTCGCATCAATCAGATACTTCACTACCGTAACCCTGACGAGGAGCTTACGAAATCTCTCGAGGGTACGGAATTAAGAGTCAAGGATTTCCAAACATTACTGGGCCAGCAAGCGTGGCTGAATGACGAAGTCATCAACGCGTACATCGAATGGATTACTACAGCAGCAAACAATGCAGCGGAAGCAGAAACGAAAGCGGCCGGAGAACCAGTCTCAACTGTCCCGAAATTCCTTGCTCATAGCACGTTCTTTTATAATATCTTAGTAAAGAAAGGGCCCAGCGGAGCTGAAAGACTGATGAAGAGGAAAAAGGCTCCCGGTGCGTCGCTGTTAGAAGTAGATACGGTCTTCATACCGATCTGTAGAGGTGCGCATTGGACAATTGCGCTTGTTCGTCCTATTGCAAAGACCATCGAATATCTCGACAGCATGGGCGGCCAAGGAACAGACGTGATTTCCGTACTAACAAAATGGGTCAAACATCAGCTGGGATCGAAGTACGATGCAAGCGAATGGAGATTTCCGAGGACGAGCTGCGCCTATCAGTCCAACGGCTACGACTGTGGAGTGTTTGTCTGCACAAATGCCCTCTGTGTTGCGATTGGCGTACATCCTGATTGTTACAGTCAACGGGACTTGACACAGCAGCGAATGAATATCGCTGCTGTATTATTGAATAGGGGGTTCGAGGGCGATTTCAGATGGGATACGACAGTTTTCGTAGGATGAGATGGGCGTTGCATTTACGGGAGTTCAAGGATTGGGAACGGAATTATACCCATTTGTTTTGGTGCATATGGCGCAGGCTGGATTGATGTGTAGACTGTATGATGGAGGGTTCGGGAGAGGAGGAGGAGGCTGACTGTAGCTCAAGAAAAGCTGAAGCAACAGTACTGGCTGATCTGAGTCAAGAAATCGTACATAGAGAGTCAATGTCAACGGAGACATATAAATTCGATACTCACTTCGATAAAGGCAGATAAGCTATATGCACAGTTCAGAGAATGTCAATACTCAGTTGGCGTCCTAATATAGTAAGGCTATATGAACTCGATTAGATAGCAGAAAGATACAGCTTAATCTTCGAACTGTCAAAGTCTAAATAAAGGTGCTTTCCTGTACCTATAAAGATTATCTGTATTTTGATACATGCCTAAATCGATTACTGTTAAAATTGAGGTTATCAAAATCCCTTCTTGCTTAGACAGGTTAGCCAGCACTGCCTCGTCTTCTTCGGTTTCCAACACTCAAGAAAACAATAGAGGCTCTCCTCTTTAGCCGGACGGCTAGAAGCTGTCACTCTCAAGATGAACCTTGGGACTGGAATCTCACCTGCGCCGCAGCGAATGTGGGTGGGGGTGATGCTTGCTGTACCTGGCCTGGCCTGGCTTCTCCGATCCACCTCCAACGGGGATGCTGTTTGTAGTGCGGAGCAAAAGCTATTTACCCTGTCCTACCTGCATCTACTTCGTGCCTCTTCGACCTTGAACCTGACCCCTTCTTCACCCAGCGACCAAGGCCTTGCGTTGCCTGCTTGTATGATATTGTACGATCAACATATGTCTTGATCCATCCCAATCTGCATGATTGCTGGAGTGCGATAAGTCGGGGCCATGGCCAACAAAAAAGTCAGGCAGCGCATTAGCTATGGTACGTCTTTCCCCGCACCCTGAGATATACTTAACCTCCGAGACTGTTGATGCTGATTGCTACGTGAAGTCCTGCCTCTTGCAAACTCGCCTGGCGGTCATCGATTAGGAGTAAATGGCCTCGCCGTCGACAGCGATCAATCGATCCTGTGAGTCAAAGTGCAATGCCTATAAATGTTACTTAGAGGTGGAGTCTCTTGATCTCGGGGCTAACCAGATTGCAGCTATTCAGGAGGAAGAGACGGTGCAATTTGCGCCTGGAATTTAAATATCGACTTAAAAACGTCAATACCCCCCGAAAATCCTTTCGATTCACCAGATGATCCTACTTCAGAGACGAGCTCGAAAACCCAGACCTCTACGACCTTCCGCGCGCAAACTCAAGCACATACCCACTGGGTTAATGATATTGTGCTCGCGCAGAACAACACTGCTTTGGTATCGGCATCTTCTGATCTGACTGTCAGAGTATGGCGACCATTATCGAATGAGTCTGAGGCGCCTCAGACAGTTGGACAACATGCCGATTACGTAAAGTGTGTTGCGACTCCAGGTCCACAGTCAGACTGGGTAGCTTCAGGAGGACTCGACCGACGAATATGTCTGTGGGATCTTAGCGGAGCTGGAAAGAAACTCGAGATTGAAGTTGGAGACGAAGAGAAGAGCGAGAAGGGATCTGTTTACGCTTTGAGTGTAAGCCGCAGCATACTTGCAAGTGGTGGCCCAGAATCTATTGTGCGACTATGGGATCCAAGAACTGGAAAGAGGGTCACCAAGTTTGTGGGCCATACAGACAATATCAGGGATATTCTGGTGAGCGAGAGTGGAGACACCATTATGACTGCCAGCTCTGATCAGACTGTCAAAGTATGGAGTGTTACGGCAGGACGCTGCATGCATACGTTGACTATGCACAATGATAGTGTTTGGTCACTGTTCTCGGACGATCCAGATCTGGGAGTATTCTACAGTAGTGATCGATCTGGCTTAGTTGTGAAAACTGATGTTAGAGGTACGCTGGGAGAGATGGACGACGGACTTTCTCTGGCGGTTGCTCACGAGAACGAGGGAGTGAACAAAGTTATCGCATGTGGAGATCACATCTGGACTGCTACGTCCAGTTCTTCCATCAACCGATGGACCAATATCGACACAGGGTCAGATATTCAGCTTCCAGAGGCATACAGGCGCCATCGAGCATCGAGTGCTGCGTCTCGCCCAAGGCAGTTGTCAACACCTGTAACAACCGGAGGCTCGAAGAAAGAGATACCGGCACAGTCAGTCTTGAGGATATCAAACACTGCGAGTTTCCCAGCTCCGGCAGCGAGGGACTCTGATGCTGCAACAACATACTCGGCATTAAGCGGAGCTCGCAAAGCCTCCGAAGTCATTATTGACCCCGATATTGGCGTGATTATCCCGATCCATGCTCTACCAGAAGAGACCATTGAAGGCCAACACGGACTGGTCAAGCATAAACTGCTTAATGATCGCAGACGAGCCTTAACCTTAGACACAGCAGGAGATGTCTTGCTGTGGGATCTGCTAAGAGTACGTTCAGAGCGCGAGATCTGTTTTCAAACCGCTAACAATCGCAGTGTATCCCGATTCAATCATTCGGAAAGCGACATCTTGAGGATGTTGAACCTGAGGTCAATACTATGGAAGCAGTTGCGCCTTGGTGCTCTATTGATACCCGAACTGGACGGCTTGCTGTCGTCCTGGAAGAATACAATTGCTTTGATGCAGAAATGTATGCGGACGAGCTAGAATTGGATCAGGGAGTGGAATTCAGGGACGATCAAAGAAGTAAGGATATTGGTCGCTCTAGAGAAAGTCTTCAACTAACTCGTAAAAGTCAATCTTGGAAAGTGGATTCTTCGTCATATTTTTTCGAATCTGATTGATGAGATGATTAAAAGAGATGAAGTCATCCGCAAGGAGCTCAACGATAAAATTAAGAAGGGCGGACAGAGAGCTAATGCTCCAACAACAATCCAGATTCCAGCAGCCGGAAGTAGTTGGGCAGACAATTCTGCTTTGACACCAAGGGGCAATGGACACACTTATCCGATGACACCTGGCATGGGGATTGGTGTAGCTACACCTGCCGCGCTCAATCACCTCCCTGGCGTTCCTGAAGATGGAGCGCCTCTTGACAAAAAAGCATCTCAAGCCAGTCGCACATCTGCTGATAAGACTGGAGACTATTTCTCAAATACACCGCTTCCATCCGAAGCATCTTCTAAACCCATCGCCGAAACTCTTGAAGCTCCACCAAAATCTCCGTCGGATACCGACAAAGAGACCAATGGTAAGGATGGCAACACGTTATTTGGGAAGAAGTTCCGCATGGGTATGGGCAGCATGTCCTTTGGTAGCAAAAAGCTCGGACGTTCTGCGTCTACAGCGACAACAGAGAAACCTGTTGTCATTGATGAAAAAGTCGAAGATGGCTCTGAGACTTCAAGTAGTGGCGACAAGGAGAAAGAGGTTGATGATAACTTCTTTGGAATTGTGCAGAAGATACGGAACGAGTACGACAGGTTTCTTTTAGAAAATCCCGAAACCCGAGTCGAGACTGCAATCACGCCTAGCTTACCGAATGAGACGCCTGTTTTAAAGCCTCCACCAATGACAACTGTTATTATCCAAGAGGAGACTTCAGGAGGGAGTGCAGATCTGTATAGAGGTACCGTTGCAACAGTTGGAGAAGACGCAACACTAATCGCAGAACGAGCTCCCATGTGGCTTGGTGATCTACTTTTGCGCGTAGGTGAAAATATCAGCCGTTTCAGCACTTTCTAATATTTCATATAGAACAAGATTCCTATCAAAGAGCCAGTCAAGGTATCATTTGTGTTGCAACCCTGGCAAGATCTGCTACCAAGTATTGCTGGGCCAGATGGGAATTCCCGCCTCAATGCCAACAGAATGCTACGAGTCAAGAAGATTTTGGCTTATGTTGCAGAGCGTATTGAGGCTGCCCCAGAGCAACCAGATCCAGACGCTTTACGACCGGAGGAATATCTCGAGCTCTACTGCTATGATCAGGTAAGAAGTGTGGCTACAAGCAGTATTGACATTCTCGCTAATTCAAAGCCAGAAATTACCAATCACAATGAGTCTTGCTACTCTTCGTGCCCATGTTTGGAAGGGAGGTGCAGATGTAATGTTGTACTACAAAGCTAATGGGCGAAAGCCAATCGCACATGCAAAGGCGCCAGAATCGACACCAGGAGTACCAGCAGCTCCAACCACACCTACTACATAGTCCATCGGGAAAGGGCGATTCCTGCATATTTTGGCAGCTTTTGTATACACTTCTTGGCTTTTGTATTTCTATTCAATACATTTTCCGACAGCATAATTTCAGCCCCTCTAATGTAATGCGTTGATATTCAAACATCTTCAAATCAGCATCAAAAATGTGTGTTTTGATGCTGTGTGATAGGGGAAGAGACGTCCTAGAGCCGCACCAGAAAGACAGATGTACATTGCTTATCAAAGTAAACAGAAATTGAGGCGGGTATCTCCAACTATGCCAGGCGCCATCTCTACGCGTGCGTGAACTATTAGTATCCTGCAAGATTCCTCACGATTCAGTCTCTCCAGACAACGAGTTATGCGCCCATTGATAAGAGCCCAAGAAGATCGCACCACCAGCACTAATCCACAGAATTCTTGGCCCAATACCGGCAAAGAAAGCTCTCGGCCCACTATCCCTCAGTATTTGCTTCAGCAGCAGTAGCACGGCCGTCTTCTCCTTCGCCAACATCATCCTCGTCTTCAACACATCCAACGGCGTCGTAGTAGCCGCAGCCACCGCCCCGGATACACTCCCAAACAGCCCACTCTCCCACGCACTGATACTCTCCTTCCCGGACTTCCTCCTCCTGTACTCCTTCATACTCTCCCAGAGCGGGAACTGAATGACCGTAAACGGCACCTCGCGCATGATAGTCACTGACCACCCACGATAGAGTTCCATCCAGACACCAGGCAATCCTATAACTCTCCTTTGCGATAGAATGGCTTTGATAGTCGCTAGGGATGAGGGGTACTGGCCGGCTTGTGTCCTCTGTTTGATAACCTCCGTCGGAACCCTCACTGCACACGCAGCTACCTCTCCCAGACTCGCTGCGATCATATGTTCTATGGGCGCAGTCCATTCCTCAGACTGTCCGCCACTGCCTTCTATAGCGGACTTCGCATGGCGTCTGGCAGAGAAAAAGGTCTTGGTGTATTCGTAGGTGCAGAAGAAGAGAGCAGCGCCGGGCGCGGAGCCTACAATTGCTGATCCTACTCCGCGGTATATTCCTGTGAAGCCGCCTGAGGCGAGAAAGCCGGTGGAGGATTGGAGACGCGTTTTCAGTGTGTCGAGAGGATAGAGGGAGAGGTCGACTGTGGTACCTGCGAGGGCGCCGGCGAGGAGGGCGGTTGTAAACGCGGTTTTGGGGGGTGGAGTTGACATTGTTGCGGTTTGGATAATATTGTTCGACGCCTTGTTGTAAATTTGCGTACCACTATCTGTACACAAATTTTTTTTGCCTAGCACTCGACGCTCAATTGAGGCTCAATTGAGGCCGAAGCCGGCTTAAATTTGGAGATGCCATGTGGTGATAGGATTGAGATCGGAGTTTCTGCCACCTCGTCTACATTCACTTTGAGGTCTCGCGTGCGCATTCCATTTAGCTCGGCTTTACATCAACACTCCTTTAAACACAATTCACCTATATGAGACAATGGAATGAGCGCCACTACACGCATACTTACAACTAGTGGTCTGTTGAGAAAACACGAGCCACCTCCATCTCTTCCAATTTCTGTAGATGAATTCTCGGAGATATGGACGAGAATTTGGCCGAAATCACGAGGCGCCAGGTCAGGCCTCACCAGACCAAAATCTCTTACCATTGGTATGTATGCTTCTACAGAAGATTCATAAAACTTGATTGTGATAAGACTGTACTGATGATTGGAAAACAGGCTTGGCTATTAGTGGTGGTGTCGATTCCATGGCACTAGCATTTCTGTGCTCCAGCATGAAGGACAGGCTCTCACTAGGGAATACACATACCGACTTCCGAGCTTTCGTTGTCGACCATGGTGTCCGAGAAGGGAGCCACCAGGAAGCGGCGGCTGTCTGTGGCAGTTTAGACAAGAGAGGTATGTTCATCACAAAATTATACTACCAATCCTCGCAGCTACATTGACAGCATTCTTTAGGAATTCAAAGCCACATCTTACAGATCAAATGGCCGTCAACTCGAGGATCATCTTCAAGCTTCGAGTCCGCAGCTAGGACGTACCGATTTCGTGCTCTGGGAAAAGCGTGTCGGAGATGGGGCATGGAGTCCTTGCTCTTAGCTCATCACCAAGATGATCAAGTGGAAACCATCATGATGAGGTTAATGGAAGGTCACCGAACTGGTCTCACAGGTATCAAAGAGTCCTCTTCGATTCCAGAATGTTACGGCATCCACGGCGTTCACGAGAGTGGAGGGCTCTACTATCTCGCTAGAGCAGGTATCATACCAGACGAGCCGAATGTCATGAAAGCTTCGGGGAATAGGCCGCAGCTTTTGACTGAGACTGGAGGTGTAAGACTCTATAGACCTCTCTTGGGATTCAGTAAAGAGCGATTGATAGCTACATGTAAAGCGAATGACGTCTCCTGGTTCGAAGACCACACTAATGCGGATAAAACGCTCACCAAGCGGAACGCTATCAGATATATGCGAGCGCATCACATCCTGCCGAGTGCATTGAGTACAACCTCTCTGCTCAACCTATGCCAGAGAATGAATGAACAGAAAGCTTTCCGGCAAAAGATATTTGAAAAATGGCTGGGTAAATGCCGTATCACGGCATTGGATTTGCGGGTTGGGAGCATGAAAGTCAGATTTACCAATCTGAATGAGTTTAAAAAGGATCTTTTTGAGTCGCGAGATAAAGCTGGAGAAGTCGCAGCGGAATTGCTTAGAAAGATTGTTATGCTTGTGACTCCTCAGGAGCATATCTCGCTTTCTGCGCTTCATGGCACGGTTGGGAGGATATTTCCCGAGTTGGCGGGAGAGAAACCTCTAGAGACGTCGTTTACTGTGTGTGGAGTATATTTCCAATTTGTGCCATCAGTTGGAGCGGAAGATTCAACCATATCGACGGAGGTAACGGAAAATAAGTCTGAATATAAAGCCAAACCAACCTGGCAGATTTCGCGCCAACCATTCCAAAGCAGCGAAACCGCGAAACGGACAATCACATTCTCATGCCCTACATCTATTCAAACTACTACGGTCCCACCACCTGCGATTTCATCCTCACTCGATACCGCCTCGCCTGTTCCCCTGACACAGAACAACTGGTCACCATTCAAGCTCTGGGACGGACGGTACTGGATTCGTCTGCGCACGAAGTACATATCTCTCCTCCAACCACCAAGTACCAGCATCTCCATCTCCATCCAACCGCTCTCTCCAACGCTCTGGGCGGACCTAAAAGCGCGACTCACCAAAGAACAGGCCGACGTATCGAAATATATCAAAGCCAAAGCATCAGGGGGCGTGAAATGGACATTACCTGCGATCGTGCTACGAGGTGGCGATGGAGGGGAAAGGGCCGTAGCGCTGCCATCGCTTGATGTGGTTTTGAACGAAGTGAGGGAAGAGATTGAGTTTGAAGTTCGGTATAAGAAGATCTATACTGATGAGCTAGACACCCCGGACTCGTGGTAGGAACTTAATGCGTAAATTTCCAAGGAACTGGACGTTTACTTGTCTGTCAATATCAGAAAAGAGTGGCTGACTCTGTTGAAAGCTGATCTCAATTAGCGAGGAGTATGGAGTCAGTTTTTAACTGTTGAGTTCATTCTAGGCAAAGCCTTTCACTCTATCACACCATTCAATCGAGTGGAACCCAATTCTCAACGTTACGATCGCTTACTTTTGTACTCAAGACCCGCATGTACAAGATTGAGTCAAATCTGGAGTCGCTTCCGTGACTTGACATTTTTGTATCCTCGCGACCCTTGCTTCTGGCTACCCATATCAGCCGCATTTATCTGTCCGCAATAGACTGTATCACAGTCGGGAAATGGCACGAGTAATCAGTTTCAAGTAGATTCTTCTGTTCCCTTACTCTACGCCTGTCTTCCTACCTGTTCTCTGCCTGCCTGCCAATGCGACCAGCCTAATTGTGGCATGGCTTTCCAATTCAAATCCTCTTCCCTTTGACCAACCATAGCGTCAATTATAGGGGTATCCTTAAAACGCCAGTGAACCAAGGAACAAAGTAAATTAAAATGAAAAACCCAACGCCGCGGAACATGCATGCCGCACCTCCATGCTGCTCCCGAAAGCTCGCTCGGTACCTATGCAAGAACGGTACAGTGCCACTCATCTGTCTATTCTCTGCAGATAATTCGTCAGGATCCAATGTAATTCAGTGCCGAACTTTGTCGGGTACGAGAATCATGCATGCAACCAAAGTGGTACAATCCTGGCTCCTCCCTAACTCCACGCTATGCGATGTGATATATGATATGTGTGCTGTATGCCCCCCGACACTTTGCTTCTACTTTAGATGCATAGCTCTCTTGGCGTTTTCATAGACTACGTAAGTGATGCTGACAGCAGGAACAACCTTCAGCAGATTCGGCGTGATGCCCTTGAAGAGTCCCTTGAATCCCTCGTTCTGGACTGTCTTTCGTGCAACATCTACAATTCCGTCATAAGTTGGAGGATGTAGGACAGTTCTGTTATGATATTAGTGCCGGTCTCTCAATACCACAATCAGGAACTTACCCTTGGGCTTGAAGTCTCGTACGAAGGAGATTGATGGGATATACTATGCTTGCACCAAAGGCTCCAGAGAATGCTCCTATACATCCTGTAGCAAAAGAACCTGGGAGCGCATCTTCTTCATGACAGCCCAGGATCCTGGCATTGCGCTCTGCAAGCCGTCCTTTGAGGTATTCGAAGGTTCCTAGGTCAATGGCCGAGTATGGAAACATTCCAATAAGCCCCATCGTTAAGCCTCGATACCCAGACTTTACAGGTCCTTGTTGGATCATCTTCTTTGCCGTGGCGGTAATAAGGGCGTTGCCATGTAGACCGCCTGATACAGTCTCGCATTGCATGCTAACCTTGTGAGCTTCCCATAACGAAGAACAATGGTGAGAGACTACTTACCGGAACTTCAGGGTATCTAGTGGGTAAACGAACAATCTATGGATTGTCAGCTTAGATTACAAAATACCTGGATGGGAAAACGAACTGGGATACCATGCCACCCATTCCTCCAGCGAAGAACTTCGAGTAGCCATTGATGTTTTGGGGATCGTTGTGGCCTTCCATATGTGCCATAACTCTCTTAGCGAATTCGTAGGATCCAAATTTGATCGCCGATTCGGGCATGACTTTGACAACATTCAATCCGTTACCTGTAGAGTCAGACCCACCTTCTAGATTTTCCTGGGAAGATTCATTTACCTGCAAACAAGCTTCTCATCCCGCCAGCTTTCCACAACTCTTTGGTAGCATCAATGAGAGGGCGGCCGACCGTCTTGGCTACACCAACAGCATCGCCCTGCTTTACTGCATCAAGAGACTTTTTTGCAGGTCCGATGTTGGCAATGAGATAGACCTTCAATCGATCTAGGGGAGCAGTAGAGGTTCTAGAGATGACTCCTGCAACAGCTCCTGCTGCGAAATAGCCTGGATCAGGCAGAATGTCCGTCAGCAATATTTTCTCTCCAGGCTTGATTTCCCCCGAAACGTTTTTCTTTCTGTCCTCGGCCGTTTTCGTTGTTTCTGATTTTGAGTTGGATGTGGTAGGGAGGAGCAGGTCGACAAGCGATTCTGGAATTTTCGTTGCTGCAGCATCTGCTGACATTTCCGAATCGGGTACGAGCTGTAGCGGTGCTGCATCGATAGATAACGATTGATTGACTTTCGGTGAAGTGTCCGCAATTTTGAAGATGGCGCCAAACAAGACTGACAGGGACGAAAATCGAGATTGTGATTTCATACCTAGGCCTTCAAGGGTTTCCTCGCTGATTGAAGTATCACCCTCAGCGTTCAATTGGACACCGGATGAGTAATAAGACATAACAGCCTTTAAACCAGGACTCTTTTGTGTTGGCAAGAAGAGTAGAAAATCTCTGCAAGAACGTCAGCTTTGTATCTTCAGATGTATTGACCGAATCGTGTCGCTGCTCAGATCGGAATAATGTATTGCAAATAGTCTCTTACCTCCACTCCTCGAAACTGATATAGCCCTATGTTCTAATTAGTATTTCTATGAAAGGCCAGCAAGCGTAGACAAACATCGTTGTTTTGATCGACCTCGCTGAAGAATTTGTCGAGCTTAGAATTTGGTACAGCCAGACCAGCTGTCTTGAAGGCAGTTTTCAGTTCGTCCTTGTTAAGCTTGCCATCTTGATTTCGGTCTATAGAATGGAACAATGTAAGGAGCTCCTTTTCGGTCTTCTCAACGAAACGCCGGAATTCTGCATATTCTTTATCAGTAACTTGAACCAAGGTAAAGAAGACGTGTAAGCCTTCGCGCTTGCCAGAGGAAGACATACCCTCGTATTGTATAACCTGATCGCCATTCTTGTCCATAGCCTTGATAACATCTTCAAGTAGGTCGCTGGCGTTCTTCAGGGCTGTAGTCGTAGTTAGGGACAGTAGCTTTCGAGGTGAACCGCGGGCAAGCTCACGATGATCAATACGGGTCAGGCCCTTCTTTAGGCCATTGAGGTCCAATTTCCCCTTGTTTTGCGCATCCAAGTTCTTCCAAAGCCTCTCAATTCTCGCATCCCTCGCATTTTGACTTTCCGGCAGCTCCATCTTGATCTCGCGTTGTTATCAGTGCTCACTCATGGCCGAAGGACAGTTCGAACAAGCAAGGATTGTCGCACAAGGTCTTATCATCGAGTCGTTGTGGGAGCGATTCTTAGTCTGATACTATTCGAGTATAGTATGTCGAACGATGATGTGGTGTTTCGGTATTATTCGGATCTGTCTTCTTCTTCTCGAGGGTTAGGGATTAGTTCTTCAAAGTGAATTCGTTCAAGATTTCGTCACAAGCTTGCCCGCTCGAGCCAAGCTCGGCTGCCAAGACATCCAGTCCGGGTGGCTCTCCTGCCCTTAGCCGAAGCCATACGCGGGTTTAGGCATGCAAGTATTTAATACATTATCAAGAAATGTTTATCTGATCTGGAAAAACGTATATTTGCTTATCAGCTGTGTTTTTTTTTGGAGAACTATACAAGACCTAGGATATTCGAAATTCTTAATATAGATTAGCAGTCTCTAGTGTTTCGATGAATACTTGGCAGCGCCAGATATGTTTTCCAATATCCTAACCAGAGTTTCTTGTTTCGACCTGGCACGTTCTTAAAAACATTCCTAACTTCAGTCCAGCTGTTCGTCAGAGGATTTTGAATTCAGGAAATATGCTGCTGTAGCAGGCTGCTGTAGCAGGGAGAAGCTGGGATGATCAGCTTCTTCCGTCCATGACCAGAGCCTCAAGTGCGGTTGGACTGCTCTTTAATCTGGACCATAGCAATCAGAATATAAAATACTATACGTGGAAGGCTTGGGAATCCTTCGGACACCATGATACCTCAGCTTGGAATATTTAGATACGGGAAGTCGCACCACGCGCGGATTTTTGGCAGATATCACATGGAATAGACTCAAGTGGAAATCTGGGATACCTCCTTGAACATAAGGTTGTAAGCCCAACCATAGGGACCGGAAAACCATGGGCTGGGAAAGTACCTTAATAGGAGCCAGGCTATATATTGTCGAGGATCCTAAGTTGACCCTCCTAGTATCCTTTGTAAACTCCTTCTCATCTTTGATAAACTCTTCCCTTCCTTATTCTGTATCATTCTGTATCATTCTTTCTCAAGCGAGCACGTGGAGCTTCGGGGAAGTGGTCGATCTTGTTATAAGTGGATGTTTTCTTATCTGAAAGAGTGTTGGACAGTACCTACTACCTTCTCAGTACTGATACTCTCATCTACTGAGTTGGTACATGCTTTCGAGTCTTCGTTGTTTGTTTCGTCCGATCATAATTACATAATCTGATCGCAGCATGTTTTTCTGTATCCGCAAAGTGGAAACACAAACGATAGCTGAGTTTCAGTGTCCTTCTTAAGCCTCAAACTTGCGCAATCGTCCTCTGTTGCCAGCCTTATCTGTTCACCGAGTATCAGAAATCGGAAATGTCTGTTTTACATCAGACCCAGGGGTCGAGACAAAACTCAACTCTTCAGACTCGGACGTCAGGCCAATACCTCGTAAGTCGGGCTCGGGAATTTGTTTAAGGCTGTTAGAATCTTGCCAATCGACACTGCCATCTGTTGATCTCGAAGCAAAACCTTCAAGTCACAAACTCTACTCGCTGACTCCGTGGTTAAAGTTCAAGCGGAACAAATGGGCGGTGTGGCCGTGTTCTGGAAACATCAAGGCGCCCAAGCTACTGCAAGTGCGCACCCCTCACACGAAGACTGAACTGCCGAGATGGCTGCTTGGGGATGGAATCTGTTACTAGTACTTATGTCCAGTCTACGGCGGCTGTTGTCTTTCGGATTCACGCTTCACTCTATGCATGTTCCATCACAGAGTGTGGTTCATGTCTGCCGTGGGAGGTGGCTGAAGCAGGCCGGCCGACAGATTGGAGGGAGGATCCACGGCCGAGGGGGATGTGTTTGAGAGATCCAAGCGTTGATGCACGAAGTACCTACCATTCGTACCTACCTACCTACCGTACCTTTCGTACCTCACTCAGTCATTAAGAGTAGTTAGTACGGTACGGACAGCGCTGCCAACCAGCGAGAGGAGAGAGGCAGAACGTGATAGCACTAACTAGCTACAAGTACCTACTAGGTTAGGTACCTTGGCTTGGCTTGGGTACTAGAAGTACCAGAAGTAGGTACCTAGGTATAGGTAATAGGTAATAGGTAATAGGTATAGGTATAGGTATTGGTACTTCATCCGGGATCCAGTGGGAGCAAGGATGTTGTTGTATTCTGGCTGCTCTATGGCGTCCGTGTAGTTTCGCACATAGTTGATAGTCCAGTCTAGTAAGAAAGTTCCGTACATACCTATACCTAGTATACTTGTAGTATTGTAGAAGTACTGAGTAGTAACCGCCCTTGGAGTTGGTTTTCGGCGGTTCATGGCGCCAATTGTCCACAGCCCCAGCCAGCCAGCCAGCCAGCCAGCGGACAGCAAGTGTTGCAAATCCCAACCCGTCAAGGTCCAGATGCGGTCGGGTCGAGGTGGTGGTGGCGAAGGGCCCCACCGACAATCCAATCCAATCCAATCCAATCCAATCCAGTGGAGCTGGAGCTGGAGGTGGAGCTAGAGTCAGGTGATCCGTCGGTGAGCGCGAGCCGACGGCTACCCACACCACAGAACAAGGGAGCATTCAATATTGGCTTCGAAACATACATACCATGCCTAACTACTCAGTCAGACAATGGAGAACGATATGAAGATCCAAATATCTGAATATCTGAATATCCAATATCTCAATTGAAATAGCAATGACAACGACAACGACAACGACAATCGCAATAGCATCATCATCATAGTTCAACTTGGTCCTCTCTATTGATACTACTAAACAAAGAACCTCGAAGCCCACTTGCATCTGCACCTCTGCCTCGTTTCTCGGGCCAAATCTTCGTCATGCGCGCTACTCGATGCCGCCCGATAATTGGCTAGGGTTAGTTTTAAATGGAGCCCCCCAGTACACACCTCAGGCAAGCACGCCCCTTCTCTCACCATGGACTCTGTTCCCTCCCCCTCCCAACCTCCCTTTCCATCTCACATCAAATATCACACCATCACATCTCCTCCATCTCAACACTACTTCCGTTCGACAGCACTCGACCACATACCATACAAGCATAGATACATACATACCACTGCTACGATATCAACAATTCGCTTTCATCGCATTCAAACTGTTACCACGCCAGGAAAAATCTGCCACACCGTTTCTGTCCCATTTGTTGTTCACAGCCTCTTCGCATCAATAACCCCAACCAACCAACCATCGAAACTCACCCACTCACTCAAAGACATTCATGAGCCGGTAGCATGTCTTCCTTCTACACTTACAACAATCACCAACACCCTACTGCTGCTCATGCACAGTCGGCATCATCACATCACAGTGGTCGAGGCCGCAGAGCTCCTCGTGTATCGCAAAACCTTCACAAGCAATTCCGGGGGGTGGCCAGAAAAGAGGAGGAGGATAAGGCGGGAAGAGAGTTTCGTCTGCAATTCGAAGCCGCCCGCTCCTTCGACCTCCAAGATGACGTTGATTTCTGCCCGAATCTTCTCACCGAGAGTGACCGGAGTGATTTCGGCTCCATCCATTCCTCAGCTTCAGATCGATCCTCGTTGTCTAGTGGGTCTCCAGAATCCAGTCCCCAAACCTACCAGGTAGCACCCGACACCAGTTTTACCCTCAATTCCAGCTCCGCTCCATACATGCCTTCTTCTTCTTATCAAAGTCAACCTACGTCCCTCAAACTGCATCAACCAGCTGCTACACGAATCCGCAATGCAATCCCGATCGTTAACCCTAGCACCGGGATGTCCGTGGCCAGTCCACCTCAGAGTGTGTCACCCTCCAGGATGCAGCATTTGAACCGTCGGTGGTAGATCGTCTCTTCTTTTGTTCCAAACATTGGCAGAGTTGATCTTACACCTTCGCAATAACTGTTCTTTCGCATTCTTATCAAAATCTATCATATGGAGGGCACTCTCCCTGGCATCGACAATCCTTCCAAGTTACGGCACTTTTCACCTCAACGAATCCTTTGTACAAATTCTTACCACGACCTACCCACCTATTCTTTGAGCCTGTAACGGCGCAACATCAATCGATTACGATACCACTGTTCAAGTAGGAGATGGTGTTTCATCCTATAATGATTCTGATTTTGAGCGCGCATTGCATATATATTCGTGACGGTGTTTGGGCTGCATTGCTTTTTGGGTGGGACAATGAAGCGGCGACTTCCATGGGTTTTATGAAAAAGAGACACATCCTACTTGCGTAGAACGATTTGTTTCTCTTGTTGGAGAATGGGCTGTTTCTCGGGGTGTTAATCTGGATACCTATATGGATGGCAAGATCTCTCTCTCAATCTTTTTTGTTTTCTGGTTCATAAGTAGGCGGGCTGGTTGGTATGATGTGCTTCCTTGTATGATGAGCGAGCGCTTCAGGTGTTGTGTCTTGGTTTGATACTTTGGGGTCATGTGCTTGGCTTGGCTTTGAGCGGTTGATCTGGATGGTGCATTTTGGATCGGATGGATCATGTCTGTTTGAAGGATAGGTCGGTCTTGAATGATATACGGTCCGGTACTGGGTTGTTAGGGCCGTCTAGGACCTGCACCTGAAATATATTGTCTTCTCTCTTCTTATACCTTTTCATTTGCCACAAAGCATTCGTCGTGTCAAGTATTGAAACGAAATGGATATGGTCACAATAACAAAAAGTGTTTTCCACCACGAAGATAACGTATCTGAATCGCGAGTAGTTGCCGTCCATGTCTCCAGCTTATCCTCATGGTAATCATCCCCGATCCCAATTGGGGAAGATGGGTAATACCCCACTACCGATCATGCCAAATCCCTTAGGTCACATCACTTGTCCTAATTTCACAGTTCTCCGCTGATTAGCTGGCTCCAATAGAGTTTACGCAGCCGCCGGATCTACAATATCTGCAAGGAAGGACATGGTAAACCAACTCAGCTCGGCTCAGTACCTCAGCATACCCCCCCCCCCTCATAACAAGCACGGGGACGAAAGTATTCATATGGTGCCTGAGCTACCGCAGTAGATATCAGACGTAGTGTGCCTGGAATACAGGAACATGCACTTCGACCTGTAGGTTCCCTGGTAAAGGGTAAAGGCCATGCTGGAAATCGGCCAACAGGAATTCGAGGCAGTGCTAGATTGATATGATCGACCTGGGTGCTACCCAAACCGCAGACTATGTATGAATGCTCTCCAGACCTCACTCCATCACCCCGTGCTTGAACTCAGCAAATAATCAAATTTAATCTTGAAATTGCACATAGATAGAGTCTTGATTATATGCTCCCATTCAAGACGGCACACAACGACCGAGCGGCGAGCCTGGCTTACACCTTCCCTTCACTTTTGTTCCGAATGTCCGATTTCACGTGTTTATCAAAGATATCGATCGATGCGCATGAACCCACAACTCTACAAATTCAACAACTCATGAAATGTCCGGAACCATTACACCCACACGCCGTTCTCCAACCGCCCCATCCTCACCACAAGCCCATATTGTCTCCCAGTACTCCAGCGATGAGATCCCGAGCCCTACCGAAGGCCAGCGCCCACCAGCCCAAGATCTACGCATGTCACCCCGCCATCCCTCATCGGCAACACAGATGCAGAGGAACCGGACGCGGGTTCTTTCAAATCTCAACCTCGCCCACAACGTCGACCTCCGAGCCGTGACTTATGAAAGTATCGTAGATGAGAATCTTATGTGTCCCATCTGTCACTGTCCACTCGTCGACCCTGTCATGACAGAATGCGATCATATTTTCTGTCGCTCGTGTATAGAGGAATCAGTCACGCATAGCAGGACGTGTCCGATCGATCGATCACCGCTAGATCAAGATGTGAGGGAGTTGAAGAGAGCACCGAAGATCGTGATTAATCAGCTAGATGGCCTGAAAGCGAAATGTCCGGCCTGCGGAATGGGATTTGCGAGGTCGATGCTGGAGAATCATCTAGAGAAGTATTGTCCGGAGACGATTATGAGATGTCCGGGACGGAATGAGGAGATAGAGTGTAGGGAGAATGTGAAGCGCAAGTTGGCTGGGAGGGGATGCTTGCATTTTGAGACTGAGTGTATAGATTGTGGGGAAAAGTTGTTGGAGGTTGATATGGAAGAACATCGTGAGGAGATGTGTAAGGAGAGGTTTCAGGGATGTGAGTATTGTGGGGTTGAGATTCTGAGATGCAGGACGGTTGAGCATGAGAAGGTTTGTAAGGACATCATTGCTCCTTGTCAATGGGCTGGCTATGGATGTCAACACGGAGCCAAAAGGAAAGATCTGTATCTGCATACCAACGAGTGTGGCTTTAAAACAGTCGGCCCTATGACGGATATGCTGCGCAAAGAAATCGGAGACCTCAGATCCGAAGTACGCACCCTCACGGAAGCCAACCAGCGACATGAACGCCGCCTCAAATTCATGGAGTCCGGCACATCCCAAAACTTCACTTCACCGCCCTATCCCAGCGATCTCTCCCTCCCTTCCTCCTCTCATCTCCCCGACCCTCTTCCTACCACCGACCCCCTCGACTCCGGACACCAATACCTGCTCTCTCTTCTCGAAGCGCAAGAGAGCAATCTCAGTCACTTATCCAGCAGTCTCACGGAATCAGAAGCTAAACAGACGACTATGCTGTTTAATGAAACGATTCCGATGAAGAATGAGCTGGCCGAGATCAGGAGTATGCAGCAGACTACTAGTATGCATGTTAGGTGGTTGATGAGGTTTCGGATTCAGGAGAATAGTAGAAGGGTTGTTGGAGGACCGGGGCCAGGGAATGGGTCCGGAGGGAGTGGTGGTGTGGGATCGTATGGGGCTGGAGGTGGAGGAGGAGGAGGGAGCTCGGATGGTGGTGGCGGTGATTCCATCTTGCCGAGGAGGTTGAGTGACACCATGTCAAGGGAACTGATTACAAAACTCTAACTAGTAGAGTTCGATATTTGTGATATGAACAAAATGATAATTTGCATATTGGACTGGAAGGGGGGCGGGCGTCTGCAACTTGCATAATTACAGGTGTTTTGGTTACATTTTCAGAGGCAAATCCTGATTGATAGCTTGGCCGGTAAATCGGCGGGCGTTGAACAATATTCAACAAGGAGATACTGGAATTAGAGGAAGTCCGAATATAAATTCCAAATAGAAGCTAGCTACATCTCTCAATTAGTGAAACTAAAGAGATCTGAGTGATCATAGCTTCATATCTATCACCAAAGGAGTCTCTCCTTGCTCCCTCTCGCTCTAAAAGGAAAAAGATACATGATTCAAGCATCGTACATACTGAGAGATCTGGCGGTCCCTGCTATGGTATCTTCCAACCCATCATTTCTCGAGTGTCACAATCAGCAGGAACCATTTCTGCCCGTCCTCCGCCCACCCCAGAAAAAAAAACACAGTACAACCTCAAGAACTCCGTCCAGACTCTCAAATCTTCATCTTAACTCACTCACCATATTGAAATCCCTACCTAGCCCCCCTGCATCCTCAGCTCCAGCTCCAGCTCCAGCTTCAACTTCAAGCGAAAATCACAAGAGACAAAGGTTAGAAAGAAGCGAGGGGAAAAGAAAAGAAACGAAAAGAGTCTCTCTACGAGATCTACACAGACTAGAGTCGATCGTTCTTCCTGTGCGGACCCCTGGGCACCTACCTACCTACCATCATATATTCCCACAGCTCTCCCCAGCTCTCCACAGGCTCTCTCTCACCATTCTTTCAATTTCTGCTTCAATGTTATACTTATATGCAAGCCTCCCCCTCTAGAAGTGATATTATCCGTATTTACATACATACATACATACATACACACATACCTGCTAGGTCCTCACTGTACATAATATAGGTTCACACCGAGGAAATCGGGGACGATGAAAGGGAAATGATGAATACAGAAGGAGACTTTAAGATCGCTCACGAGGACTGACTGACTGAATCGGACAAGAGGCAAAACTGTAGAGTGCTACTCTGCATGTAGTATTAGGCTATCTACTTGATTCAAAGCAAATCTGAGATATACATAAGCTGGAATAAATCAAGACGTGATGGAGATTGCTGCAGGTCTCATATTTCTAGCAAAGATCTGATTGCCTTTCGAAAACGAAAGAAACCTACCCAGTAGACAGTTCGCTTTTTGAGTTTGGTAAATTTTTTCCCGTCTCATCAGGAACTCTCATGCGGAAAGGATGTTGAAAGAACTTCTTCATCGCGAACTCCTAAATCATCTTATTTTAGTCTTCGATGTCGAATCAAAGTCTTACTATCCTACTTCTATTACTACTATACATTGCTAGCTAGCTTCACCTATGCTCGCAGAAGTCGTCCTATATCAAAAGTTGGTATGGCGTAGCTTACCTTGCTAGTACAGAGATGTACGCTTAAAAGTCATCAAATCAAAGCTGGGAAAGTTGAAAAGCCAACCCGTTGTTCGTTATGCAGGTATTCACCAAAGTTTGTGCAAGAATAAAATCACACTCCGAAGCCCAACGCTCTTAGAGTAAGAACGTACATCCTGCCGCCAAACCAGCCAAACCCACCAGCACATTAAAGCTAGCACGAAAATTTACACCTGCGCTCTTCTTGGTAGTCGTGGCTGCTGGAGCTGAGCTAGTGGTTGTACTTGCTCCGCTTGGGCCGCTGGCTCCGCTTGGGTTGTTGCTCTGATCCTCAGGCAGAGGAGAGATAGCTAGGCCTTGGATGATATCTCCATTGCTCTGCTTCACTTGTTGTGTGACCTTTGTTGATGTGACAGGGATGATCTTGCCTACGGGCTTGTTTGCAATTCCCTTATCGATCAAGGCTTGGACTCCCGGAGGCACCGCAGGGATGGTAAAGTTTTTGTTGAAGACTGGATGGGTGATCAATGAAGCAGTGCAATTGGGTGGAGAGTTGGTTGCATTTGTGACTGCTGTGCTTTGGAGAAGAGTGCTGTTGAGACTGTTGAATTGTTTTTGAAGTGCATCATAGTCAGCAAGGAGGTCAGCCGTTCCATCGCTGTTCAGGGTGACGAGTCCGTAGTTCGAAGTCTCTTGCGTGTATTCGTAAACCAAGCCTCCTGAGAGTACTGGAGTTACGAGAGGACCGTAGAGAGCAGGTACTTCGGTGAAAATTCGTGGGGAAGGCACATTGCAGCCGAATTCAGAGAAGTAGACTGGGACACTGGTCTTCGTGAAATCCGATACGAGGACATCATATCCAGCTGTCTGGAATGTCGAATCACCACACCAGGAATAACTGTTGAGGGCAAAGACGTCCACTCGAGAAGGATCTGAAGCATCACCAGTCGTTGTGCATTGGAGGTAGTTCCAGGTGTCCAAGAGGATCTCACGGACGTCGGCAGCGCTGTAGCCTACTGGAATCTTTCGATCACAATGCTTTGCGATATAGTTCTTGAGATCTCGAGTAACAGCCTAGGCAAGTCAGTCGAGGAATCTTCTCGAGGTAAAGTTACTGACTCTCATGTAAGGTGGAACCGTTTTGCCCGTATCGAGATCGTTAATGACTTCGTTACCAGAGAAGAACATCATTGTGTTTGGGTAGCTCTTGAAAGCCTCTACAACGGCAAAAGTTCGATTCACATAGCTAGCATAGTAACTTGTACCTGGTGAGGATCGATCGATGCTCTCTCCAGACAGAGGGGAATTAACGTCAAGGATCATGTAGATTCCAACCTAGTAGGGTCAGCATGGCCGTTTTCCTCCGGAGTCCATGAGAAATGCTTACGGCGTTGAAGATACTAGCACACTATGAGACAGTCAGCTTCTGTAATATAACCCAAAGTATTGTATATGGCCCAGTGGATTTACGGAGAAATAATTATATGAGTGTGCCTGGAGAACTCACAGCATCGTGATTGATATTTGGATCAACGTTATAAACCCGAATAGCATTAACGCCTACATACATCAGCCCACGCCCATACTAACTTGTATCTCCCAATACGAACCCAATCGCTGCATCAACGCGGCATCCCGCAGACAAACATCCTTATCACTCAGCGGATCAATTTTGCTACTCGGATTGTACCCCGAGCTTCCACCCGGCTGATACGCAACACCGACGATTTGGAATCTAGCTCCAGTGACCGAATTGACCAGATCGGCGCCTTTGGTAACGATAGGCTGAACTGCGAGGACGGAGGTAGCGAGCAGCGCAAGGAACGCGAGTTGGACCTGGTTGATGGATGGAAATATTAGCCAAGGTTCTTAGAAATGAAGATCGGACTGTTTGTGAAACATGTCGCGAATCCCAGTGCTGATTGCCATGCAGAAGCGTATCATTGAGGCGTTATTGTGGCTATAAACAGATTTGCGACGCGAGGATCTGAGGACGTACCGGTCGAAACATGTTTCTAGAACCCAACCAAACAACCAATTGCCGTAGCAAAGTAGTTTCCGCGACAAATCTCCAATTCGCAAGTACAAACGAATGTAAGATGTCAGTGAGCCCAGCAAAAGAAACAGCAGAAGCAAAACAACGAGTGACTCTGGATGATGGTTATGACAGAGAATCATGAGCGAATAAACACGAGAGGGGTTGTCTGGGGAAATTAGCATCTATTCAATCTGCAAGCTACCGAGCTGATACGAGGAGGCGCCTTACCTATTTCGGCTAAGGTCGTGCATCAACCTTGTGTTTGTTAGGTGGGCGGGAGATCGCTTGGTGCACCTACGTCCGTCCGTAGCGTTGTTTCTGCCCTACTGTGACAAGCATTGGTAATAATGAAGATATAAATCGTGAACTGAAAAATGGCTGGCAATATCCATTTCATTTCATTTCAATTGATGACAAGAGCAAGGTAGTCAGATAATTGCTACCTACTACTTTTACGAGAGCCCTCTTCTTGGATCCGTTTCACCTTCGTTGACGCGGCTCTCGCTTCACCAGGTCATTTCATTGCTTCGCCCAGGCTCGTATATAATATAGATTAGCTCAAACATGCAAGACACATGCCTTAGAGTAGGTAAGGAGATACGTGACTGATATCCGTTAGCTAGTAGTAGAGTATATATATGTCACTTGCGAAGCACCTCAAAAAGTTGCTTCAGATCCTGAAAGAGGATGGATAGATAGATAATAGGCCTCTCTCTATACAGATAGAGATGCTGTGGCTCATCCTCAAAATAATGGGAAGTGACAATGTCCTTTCTGGTTTGAGGATCTTCGTATCCGATGTGAGTTTCCACTATACTCCAACTGATTGCAGACTGTCTCTCAGTAAACTTTCAATGTAGGGCCGGGGTAGAGAGAGGGAGGTTTCTCGCTTGCAGATCACCGATCGTAAATAATAAGTAGTACTTATTCATCTTGCACTACCAAAAAAGCTGATTTTCTCCTGTTGTGCGTTCGCCGGGAATCGAACCCGGGGCCCATCCAATCAAATCACTGACCATTTCTCTGGTCACTAATGGCAAGGATGGATTTTACCACTAAACCACAAACGCCCGAAATCAAACAACATGCGGCTGAGACGATCGACCAAGCTTAGTAGAGACCTTGAATTGAGGAAAAATATCGAGAGTTGAGAGAGCGAAGTGTGTGTATTAGAAAGTGGAGATTTTATATGCAGAGTGGGGGAAGGTAATGGAGATAGGGGATAAGGGAAGTGGATATTCTTGTAGAGCTCCGGAGAACGTCGAGATAATAGTGGGAGAACGTGAAAGGCGAACTAAAGACTGCCTACCTATGACCCAAGTATCAATTGAAGAATAGCAGACCAAGCATGATATGAAAGACTCGTATTAGAGGCTAGAGGAATCCGACTCTCGTGTCCTATATCTGATGAAGTTGTGAGTACATTGTGTCCAAACCCGCTTAAAAGGTTTCTTCCGGTCAAGAATCTGTGAGATATTTCTTCAGAGAATGCTCTCGCCTGGATCCTATTAAATCCCTTTTTAAAGAGCAGTATCCCCAACGACGAGGGCAGACACCGAGACTCCCTCCCGAACACTATTAAGCTACGCTATCTAGCTAGCCGCCGCGCTCGTAATATTCCGGAACCACAACCACCCACAACATCCCGCAAACAATACCAGGCGAATAACAACAGATCTAAAGCCCTCCTCTTCTCTTCAATTCCCTAACCTGACTACCCCCTTCCGAGAAAGTCCCTCCGATCGGATCCCCGAACTTGATACAGCAATTCCCCATCGGTGTTCCGACGCCTTCGGGGTGTTTATCACTATGGAATCTTCGCTTAGGCTCCCTTTCGGTGGCTTCTAGTAGGTTCCCACACCCAGCCAGCCAGCTAGCCACATGGTAAACGAAAGAACGATTCGGCGGGTTAAAGAAAACAAAATACCTCTGAGCGCTAGGCTGGAAGGGAAGGGAGATGTGGAATGGATATTTGGAAAGGGAATAAAGGCTAGTGAATGAAATAGTACATTCATACGAGATAGATGTGGCATTATCTAGAAAAGCAAGCTGACTCTCTTCCGTATGCGAAAATCAATGGAGTCCAGGTTGGAATAACGCTTTGGCAAGGTTTTGGTATTGGATGTATATGTATATGGATATCATAATGGTATCTTCGGTAGTGAAATCTAGGATAGTGCACGCTGTGCAGTGTAATGAGGCTGATGTAAAGTATGCTTCGGCGTATATCCCTTCGGATGGTTTCGGTAGCGCGCAAAGTGGGAATGTCTGTATACGATGCTTGGCAATGATTGGATGTCGATGGCACGGTCGGGAGTTTTATAGTGTCAGTTGACGGTCTGAGGATTCATGTTCGGGAAAGATAGAGGAATGAGTTCAGGGAATGCATGTGCTCTCTACGCCATTTTCGTGTGTTTTTGATGATCGTTTAGGCTGTCACGGCACTCTGACAGTCTGTCTAGTAGCGTCTGGTAACTAGACGGAAGGAGGTAATTCCGATTTCTCATAATACGAGGGCTTGATGAACGATAATCAGGAAGGGAGAGAGATAGGCTTGGTACCACAATATTCACAAAAGTGAAAGACCCATTGAAGAGGCATTATGTGTATCTATTGTAAAGTTCCTAATCCAGCAACGAGATTTGTACGCCGAGAGGAAGCTGATTTGACCACCAAATGCTCCCCGACAAACCAAACCAAACAAGCAAACTATTTATTCATGTATCAAACTTCTCTTTCTCTCTAAGCCTTGAACTCCTCCACCTTGCTCTCTGCCAGCTTGCCCGGAATGAGAGCCAGGGGTACGATACCGCTGACGTGCATATCTGGTCCGTATACGTGCATATCCAACTTCAACTCTTGGCCGACAGACTTGATGTTCTTAAGACCCTCTTGGTAGTTGGGCCCAGCACGTCTAACCCAGATTTTGACGTTGTGCTCAATGAGCTTGGGGGCAACCTCGCGCAGAGCACGGATGACACCCTTGAAGGTAGAGGCGACGTTGGTAAAGTTGGCAATACCACCACCGATGAAGAGGACCTTACCCTCGGGCGTGATGGGAGCGCGGAGCATGAGGTCGAGAACTGTACGAGCGTAGTGGAAGGTTTGGGTCTCGGTTGGCGCACCAGAGTATTCACCGTAGTTGGCGAGCTCATCAGCGAAACCACTGCTGGCAATAGCATCGGCGTAGACGACGGAGGCACCACCACCAGCGACCAAAGTCCATACACGGCCGTTGGCGTTCAGGATGGTAAGTTTGAGCGATGCACCGGTCTTAGCATCGAGTTCGGCGATGTAAGCTTCCTCCTTGCTCAAATCACGACCAAAGGGAGCTGGGAACTCCATGGGTGGGCCAGCATCAATATTGACCTTTCCATCAGATGCCTTGATAGCAGCCATTCCCAGAGCAGCTGGTGAACGTGCAATGGCCCATTTGACACCGCACTCAAACTCAGCGGTCTGATCGATCTTTGCGGCCAGATCCAAGAAGTGAACCTCAGCAGATGTAGCATCAGCATTTGGAATGACAACGAGAGGGTTGATCTCGAGGTATGTGAACTGGCAGTCGACGTAGACAGCGTACAGTCTTGTGATGAAGTCGACGAGGACATTGTGGACACCCTTTGGAACCTTCTTCAAGAGTGTTCCTGCGATCTCTTCGTTCGATGGGTATTCGGAAAGGTCGACAGGAATCAAAAGCTTCTCAGCTTTGGCATCGACATCGCCAACATCTACACCACCTTCGTGTGTGAATAGAATCCAGTCACCCTAAACAAACAAACGTTGTTAGCACGTGGTAAGGCGAGATGGTGTTTCATTGAAGGACTAATGGAGGTTGGCGTGACCTCGAGAACCCGGCAGCGGTATCCTTAACAACCGCAATCAGAACGCACATGCAGATGCAGGTACGAAATTTCGCTTATAGCAGTTTGGTATGTGGTAAACAAGAGTGGGCCATGTTGGAATTATATCTCCCTAGCCTCCGCTCGACCGTACCATGTCTCCTGCCGTTGAGGGGCCGGAAATAACAAAAAGAAGCTGCGTCCCACATGCGAGTGCCAGTTTCGATATTTCTAACCCGTCTGACTTTTGACATTCGCTTGAATATTAGAAAGCCTCGTGAGTTCCAATTCTCGGCAAAATTATGCGCCCACTGGCAGTTGCTCCTGGCTCCGAGTGCAGAACCAAATACAAACGTATGAAACAATAAACGTACCTCTCTTTGCGAGTTGATATTGACATAGTATTCGGTTCCTTCAGGATGGGGCACAAATGGCTCGACCAAGAATTGTCTCAGGTACCCATATGTGTTCTCGACCTTTTGTTCTTTACCAGCACGAGCAGCAATCCAAGCCTTTGCCTCGGGCCATGTCTTGTTCAAGGCCAAAAGTCCGCTCTTGCCTCGTCTCTTGATCAATTGATCTGGCTTGGCAACGAACTTGGAGCCTGGGACTAAAAGCCAAGGGTAAGAGGTCTCTGCCTGGTCGAGAATTGCCATAACTTCAGCATCTTCTGGGAAGTATAGGGATGCAAGCTTCGTCGGAGGGTTGTGTGTGGAGGATTTTGGGAGAGGAGAAGGCTTGATGACTGGGGCTCTGGTGAGGTGGTAGTTGAGGATAGCCTTCCCATCAGCTTCGAGAATGGATTTGGCGGACATTGTGATGGATTTGAGGGAAGTTTACTTTTCCAAAAGGTCAGTCCAAGTCTGTTTATGAATGTTGAGACGCTGAAAAAATGTAGGAAGTGCTTGTACAGTTATTCTCAGGTCCGAGCCCGATGGAGCGGTAGGGAAACTTCGTCAAACGACAGCTTGAATTGCCCCGAGTGTCAACCACAGAACTATTGCGAAACTGGAGAAGAAGAAACAGTTCGCAAACCCGAAACCGACAAGCAATGGTTCGTGCAGGAGATTGCGGACGAATATTGACTCGACCAAAAGGTTGCAGGTTTTGTTTCGAGGAGCGAGAAGCAGAGGGGGGGAACGATGCAATGTGGAGGGAAAGGAATCAGAAACATACCACGGTTAATTCTTTTCTCCAAACTTTTGGGACGATGCAACGAAGGGGCGGTAATGGATTTGGCGGGTGATTAGGAATTGAGCAGAATGGGCGGCTTGAGAAGAGATCTCAAGTGAAAGGTAGGTTTTGTGAGTGGTACGGAATGGATGGATTGAATGAGCCGAATTAGGGATTTGGGACTTGGGTGGGTCGGCGAACACAATTAATCGCACAGTTCTTGTTCCTTCAGCTTCGTTGACCGACCGAAGATCTCGCTCCTCCCACTAAAAGTCACAGCAGCAGGCGGAGGTCTCTTGTTGGTGCCGGCGTCGCTGTGGTTGGTTTGGGTGGTTGGGACGGAAGACTTGGGGAGGAGCGGTCGGTCGGTGGTTGAGGAACGCTAAAGCATCCCTGTAATTCAACAAACCGACAGACAGACAGACAGCCAGACACCTTACCTGCACTGCACTGCACTGCCTTGCCCTGCAGAAGCCAACGTCCAGGGGCTACGTACGCTACAGATACTGCTTGCTACAGCACAGCTACCGCGTCTCCACCACTACCTACCTACCTACCTGACAGGCCTACGGCACCAGCACCACCACGACCACCACCACAACCACCAGCTCGGTATCGGTATCGCTATCGCTACCGGACGAGACACTTGGAGCACTTTGCACTGCACTGGCACTTGCACGCACTCAACAGCCCCCAGCAATTCTGTCTCAATCCATTGATTTCTCGCCGGCCTATAGTACAGTACCACAAAAATACTCTCTTCCACGGACTCCTCCACCAACAAGACAACTCCCTTCCTCTTTCTACAAACCCACATCACACAACACACCACCATTACCTTCACTCCGCTACTCTTGTGCAAACTACCTATACGCTATCTTTCTACACCTCCGAATCTTCTCGGAGACTGAAATTCAGACACATCCCTCCTCCTGAAAAGAGAGCCTCTGTTTCTACAACCCGCAGCTAGTGTTTCCGTTTTGTTGTAAGTTTCCTTTCCCCCTCGCATCGGCCAGTTCTCAAGAGCTGCATTTATTGCACAGACTGTGTATGTAACAGGGACCTTGGAAGTAGAGGATTTCTCGAGTGTCGAGCCGAGTCGATTCTCGAGTACAAAGTTCACATTCAAAATCAGCTACATCGTGCAAGTGCTGACATCCTTTTTCTTTCCAGATCTACTCCTCTCCCAAAATGCCTGCTCCTACCACAAACGGTGCTGCCACCAATGGCACCTCAACCCCAGCCCCAAGCTCTGTAAATGACAATATCAGAAGATTCGCTGCTCCCAGCCGTCCTTTGAGCCCGCGTGCCGAACATACCCTCTTCCACGACAAGACAAGATGCTTCGTGTACGGTCTCCAACCCAGAGCCGTCCAGGGCATGCTGGATTTCGATTTCATCTGCAAGCGCAAGACTCCTTCCGTTGCTGGTATCATCTACCCATTCGGAGGCCAATTCGTGAGCAAGATGTACTGGGGAACCAGCGAGACTCTGCTGCCTGTCTACCAAGATGTCGGCAAGGCCATGGAAAAGCACAGCGACGTGGATACCGTCGTCAACTTTGCCTCGTCTCGTAGCGTCTACAGCTCTACCATGGAACTCATGGAATTTGAGCAAATCAACTCAATTGCCATCATTGCTGAAGGTGTCCCTGAAAGAGTAAGTTTGCAAGTCCGATAACTAGAAGCAACTCTGATAATTTGATAGCGTGCCCGTGAGATTCTCCACGTAGCCAAGCGCAAGGGCATTACGATTATCGGCCCTGCGACGGTCGGTGGAATTAAGCCACAATCCTTCAAGATTGGTAACACTGGTGGTATGATGGACAACATCGTGGCCTCCAAGCTTTACCGCAAGGGTTCCGTCGGATACGTCTCCAAGTCCGGAGGCATGTCCAACGAGCTTAACAACATTATCGCGAACACAACCGATGGTGTTTACGAGGGAGTTGCCATTGGTGGTGACAGATACCCAAGCACGACCTTCATCGACCATCTACTCAGATACGAAGCCGATCCAGACTGCAAGATCCTCCTTCTTTTGGGAGAAGTTGGAGGTGTGGAGGAATACAGAGTTATTAAGGCCGTCGAGGACGGACTTATTACCAAGCCAATCGTCGCCTGGGCTATCGGTACTTGTGCAAGCATGTTCAAGACTGAGGTTCAATTTGGACATGCTGGTTCTTTCGCCAACTCTCAACTTGAGACCGCTGCCGTCAAGAACAAGTCTATGAAGGAGGCCGGATTCTTCGTCCCAGAAACTTTTGAGGCTTTGCCAAACGTACTTGCCCAAGTTTACCAGAAGCTTGTCAAGGCCGGAACCATCAACCCACAACCAGAGCCAATTGTACCAAAGATCCCAATAGATTATGCCTGGGCACAAGAGCTTGGACTTATCCGAAAACCTGCCGCATTTATCTCTACCATTTCGGATGATCGTGGACAGGAACTCCTTTACGCTGGTATGCCAATCTCTGATGTTTTCAGAGAAGACATCGGAATTGGTGGTGTCATGTCCCTCCTTTGGTTCCGTCGCCGTCTCCCAGACTACGCCAGCAAGTTCCTCGAGATGGTTCTCATGTTGACTGCCGATCACGGACCAGCTGTCTCCGGTGCCATGAACACCATCATCACTACCCGAGCCGGAAAGGATCTCATCAGTGCTCTCGTCAGTGGTCTCTTGACTATCGGTTCCAGATTTGGTGGCGCCCTTGATGGTGCTGCTGAGGAGTTCACCAAGGCTTTTGACACGGGTCTTAGCCCACGTGAATTCGTGGATACCATGCGCAAGCAAAACAGGCTCATTCCTGGTATTGGCCACAAAGTCAAGTCCAGGAACAATCCCGATCTCCGTGTCGAGCTTGTCAAGGAGTTCGTCAAGAAGCGTTTCCCCAGCTGCAAGATGCTCGATTACGCGCTTGCTGTCGAGTCTGTCACCACATCCAAGAAGGACAACTTGATCCTGAACGTCGATGGTGCCGTTGCCGTCTGCTTCGTTGATCTGATGCGCAACTGTGGTGCTTTCAGCGCAGAGGAGGCTGAGGATTACATGAAGATGGGTGTCTTGAACGGTCTATTCGTTTTGGGACGCTCTATCGGTCTGATTGCCCATTACCTCGATCAGAAGCGACTGCGCACTGGTCTCTACAGACATCCTTGGGATGATATCACCTACCTCCTACCAAACATTGCATCTGGTCCACCAGGTGCTGAGGGACGTGTGGAGGTTCAAATGTAGAGGTATTTCTTGCTTTCCTGGTTTGATGGATGGATGGATGGATGCGCTTTTTCGGTTCTGGAGTTACCATTATGTCCACAATGCAGCATGTAGACAGGCAGATAAAGTGCAATGGCGCACCCTAATACAAAACACATAAAATAGTTATTGGCATGCAGAGCTCACAATGTGATAAAGTGTGTACGATAAATGCGTGAGAAGACCGAGAAACGCCAGCGAATATTGTTCCTGATTTGAATGTCCATCGCGACTTTTGAGCTGGTGATGTAGATAGTTTTTGATCTTACTGAGAACGTTAAAAGGGGCTTAGTAGTACAGTATATCAGTAGATCTATGCACTCAGCCCTTGCTGGTACTGCTTCGTTGGGTACATAATCCGCTACCATGCAGCATTTGGGCAGACAACAACAACAGACTGCGCAGGATTTCAAAAAAGCTTCATTTTATTACCCTATGCCAAACCATCGATCCTATGCTTTCTGTGCATACGTGTGTATAGTACAGCCAAACGCCATTCCAGGTATCACTTTCCTCCCCTAATATCTCCCCCACTTATACCAAGCTCCCGCAAAAGCCAAGCATATCATCGATCATCATACACTGTATCTCTCTTCGTCCCTCCTCCATCTCCTTTCTTCCTTTGTCATCCGAGGTTACGACGCATCACCATTAACGAATTTCGAGCTCATCAACTCGTCCACATACGCGCGCTGGATCTTCTCATTCCCTTTCTTCTCCTCCCTCAGCAACACAGCCAGGACCTCGATCGGCGGATTAAGCTTCAGCTTCTGAGCGCGCGACCAGCGTTTCGTGCGTGCGATACCTATCGCTGGCTATTTTGCAAGGAAAACGAGAATAGTTAGAAAAATTGTCATCATGTGGAGACCGCATCAAGATGAGAGGAGGGTATACTTACACCAAACTGACTACTAACATCAAACAACCTCAAGATCTTTTCCTCAACACCCACATCCTCAGCATGTACCTGCTTGCCCCTCCTCTGACCCTCACACACCCTCCAATACTTCTTGATCTGCGCATCTGTGACTTTCTCCGCTCTCTCTCTCACGGCCTCGAGATCCCCTCCATCCTTCTTCCTCAGAGCTCTGATTTCCACGGCGCCTTGTCGTGTGACGGCGGGTGTGGGATCGACGTGTCCTGTTTGCAGCTCTTCTTCAACTTCAGACTCGACCTCCACCGTCTTCTTCGACAGCGGATGCGCCTCCGGCGTGGAGGACATGTCGGCGGTGAGAACATCTTTAGCTGGTGAATCCTTGGTGTACGGAAAGGCGGTAGATGGTTTCGAGACTTTGTTACCGAAACTGAGGGTTTTCTGGGCGCCTTTTGCGGCGGGCCCAGAGGATGTGGTGCGCGTTCGGCGGGTTGCTGGCATTTTTTTTTGTGTGTTTCTTCTTTTTGGGGTTTGGGAGTGTATGGGAGTTGGGGTTGGGGTGTGGTCGGTTGACTTTGTACGAGAGCAATTCGATGACGATGATTTTGGCACGGCAACCGAAATCTCGCGTATATTGTACTATAAGGCTGAAACAGCCTTGTTGAAAGAGCTCGAAACTCTGGATAGAGAATAATATCGCCATAATTTATCTATACATCACTCAAACCTCTCAATGTTACTTGATCTCACCTTCTGAACTGCTCGGAGACTGAACAGATTAGGTCGTTTCTGGCATCGCAATGCAAAACCCCGATCTATCAACCGTCGGGCTTGAGAATTCCTGTTCTTCTTGAATCGGATATATTTTTTCGAGCATGTTCCTGTCTTAGCCAAGATTTAACCTCATTGCTTTATACAAGTGGAAACCTGTCTTCCTTTCCACAACTGAATTCTCGGTACTTTTATTTGTTCCATACTGCTGGCTGCGATGAGGGGACATTCAAGGCGAGCCAAACACAACCTGGAATCAATATCTCGCTTCGAGATACGCGTCCGTCGGAAAGTCAATACAACCAACCAGATTGTCCCTGACATCCCGAAGATCTAACATTGCTGATACCATGCCAGAGTATATTGAATCACGTTGATATGATTTGTGATGAATATCATAATATTGCGCAGCCAGGCTTTGTGAAAATCGGAGTGTTGGGCTATATCTAACCAGGAAGCTAGGCCTGAGGTTCATTAAATGTTCTGCTTAAATCAAAACACGCTGTGTGTTCTCAGGTTGTACACGATTTCCCTGCTATATAATGCCCTCAATTTAACTCTTTCAGCAGCTAGGCTCAAGAACTAAACGACTTCAAAGCCTCAGCAATGACACCCGTCATCTCCAACACTTTCTCATCCTCCAACCTTCTTCCAACACATTGCAACGCAACCGGTGTTCCATGATAGAACTCCGGATCATAATCCGCCTGAATCTTACCATCCAGCTCATTCAACGGCGTCCAATCCTTTCTCGTTAGATCTAAATTCTTGTCCGCGAACGTTACAGGAAAAGTGCATGCTGGGTAATCTGTTCACAAAGCCGTCAGCGAAAGCTTCTTCACCCTCGTAGACTGGAAACGAATTTACCAAGAACATTGAACACCCCCGTGTAATTAACACAAAAAATATCCTGGGTCAATCCCAACCTCGGAGCCGTCCATGGACTCGCTGCAATGATAATTCCATCCATAACCTGTTTGCCCCCCTCCGCCGTCTCATTCCACTTATCCAAATACGCCTTCTGAAACGCATTCCTCTTGATGATCATCTCTCTCAATTTCGTCGGTCCAAGCGTCCCATGCTCACCCTTCTTGTAAGTAGCCTCATATGTTTTCATAGATCCATAAACAGGCTCCTCATATTCCAGCGTCAAATTAAGAATTGCAGCTGCGCCTAGAGTGTGGAAAGAGCGGTTCATCTCATCCGCCATAGCGGGATGGTTGAGTGCTTCCCATTCGAAGACCTCATGACCTGCTGCTTCGAGCGCTTCCTTGGTCATCACTAGCCCGCGGTTTATTGGGGGCTGGACGTGGATTTCTCCGTCGTGGTTGAGGACTATTCCAAAGCGTAATTTGCGGGTCGGGGGCTGGATGACAGCTTCTTTCCAAGGAATAGGAAGGCATTTCGGATCGAGATCCCATGGTGACATTTGTGAAGAGAGAACGGCGCGGCAGTAGATCTTCAGGGAGGAGAGAGATCGGGACATTGGTCCATTGTTGGCGTAGATAAAATCTTGGCCGGCGATCCCAGATTTACCTCCATAGACTGGGAAACGACCAAAACTATAGGAGTGAGGGTCGTTGTCTCTGGGGGAAGGACAGGATGACCTACCTGGGTTTCAACCCATACAATCCATTGAAAGCACTAGGTATCCTGATACTCCCTCCAATGTCCGTCCCAATGCCCAACGGACTCCCTCTCATAGCCAACAACGCACCTTCACCACCACTACTCCCACCGGGAGTAGTCCCGCTATGATGCGCCCCAGTGGTCTCACCCCAAACAACATTGATGGTTTCCATCATCATCATAGCCGTCGGGACATTCGTCTTAACATAGACCACCGCACCTAGTTTCGCTAAGACACTAACGAGAACGGTTTCTTCTGTAGTTGTTTCGTTGGCATAACATGCCATTCCGATAGATGAAGGATGCGGGGGAGTGATCATGCAGTCTTTTAGTGAGATGGGAAGGCCGTGGAGCGGGCCGATGACGGTTCCTGTTCTGGAGAGATGCTCATCTAGAGATTCAGCACGAGCCATGGCTTCCGGGAACAGGATCTCCGTCAAACAATTTGTCTAGTATATGTCATTAGCCTCATTTCCAAATCGTATAAACATATCATCACATCATAAAACATCCCAAGAATCGAGAAAGAAAAAACAAACCAGTTGCTGAGCCACAACAGCCGCCTTACAAAACGCCTTCGTCACAGTCACAGAACTCCATTTCCTCTCTCTGATCTTTGAAAGAATTTCTTCGGCGTCTGCTTCGATAATCTCCAGTTCCTCAGCTGTGAAATGACCAGAGCTTTTTGGGAACGTGGTTAAATTCCTCGGCAAGTTTGAAAGAGAAGTTTCTGGGAGGAGTAAATCTTTTGGAATAGCATCTGCGCGCCGTTTGCGTGCTATAGCTGCGATTTCTGTGTAGTTTTGTCCCATTTTTGAAGAGTGGATTTACAGTTGTTGATTGGAGTTGATGATTAAACAATGTGTGAGATCGCGTTGGGATATGTGGCGAAGTGGGAGTTTGAGATTATGAATTTCTATGAGCTGGACCAGGATACCTGAGCTTGATAAAGTATTGAAGTAGAAATTAGGGAATCCCGTCTTCTGAACTTGAGTCTCGCTTGGGATGAGATTTTAATTACAGGTCATTGTCATCTTCATGACTTCGTGGTAAGTGGGAAGTGGGGTCCGTTGCGGCGGCTCCTTCCTCGGGCAAGACTAGAGGATCGGCATTTCCTTCAGCCTCATACTTGGCCAGTGTTAATAGATAGCGAATTCTGTCCGACAACTCATATTTTGTTCGTTGGCTCTTTTCCATATTCGGTATTGCATCTGAGCAGTTGATGGTTGTCTCGGAATCGGCGACATGGCACTTGCTATTGTCTCTCGTCTCTCATTAGGTTTTGGAGTATCATCGGTATAGCTGACATGCTTTCAAGATATCGTAGTTGTGGTGTCAAAAGTACATGGTGTACTCACTCGTTGCAGTATTAACAGGACATTCTTCCCCTCCTCACATGATCCAGCACAGGAGTTTACAATTTCCTTTTTGCCAAGGGACAAAGAAACACCTTCAGTCATATCAGTTGCCATTTATTTTGATAGGATCTGGTATTCGAACGCAGATTTCAAGAAGGGTTAGAAGAAGCTCCAATGTCCTATGTCGTGCAACAGCATGTCAGAGACTCAAAACGTGGAAAGCGTGTACCTGCATGTAAGTCACCCTGCATATCGAATGCCGAAGCTGAAGTGAGAGATTGTTGTTTGGGTTCGAAGCGCCGAGATCTCCGGGTCCTGCTGGCTGATCAGGACTCGTGATGAGGTTTCTTTCACTTTGAAAATATGCGCGGACATATTGCAGAAGGAGAAGTAGGTAACCATGAGGTTCGTTTTGACGTCAATGTGGTTTGCTATTTGCAAGTCTATAAAAGGGCACCGCAAAGGTACAGCCGACTGTAGGCTACAGACAGTCCTCTATGCGAGAGGCTCGACTCGCGTAGCTCATGAATGAAGGTGGAATGAATTATCTCCTCGTGATGAATGGGACAATCTATTAAGACTGAAGAAAGTAACCACACCATGAGGGAGGTTTGTTCTGCCATCCATTTATAGACGTTTTCAACCCATTGAGTAAAGGGACGAACGCATATGCTAGAATGGGGTTGCTTGTATGACAGGAGGAATAGAAGGATCACGTTGCGATATTGGGATATGAACAAGAAACTCATAACATTTCGTCCTTTCCCCAAACGCCATTTGTGCTGGATCCAACCGTTCGTATTTGTGTCCGCCCTAACGCCAATTTATGCATGCGAGGTCATATATCTTATGCTAGAGAGGTCGTTAGCTAGAGCATTTGGAAGTGAGGTGATCGGTCTTACCATCGAGATAATCAGCAGCCATCAACAACTCCAAGCACAACTCAGGTGGAATATCCATATCGGGAACATCGTCTCGGTTGCGGTACTTGTAATTGTAGTAGAAGTACTCCGCTACCTTCTCGAGCACGATGCTACTACAAAGGCCGAACCATTAGTCAAGACCTTGAGATTTGTGTGTAGCATTGTAATTGTGTTGAATGCTGGAGCAGCCGCAGATGGAGAAAAGGATGAATAAAATCAACGAAATTCAAGGAGATCCACATCTGCCCATTCAGGTTTAGCCAATAGGAAGCCGGGGATCCGGAATTGGCTTTTCGGCCTCCGAGCTTTCCCCGCCATATGAGCCAGCCTTTTGTGGTGAGATGTTTGTGGTGTTGGAACAGATCGCAGGGTTGCTAGCAAATCTCATATCAAGTGTATTGAGAACATCATGCAGCGTCCGTACTTCACTTCCTCGGAAGTAAGAGGGTCTGTAAGGACTCTTATGGTATAATCACAGACCGCTGCAGCCCGTTGTGTCCTGCATGTATGCCCCCCATTTCGTGTCTGAATTTGTGAGGAGGACTGTGGTGTTCGGACGGTAGTAGAGGTAAACGAAGTCGCAAGGAGACGCTGTAACGTACTTGATTTCCTCAAATACGCATCTTCCTTCGCTCGATTCCCTGAAGTTGCCTGTAGAGAAGAAAAGGTATCAGCGTATGCAGAACTAACAAGCGGAAATAGCACGGGCACTTGGGCTGTCGGCTGTAGAACACTCACTCTTGGGATCCAACATCTTCCTGATAGCACCACTGTGGCAAGCGGCTTCTCGCAGGACCACGAATTCGAAGCCATCGCTAGACACGAGAGTCACATACTTGCTCAAGCCTTTCTCCGAGGATGCCATATCAAATGGGCTGCAACAGAGCGATGGAGGAGAGTTGGGTTAAGCGCGAGATGCTCCTCGTACGCAGTGAACGCGAGGAAAGCCTTTATTAGCCTTTCAGCCTTGCATAAGATCGGCACGTGACTCATACTACCCCCTTTCCCAGCTCTTCGAGGAACACATGTCTGGCTTTGCTAATCGTCGGGTCGGAACACGATGTCCAGAAACATGACAATATCACAGGATGATGTTCAAGTAGCTTGGATAAGGTTGTTCAATTTTTGGATGATTTTGCTGAAGTGAAACCCTACAAGATGAGCCAGCCACCTTGTTACGAGTTCCCAATTCTGTTCGTCAGAGGCGGTGCTCAGATCGCCACAAAGCTCCCTACTACAAGCGTCGGGCTCTGCTGGCCGGAGGTTGCTCGGTAATACTTGTCCATTATCTACAAGGTAGGTAATCTTGCCAGGTTGACTGAGAGGATATGACTTCTGACCTGACCCTTGATCAACTATTGTACTTGTATGATCAGTGATTGTTCCTTGCACGCTTCATCTTAAAGTCTACATTTACTAAACGCCGGGCTTGGTCAAAACTATATAAAGCTCATGGGATGAATGAGAGCATGTTCGGCGGGTTTGCTTATTGTGGCACGCCATGGATGCCCCATGCTCTCCTTCGGCGGAAGCGACAAGCCACCCGCGAACCTTAGATACAGTTCGCAAGGTGAGGTCATTGATGTAGAACGAGATTCGCAATTATCTGATTCTCACGCAGAATTTTCCGCACTTTACTGTAGGATACTGTAGGTATATATCATAACTCATCATATCTCACATCTCACTCACTCACTCCTAGCTTCAGAAATGCTAACACGGGCACCTCCATACTGCGTCCGGAGTACTCGTGCTCGAACAGATCACGTTGGTAGGTAGGTAGCTGATCTTGTGAGTGTCGGCACGCGACCAAACTCTCTTCTACTCCGGATCCGGAACACTACCTAGCCTAAGGATGAGTTGTTAGCATCCGATATACTTGACTTCTCTGATTACAACCTAGATATATTAGCTAGGTCATGAAACCTCCTTGCAGATGTACTTGCGCACGGAGTCTTGACACCTGCCACCGGCGGGCTCTATAACTGCTCAACCTTCAACTTCGAAATCTACCTTATAGTGTACGGCGGGTGTATGGTAGATCAATGGAGGTATGTTATCATACGTACCTACAGGTGTAATTCAAGCATGGGGGTTCTAGTAAGCACACAGATAGATGGAATCGCCCCTGTGTTATACACCTACAGTATTATAGCGCTGCACTCCGAGCCTCCGACCTTTCGCTCGCATTTGGGTTCTGCTGATCAGTATACTCAATAAATACCATAATCCACCCCACATGCTTGAATACCTCGGAAAATCTCCAGACTCCAGCCAGACCTGAACTTCAAGATACCCATCAACTGCCAACCCATTGGCCAGATTTGCGCTGGATCGCAGATCACCTGTCAAGTAAGAGAAGCTGGAAGCAGGGTTGCGAGGTCTGAACTTCTTGGCTCGTCTGTCGTCTCCTTGATTGCTGACCCCCGGGCACCGACAACTTCAGTATCTCATTTTCCTGATGGGCTTTTCGCTGCGAACTCCTTTTCTGTATCACTTGCTACTGCTTGAGCAGTCTTCACTATGGCGGTAACAGTACTGTCCACCCTCGTGCGGTTCTTCATTCACATTTACAGAACGCTCGTGAATAGGCACGTCATCCCCGATTCCTTGTGGCACTTCTACCAGTACAGACAATCCCCTACCTGGTGCTAACCAACCCTCTAGACATTCTTTCCTTGGTTTGCTGTGTCATATTGTCTATAATATGCTTTTCATTCTCACCTGGATTACCACATTTAAAAATGGTAGGCTCTTCAATCCCGCCACACTTGCTATTCAATCTGAGCCTCGCTGACCCTTTCATAGCGAGGTTAATACCTGCTGCGCGGCGCCCTCTTATACACGTACACGAGCTCGAAGATGCAGACCATACCATATTCGACATCACTCCCACAGGTCTGTTTATACAAGTCACCGTCGCAGCCCTAGGTTATTTTTGGATGTATGCCCTTACCCGACGGTCGAAACTCTCCCTCCTTGCGGCATTACCACCCTTCGCACTCAACATACTCTACGCAGGTACACATTCGCTATACAAGCCACTTGACGTCTTCGTAAGTAGCAGGATCGGTCGATCCGAGGAGTGTTGTGCTGACTTTCCAGACTTGGCTATCGTATGGAGTAATCCACTTCCTCTCCCCCTTCTTCGCGGCATTCTGGCTGTGGCTCTTTGCGTCTCCTGGTGTCGTATCGGTCTTCGCTTGGTCTTTCGGGATACAGAATTGTCTAGGAATAATTACACATCTGGCGGTGCCCACTGCGGCGCCATGGTACGGTGATCAGTACGGAATTCCGCTCCCTCCAGGAAACTATAGCATGCCAGGTTCTGCCGCAGGACTGGTTCGAGTTGACAAGGTTTTGGGCACCCATATATACGCGAACGCATTCAAGGCGTCGCCTCTCGTCTTCGGCGCATTTCCCTCGCTTCACGGAGCCTTCAGCTGCTGCTGTTTCCTATTCGTTGCACGATACTCGAGGAGGGGCACATATATCCTCGGATTCTACCTTTTATGGCAATGGTTCTCGACAATGTATCTGCGCCATCATTGGCGTATTGATCTTCTGGGAGGCCTGGCCTATTCCGCAGCAGCGTATTCGATGTTCTACAGGTCACTGCAGAAAATGGACAAGGCATATTCGACAGGAATTAGTGGAGGTAATGGTTGGCAGCGATTGTGGGAAGGCACGAGACTACAGTACTGGTTTGATGGGAAGCCTGGTAGAGGCTATGAGGTTGTAATGGAAGACCGAGAAGATGGTGAATATACACGAATGAGTGTTGATGATGCTGTAAGGGAACGAGATTTGGAGTCTTCTTGGATAGATGATAGGGGAATACTTGGATGGTCGCCCAAGGAACCTACACAGGTTACTATGCACAAGTAATGATGCCTTTGGCGCTGGGATGGGTCTGGATTAGAGTCGAAGCCGTGATTGAACAGGAGTTGAATCTTCTGAGGCTCGACTTCGTGTTTGTGCATATGTCAAAAGTAGGAAACTAATTACTTGGTACTCAAACAAATCCGATGTACGGGATGATGTGGGTACCTTCTTTGAAACTTACACAAACCACATCATAAAGTCAACCAGAAGCTAGCGGAACGACCCGCAAGCATCTATACGAAAGCTTCTTAAGCTTCTTCTTCTCAGAAGGGTCCACGTGACAAGCCTCAACGACAACATCCCAGTTGAAACTCAATTAACCTCCATTCTCTTCTCCTCCATCATCCAATCTAAGTCATCAAGAACTCTCGGGAACTCACACCATGAGACCCCTCACACTCAATCCCAGGTTCCTTCTCTCAAAATCAAAACCCAACCTCCCAATCCGCAGCCTCGCAACCAACTCTCAACCCATCTCACTATCACTACCAAAATCGCCACACTCACACTCACTCACCAACAAAACAGGTCTCGTCACCGGCGCTTCCCGCGGTATAGGCGCCGCCATAGCCCAAGCTTTCGCTCGAGAGGGCGTGCAATGTATTCTCGTAGGTCGGAACCGGGACTTATTAGAGAGTGTTAAGCAGGGTTTAGATGATGTTGGTGAGGGTTCTGAAAGAGAAGGGGGAGGGCGCCATAGAGTGCTTGTAGGCGATGTGGGGGAGATGGGGTTTTGGGAGGGTGTAAGGAAGGAGGTTCGTTTATTCATTTGCTTTCTTTCTCCTCTCTTTCTCTCACTTTCTCAAACACTGCATTCAGTATGCTTCGCCGTGTTCGAGAACTAAAGACGTAGTTTTGGAGGTTGGTTTTAGGATGGGACTGATATTGAAGTTTTGGTGTAGAAGAACATCGATATTCTGGTTAATGCAGCAGGCGTAACGCATTACTCGCCTCTTTTCGTCACGAGTCCTGGTTGGTTGGAGGAGGTTATGAGGACGAATCTTATGGGCACTATGATGGGGTGTAGAGCTGTTGGGAAGGGGATGTTGGGGAAGAAAGGTAGTGAGTTTTGTTTTTCGTCCGGATTATCCTCTTGCCTCATGCCTAGTATGCTCATGGTTTTCGCATCTACACAAGTTGGGGAAGTACTATCGAAGGTGTGGTGAAAGTGACTTGATGTTCTGAAGATACGGTGTCAAGAATATAGCTAACGAGGATCAGGATGTATCATCAATGTAGCATCTCTCCTAGGTGTCAAGGGTGGGAAAGGAAGCTCAGCATACGCAGCTAGTAAAGCTGGTGTTATCGGTATGTTTCCTATCCCATTTATAACTGTAGAATGCACTGCAACTCACACTTCCAGGCTTGACAAGAGCACTGGCAGCAGAATTAGGCGAGAAAAACATTCGCGTCAACGTCATCGTACCCGGATACATCGAGACAGACATGACGGAAGGTACGCCTCTCCCTCACTCATCCCTTGTTACCTTCAGCCTGAAGCTTTATTCATTGTACTTTACGTCTGGATATTCCAACCCGAGACACATGCCGTGTGTTTGCCCCCTTACCACCCCATCATATTTTGACGCCTGAAATCAGATCCGGTAGTTTTTGTTCTAATATACAAGGTGTAGCCATGACGCCTGAAGCTCGATCAAATGCCCTGAACTCCATTCCCCTGAAACGTTTTGGACAAGCCTCGGAGATCGCAGATGCAGCTGTATTTTTGGCGAAAAATCAATACGCGAATAACTGCGTGCTCAATCTGGATGGTGGATTGAGCGCCATATGATGATCTGCTATCCTACATTAAAGATATGTAAATCTGGTAGGGAGAAGACGAGGTGAACAAGTGAGATGTGGATAGATCAATCGATGAGAATGGCTCCGTCGGTATCTTCTAGGATGATGACGTCGTCGTCTTTCTTGTCCCCGGCTTGCTTTGTCTTCTTGCCAGAGGGAATATCTTCACCTAGGGCATCAGCGGCGGAGCGCTTCAAGCTAGGACCAGTGCCATTCGAGACTCCATAGGAGGAGCCGTTAGTCTTCGATGATGTTCCATTCGTGGGCTCGTCGCTGGCGGGCTTCTGAGACTTCTTCTTCCGGGGAATAGGAGAATGAGGAGAATCGCTGTTGCTGTCACCATTGGTGGTCACAGTGATATCCAGACTCTTGATAGGCTTGCCATCCACGACGGTTCTGCAGTAAGTGTCAGATATGAGATGGTTTTTGGAGTAGTGTACATACGATTCCTGGACATTCAAAACCAAATTTACCCTAGGATTGTCGTCATCTTCATCAATGACAGTGAGGAAGCTGTCACTCTTGATGCCTGTATTACACATTAGCAAATGTTATTTATCATGTCTTGTGTTCACCTACCAAGCTCACTGAGCTTCTTCGATAGATTATCAGTTTCCTCAACATCATACAGGAGATTGTCCCCGAAATTGATTACTATCTCCTCGCCGTAGCCGAGCTCGACCCGCAAGAAGTCTTCAACGAGGTCCTCGAGGGTAGCTCGTGACATGTCAACGAGGAGGCGAGTCTGCGCAACACCACAGACAGGACAGTCAGGATCTGGTTGGCGGAGCCGATCTGAGGCGAGGAGTCTTTCCGGTGCAAAGGGAGATAGGAAGATCTTTCGAAATCAGTATGACAAACAGTACTCAGTGTCAACCCCAAACTTACTTCTTTCGTCGAATTGTATTTGCCATCTATAACCTTGAATGACTCGAGAACGCAAAGACCTGCTACGATAGCATTGGTCGTCGCGATGGCTGGAATAATGTTCCCTGCCATCTGCTTGATATCGAATCGGGATTTGGTCTCGATGCCGAAAACTATCGATCGTAGGTTCGCACTGGCGGTGACAAAGTCCAGGGTGTCTTCATCGTCCTTGTCGAATATGATCGATGGTTCATCCGTGACTTCGCCAGTACTGGACCTCATCTCCGCCATCCTCTCACCTAGGCGCTCTAAGCTTTCAGGATGTCAGTATAGCCACAAATAAATGCCAGGAAAGAGCTTACCTGTCTTTGAAGACTACCAAATTCTCCTCCAGACTCCATACCTTCTGCCCGTCCTTCAGTACCTTTTGCTTACGAGCTTGGGCTTCGACAGCCTTTTCCATGGTTGAGGCATAGTCAACAGGCTCCGGAGGGCGTCTAGTCTTCCACATTTCCTCCATCGAGCGCAACCGAATAATGTCGTCCTTATAGACCTTGTCGAACAGTAGTTGTGGGAAAGCATCGGAACCCATAGCTTCCTTTATTTGCTTCAATGCCTGCGACTCTTGACGTAGCTTCTCGATTTCCTTGGCTGGGCCTAGTCAGTAACAGCACCCTAGCTCTGAAGAGACTGTACAAACCGTTTTCACTATCTTCGGAATGGTCCATCTCGGGAGTTTCGTCCTCGCTAGCACCGAATACCTCACTGACAATATTTAGCCCTCATTCAACTTCAAATATGCCCTCACTTAACCATACCTCAACAAGTAACTCTTCCCCCAGACGATGCAATGTATAGGCTGGCTCGGCGTGCTTCTAATTGTGCAGACAGGGAAGCTCTTCGGTGTCTCCTTTGGGGAACAGTCGTAGCATGCTGTCAAGCCTTTCTTGATAACCTGAACTTGTCCATTGAATCCAGTGGTTCCACTTTCGATGAGGGGAACATCTGCGGCTAAACACATCTTGTTCACATGCCTCCGAGCATCTAAGTTATCCAGAGCGTTGAAGACCATTGTAAATCCCTTGAACCAATCTACGTTGAACTGCGGATCCTTGATATTTGCGTGATGAGCCTCAAGCTTTACATTGGGGTTGAACTTATGCGCCGCATCCTTAGCCACCTATCATATTCCCTATCAGTACTCGCAATCCTGTTATGATGTATACAACTAACCAAAGCCTTCGATTTCTTGATGTGCTCGTGTCTGAAGAGGAATTGCCGATTGAGATTGCTTAGATCGATCGTATCGAGATCCACGATGTGGACTTCTCCAAAGCCAGAAAGGACGAGATTCTTGAGTAGTTCGCATCCAATCCCTCCGGCGCCAACCATAAGAATCTTTGCCTATCCGAAAACATCAGTAAAGGACCTCACGCACTCTAGGCGCAATGGCTAGCATGCACAAGCTCGCGGAGGCTTCTGGGGGCGAAGAAATTACAGCAGACTCCAGATTTCGAATACGCTGAGGTACCTTCCGTCTTGGATCTGCTGCATTTGCGCTGCTGAAGCTGGAGATCGCACCCCAAGTCGAGGCGCTGTGAAGTGCTCACCTCTTTGACACGTCTGTTTAATGGACCTCCCAGCGATTGGGAGTTGTACTGATCGCGCTTTCCGATTGAAGCCATCTTTATTGGATCTGGTAGTATACCCAGTCGCGAAGAAGTGAAAAGGAAACAATAAGCCGGGTTGTGAAGAGAGGTCGAAGGGGAATGGGCGCTGTTTGCGCCTCAACTAGCGACGGCGAGGTACGAGATTCTGCCGAAAGAGCAAGAGACGCGACCCGGGATGTTCTTGAAGGCACGTCACGGCAGATTCCGTGGGCGCGAGAACATGCCTCCCTATCAATTCAAGTGGTGTCAGATTAGTAGGTTATGATGTGTATTGAATACCTTAGGCTGGTAATTGGGGAAGGGAAACATGAGTACAGCTTCTTATATGACCTGGGATGCGTGGATTTTTGTTTTCATATATTTCTTGGATCTTCATACGAGTAAGGATCATCAAAAGATCATGGTGTTTCAATTCTCCTCCACGTGCTATGAGCCTACAGCTAGTACGTGCCTGAATCTGCAGACTCACACCAGTTGCACAACATTTGTACTGCCGCCTGAAAATCCCAAGACGCCTATGAAATAGCCGCGAAAGATATTAAGCAGTTGACGATGTAATCTGTACGAGACAGCACGAAATATGCGTACGTATCTTCAGCAGATCCTGTCAAGCCAGGCGCAGATTGAAAATGCTTCAAGTCTTCTATTGTCAATGAAACATGATTGACGAGATCTCGCGAGGTAAAACTAGAATATCAACTCAAAACCCTCGATATTTGGCAATATTTCTTACTTGTTGAAAGTCATATGCCTCTCATATCCACTTAGGTTTAGATACCTAGTAGATAGCTCTCGTCGGTGACTGTTTCTCATTTCTGTTCCATCTCTGCTCTCCCAAGCTCGATTGTGTTTTACGCTTAGCTTTGAATGAGCTGAATTTAAAAACTGGTGGGTTGTGAGAATCGAAGGTTTTCCAGCATAGCTTCCTAAAACCTAATTATCAAAGTACAAAACATGATTTCAAGCACTAGACCGTATCGGGCATGGTTCATACGCCGAAATGAGCAGCGATTCATGTAGTCGTTTGCGAATTTAACAACTCAAGTCGTTTTGGAAGCCGTTGCAGTCATAATATTTCCTTTTCTAGATATTTACTCAACTTCCTTCTGCAGGCGAACATTTCAAATCCTCCCACGCATGTAGCAACTTTATCTGCATATTTTATCTTGGGAGACTTTCGATAGTACAGATACAGATCGCCAGGTCCATTTCTCAGTTCCGAAGCATTGTCGGCGCTCAAAACGCATCAAACCAGCAAACCAATATGTCAGATGATGAGCCAGATCACGAACTTCTTGACTTCCTGCGCCAACATTTCCAAAAAGTTGCCATATCACCCGCAAATCCAGAGACACAGGTTCTCGAAGGCGCTGAATATGTCTACGACAATGCCATCGATGTAGCCATTGACTACCAGTCAACAAAAGCAGCCGCAGCTATGATCTACGAGCAAATGCAACAGAAAGAATACTCCACCAAGACATGGTCATCACATGAGCTGCACCCCAAAGCCAAGGATGAAAGTACCGTGGCATTTATCTTTACTATGGACCTGCTGAACTTTTCATTCTGGTCAGAGAAGGATGACGAAGAACGTTTTACTATCGAGTATAAAGGCCAGAAGTGGACAGGCTATTGGAGTTTGGTTGCTGCTTTGCAGAGAGCTCTTGAAGAGGGTTAGTTCAGCCCAACGCTTCGGGGGATGGAGCTTATGTTTCCTTTCTAGATATTCCTATTACATCCTCGGATTTCTGGCAGAATGAGGACGAATGTAAGTTGTTATATCTGTGAAGAACTTCTGCGTGTGTTTCTTGCCTTTCTTTTGATTATCTGCCGCGTCTCACATGTTACATCAAACTCTTAAATGCTGCGTGCGGAACTTCAAGAGCCCATACGCGAGAGCGTGATCGCTTATGCCGGTTCTTTCTTCGAGTATATCTTATTCATGTATGACGATGAAGCGATTTCATCAAGCGAATCAAAATATCCATTTCATGTAGTTGTGGCTTGCCAACGAGCTAAGCATGAGATCGATATTTGGCTTTTTATCTTCCAACACTTTTTTGTCAGATACAATTAGGAGCATCCGCAATATCGTAGTCTCGGTCAAGAAACGATCTCTTGCACCCACAAGACCATCATCGTGAGGCTGACGCTGCGACAGGCACAGAAGAAGTCCTGAAGCACGTCTTCAGAAGCTCAACCGAAGAAGAAATTCCTCTCCTCAAAGAACGTCTCTCCTGCCTCCGAGAAGCTGGGAAAATCCTCTACGAAGTATTCTCGCCCTTCACACCTCACTCTCATCAAACAAACACTGACCCATTCCCAGAAATACCAATGCAATTTCACCAACGTCATAAAATCCGCCTCCCACTCCGCCGCCGCGCTCGTCAATATCCTAGCCGATGACTTCCCGTGCTTTAACGACGTCGTCTCGTTCGAGAAAAGGAAAAGTGTGCGTCTACTCAAACGAGCTCAGATCTGCGTCGCTGACCTCTGGGCCGCGTTTGAAGGAGAGAGCTTTGGCGAATTTGACGATATCGATAAGATTACTATGTTTGCGGATTATCGCGTTCCGCAGATATTGAATACATTGGGGTGTTTGTGGTATAGTCCGTTGTTGGATCATGTGGTCAGGCAGAAGAAGATTATTGAAAGTGGACATAGTTGGGAGATTCAGATGAGAGGTAGGCAGGATTTCGTCTTTGTGTCTCTTGGGAAAGGGTTAAATTGGGTTACTTGGCTAACGAATGTGATGTCTAGGATGTAGCATATGGTGTGTAGAGTTGATCAGAAGAGAGATCCTAAGGAATCACCCCAAGGCGAAGATCAATGCTATTTTGATAGATTTCTTTCTGTATGATACTATGAAGGAGCGGGAAGGGGCTGGCCAGGATGAGATACCCCATCATAGGACTCGTAGCATATGGTACTGAGATCCGATCTGAAATAAATCGAGAGACGTACCATTGACCAGCCGTTACACAAGCGTTCTGTAGTGGACCTCAAAGACAGGTATGGAGATTGCATAGAACGAGTTTGGTTGCTTGTTACACAGCTAACATTTACATTCTCCCCTGGTATCATTTCCATGTACCTCTCCCCCTCTCTCTATTGCTAACCCACAATGGTTCCTCCCGTGAAATGCCCGATGACTCCATACCCAAGAAAAGTAACGCCATTCTGCCTTATGCATCGTTTATTTAACAGCTTCACTGATATGCACATACCTGAATCCTGGTCATCCATTGATTCATTAAGAAGCAAAAGCCTCCAATTCAATCTTTCCTCTCATGGTGGGGAGAGGTAAAGACACAGGGAAAGGCGCCCTAAATGGCTTGGCTGGCACTGGCGTACGTCGACGAAGGGGCGTGCTGGTCGTAAGTTTGGGCGAACTTTCTTTGACGGTAATAGAGACCTCTCTTACGTTGGCTACAGGAGTTTGGTCCTTGGAGGCATCTGTATCTGCCTGTGCCACAGCTACCTCGTCTGCCTTGCTAGGAGCCATAGTGATCCTCCCAGATTCCACTGTGTTCCAAGACAGTATGCTTTTCTGCGATGTTAAGCGACTACTGCGAAGCAACAACCTAAGCTCTGACTCGAGAGCTTGAATTTCTGACCACCGCAACTTCATGCGACCCTCGAGTGCCTGCAATCGACTCCAACGACTGGCAATTCCCAGCTTCCTTTGATCATCTAAGCGAAGCTGTTCCTCGGTTGCGAAGTCCTCTACTATCTTCATAGCTAGGTCGATGTTGGATTTTTTCTTGACTTCTAGTGATTGTTGTAACTTGTATTCTTCTGCTTTGTCGGAAATGTCCAATCCGAGAGAATGGCTCAATGTAGATGTGAAAACAGCGTAGCGGTCAACGGCATCGCTGAGAGACTCGATGCGCATGAAATGTAGCAAGTCTTGCAGAGCATCCCATGAACGTTTTATTGGTAGATCCTTCTCTGATTTGAGTGACGTATCGAAGCCACACATCACCAAGAGCTGGTGAATGAGCCGCCGAAGCTCATGGGAATAGCCAGTGATAAGATCTCTTAATCCCTCGTCCCATGCATTTATGATGACTCGGATAATCTTTAAGCCATCGCTGAAGCTCGCCTGGTCTATGCAAACCCGGATGACAGCACAGAGAGTGTCCTCACGAACTTGGTGGTTTTTACGAAAAGCACTACGAACCTCGCGAATGGCGGCTTGAAGCCCATTAAACTTCAAGCCACCAATGATCTGAGTGTTCAAAATAGCATCATCTCGAGGTGCTTTTGCGTGTAAGGCGCCATATCGATGGATGGTGTCGTGGGCCATAGCCCATCTCTGAACAGCGGGGTGGACCAAGTCTTTGACATATCGCTTCCCAATCCGCATGTCAGGACTACTCTTTGGCTCATTTGGTGGAACCCTCCGCGTCCCTCGCATGCGTTTTACAATTGATCGGTATCCCTTTGGATCTCGTTTTGCCTGGTAGTGATCGAGGATCAGCTGAGTAGTGATCCGGGTAGGCTTGAACTTGCTCTCGTGCATAAAGGAGTTGATGACGATTTGAGCAAGATTGAGCTTTTCCAATCGAGAAAATTCGGCGAGCAAGATGTTGTATGTCTCCATGCCGGGCGGACTGGTAGAAACTAGCAGATTATAGGATATCTTTGCCAGCATGAGGCTGACACTCGAGGCGTTGTTCGACGTAGTATTTCTACAAATCGTACACAAAGATTGGTTTAGAGCCTCTCGCTGATATTGAACGTCCTGAAGATCGGTCCATTGAAATGAGGGTAAATCGCTAAAGCCCCCCATCAGCGACTGAATGCGTGACTTAATCTCCAGCATTTGTTCTTGCATCTGATCGTTGCCCTGTATACCTTCCTCTGAGAATATTTTGGACTCTAAAAGGAACTTGTATGCCAGGCGAGCAATCATGGCCTGCATCCTTTCGAGATGCAAGCCTTTTACGGGCTCCCGAAGCTGTAAATCCGGGTCTGGTATCTCTCCTACAGCAAGCGGCTTATACTCGATTCGGTCCCCAATTTGCAGCTGTTCTAGACGACTTCCAGTCTTCTTGAGCTTTTCCATGCATCCGACCGGATCGTTCGTGGGAACATCCTCCCTGGCCTCCGCAATCACACGATCCCATTCCTGCCTTCTCTTGTCCTTGACCCGCATATCTGCCACAGCTGCGGTTGCAAGTATAGTCGAATAGCATGCCGTAAAGACATCGCTAGCTTTGATTTGGCGTTTCCCAACGGCAGTGGTCGTTCGTCGTGCTAGATTCGTCGCGGTATGTAAACATGAGCGGCAGCTACATGATGACTTGGCCCGCGCAGCGCGGGACCATAGGACAAACATTATCTTATCATGCTGAGGTAATTGCAGTCTGGTTAGAGTGATTGGCAATTTCTTGGGCGTGTTAGGCGTTCAATTGGCGTCGTCGGAAAGTGAGGAGCTCAGATTGTATGTATGTGAGGCCTGTACATCGGAACATCAATTGGTGGTGCTCGAAGTGGAGCACCGCCGCTTTTACTCTTCATACACATCCCTCAGCCTTCAAGTCAACCCCGCCAATATTTTCAGCTTGACAAACTTGTCTACGACTCAAATCATACCGCAAAGATGATGATCCTGACTCTCACTGCGGATTTGACAGGGTATGTATTATGATTAAACAGTCAACTTCTTCTAACAATTGATAGCGTTACCGACTTGAGACCAGATGACACCCCAGAAAACGCTTTCTGGTATACATTCAAGGTTCAGTGCACTTCGTGTCGAGAGGTCCATCCGAATTTCGTCAATGTCAGCCGTTTTGTAAGTTTCGTAGGCCGAGATCCAACTCAAACAGATAATAATGTGAGGCATACCTAGGAGGCAAATGACATGAGCGGGAGCCGAGGAGAAGCCAACTTCGTGTGGAAGTGCAAGTCATGCAAGGTACTCACTCATCTTGCTGTGAACCTTAAATTCATTTTGGACGTTGATATTTGATCAGAGAGAGTCATCAGCAACCATTAAGGAGCCTCCGGTCTCATACAAGCAAGGATCTCCACCAACTCGTCAAAAAGTCATCGAGTTCGACTGCAGAGGACTTGAGTTTGTTGAGTTCAAACCCGAGGTATGATTTCATATTATCCTGTGGGATATATGCACTGACATAAAACCGTAGGGAGATTGGCTTGCAACCGGTATTGATTCTGGCAGCAAGTTTACGACCATTGATCTTACTGAGGGAGAGTGGTTCGATTATGACGAGAAGGCCGGAGAAGAGGTCAGCATCAAGGATCTGAAGTGGGAGATTCGGAGAAATTGAGATTTAACGAGCAAAGAATAAAGTATTGAAATTCCCAGCATATCCAGAATTAAGCTCATCCAGCATCTGGGCAATAAGAGCATGATATCCACTATGAATACCGACTCTGTTGAGGTAAAGAATAAGAACAATCCTGCTGTTGTTTGATTGTCTATGTTTCCTTCAAAATATATCAAATATTTTAAAACATATTTTCCTTCATAGTAGCAAATTGAAGCAGACGAAGTGCTCGCCTGATCATGCGAGCCAGCCCAGACCGGCTCAGCCTTGCAGCTCGCTAGATGTGAGGCCGCCAAAAGCGGCCATGGAAATAATTCCGTCAGCCTCAAGATTTCGTAGCTCTAACTAAATCCGTTCACTCCTTCTCCCCACGCCTTCACCGTCAACCTCTTCATAACCACCAGGATGAGTGTAAGCAAAGTTGTATCTGCCTGCACTATGCAATCAAGACTGACGCTTGTCTCTTAGTTCGTACCCATCAACCCGCGGCCCATGCTGCAAAACCTGTACGTCTGAATCACCCATCCCAGAGCCCATCTGGAGCTCTCGGAAACGCGCCGCAAAACACCAGATTCGCAAAGACATGCTGACGTGGAGATGTGTTCAGAGTCAACGAGGAAGTTGTGATCCGCCTGAAGTGGGGCCAAACAGAATACAAGGGTCGTCTGGTCAGCATCGACAGCTACATGAACATTCAATTGTCGGGTGCAGAGGAGTGGATTGACCAAGAGATGACGAGCGTTCTGGGACAGGTTTTGATACGGTAGGTCTTCGCATCATGGGGTTGGTTCACTGCCGGCACTGGAGAAAACCTGCGATATGAGAAGGCTGATGGTTGAGTAGGTGCAATAACGTGCTTTGGATCCAAGGCGCAAACCAGAACAATGGAGATACGAAGATGGAAGGTTGAGGTCAGCTACAGGCTGGAGTAGATTCACGAAAGGATATTGGAAATTGCCGTGGTCTTGCGAGGACTGTGGATGGCGTCGGAAGGGCACAGCGGATTCACGACCAAAAGTTCACTGGTTTGTCAATGTGCAAGGCGTTCTAGATGCAAGTTTTGACTTGTCAGGGCATGAATGCAATAGATTTCGATGTCGAGAAGCTACGATGTTGTTGCCTAAGGCCTGACAAGAGAACTTCCGCGGCCAATTGTCTCTTTGACGATATGCGACCCAGTGAAAAATCTACATGAGGCACCCTACTTTACGGCTGCTGCCCATCTCACTCATTCCTAGTCTCATTCTCTTGCCTTCTGCGACCATGACAAAGGCCTCTACAAGCCATTCATACCACACTTTTCTATCGTCAGTCTGTCTCCAGATACTGACTTGCAACTCTGAGTCATCTGGGAAGTAAAGGGCATTCTGGCGGAGTAGGTTAGTAAGGTCTCAAAACTTATCGTTCAGATGGAGCATACCTTCAAGGGAAAGAATATAGGAAACCAGGAGATCATGTCCTTGCTCTTGGCATCAATGGTATCGGGCCTGGTGCTCAACTCGACGATACCCGTTTCACCACCATCGTAAAGAACAGCCTCAAAATACCCAGCCAATCCGTTGACCACACCTCTGTCTTTGCACACGAACTTGAGCTTGGCTGAACGTGAGTTGTGCTCATTAGCGCCATCTCCACCTGACATGCTCCCGCCGCCCCCTCCACTAACACCACCCCCTCGACGAGCTTCTGCAATGGCGAGTGTGGAGCTTGGAAGAGGATGTAGAAATTCCCACGCTTGCTGAATACAGGGATGGTCAGGAACAGCAGTTGCCAGATAGTCGATAGCATGAAGCATTACGACGTACGGCGTTTCTGTGGCTGTATCATCTGTAATGGCCCGATGGGAGATATCTGCAAACAGTCTGGGTGCCAGAATCGGGGTTAAGTGGGCAGTGTACGAGCTTGGAATAGATATACCATGTAGCGGCGCAAGAACATGCTGAACACCATCTAAGCACTCAGGCGAGAGCTCATTGTCTGCAAATGAACCAAGAAGCTCGGAAACCACAATGTCCACTTTACCGAAGTGCGAAGCAGGAGCGCTGCTGCTTGTTGTGATGGCCTGTCCAATAGGTCCGGTGGCACTGCGGAGCGGGCCTTTCCAAGCTCGCATGTCACTCTTGACAATATTCACTACGCGGCCCCAGTCTTCTTCATTGTGACGTTGAAGAAGGACATAGGCATTCGGGTTCTTCTCCACAGCCCAAACCTCGATCGCAACCCCGGTGATCTCGCTGGCCCTGAGAGCACGAGTGACTAAAGGACCTCGTCCGGATCCGGCAACAGCGAGAACCACAGCCCCTGTCGGACTTGAAGTAGGCTTGTGTTGATCAGACCAGTCGGAGAGAGCTTGGACTATGGCTCGCTCATACTGATCGTATTTAACAGGGTCTTTCTCGAATACTTCGTAGGTTACTGACTCTAGGTTGTCAGTGAGCGGTTGCAGCGGAGCCTGGAGATAATCCTGGTAACCCGAGCCAAATTTCTCAAGAGGTGTTCTAGCTGGCTGGTTTCTTTGCAGGTACCGAATGTAGACTAGATGAGCTGCGAAGTCCTTACTCTTGTGCTTCGTCTTTTGCTGGTGTTTCGCAGCTTCAGCAGGCGTTGGCGACACTGATCTCGATGCATCCACAACTACACCTGGAGATGGGAAACCATCCGCGGTTGGCGTGAGCTGAGTAGGGTCGTCCAAACCAGGAATTGGCCCAACATCGCAGAGTAAAAGCCAAGGCGGTTGCTTCAGACGCATGTAGCGTGAGATCAAGCTTTGGTGACCTTTGCTGAGGACAGGGTGACCTCCTGCATTCTTCAGAAAGGTAGAACAGTCGAATGAAAGTAACCTCAACGGCTCAGCAAACCAACGAGATTGCAGTGACTCGACAGGAAGTCGGCGAGGAATTGCAAGAGCTAAACAGAATCGTCAGCTTTGAACATCGGGTGATTGCGAGTATGTAAGAGCGGGAGAAGTACCTTCAGAGATGGAATGGGTGCTCCGAAGGGTCTCAGCTCTCCACACATGACAGGCAGGTCCTCACAGGTAAAATGGACGCGGAAAATTGGATGTTGTATTTGTTCTTACCTACTGACAGTCTTGCACTGTATTTACATACACTCCGTATCAGATTCCAAGCATCCCAGGTCTCGTACAAATCAATGTCCTTGCTTCCCTTCCCTTGCGCTGTTTCCGAGCTATAACCTCTGGCAAATGGACGCAAATCACCGATCATTTCTTTAGCCTCTTCGTTTCCATACATTGGAACATGAATGGCCATTTGCAAGTAGCTCCCAATACTGAGGCCTTCCTGAATGGCTCGAGCATATTGAACAAGGCCATCGTTATCTGTTGATCCGCTGTGGTATGTTCTGGGTCCTGGTATGACAATGTTTCCAACTCCGCAGAATGAAGCATATGCTATTTCAATGTTAAGGACTTGGCGCGATATATTGGCAATGAGAGGGTCCGAGGAGCATAGATCTATCCATGGGCTCGAATATGCGATGATTTGCGAAACAGTATCTCCTGGTGTAAGAGGGGTGTCGACTGGATCGAGGGGGGTGATTATCGGAGCAGGTGGAGCGCTGCGTTTTGCCGCATCGCCGGAGGATTCGATGTCTGATAACTCGGAGAGATAGGTAGAGATCAGAGTCAGGACTCTGGAGTGGAAATGGGGGCTTGTTATGGGACTGGTGAGCATATCATACTAAGGCGCATTAGCATAGCAGCACATCTAGTCTTCTCCCGCTGCGGTGCACGGGTCACTTACTCCAACATCTTGAGCCTGACGCAGAACAAAATCTGTGACAGGTAGAGGCCTTTTGGACTCGTGATGGCCCACGTAGAATCTAGGAGTATAGTCGTCCTCTGAAGAAGATGGCTCGCCATCTGCGCCTGACATAGGTTGTGAATAGGACATTATAGCTGGTGATGAGTAATGTTTGAAGGAAGGAGAGGGATGGGCGCAAACCGCGAAAGCTTCTTGAACCACACCAAAAAATTAAAATCCTCCTACTTATAACCGACCGCAATCGAGAAAGCACGGCCTTTTTTGTGACAAGTAAACAAATCGATATACCTATGTTATCTTATCCACGATTACCTACCTACCTTCCATCAAAAATCAGAAAATACCATCATGGCGATAGGTAGTCCCGCTAGCCACCATATTATTGCGAGATAATGTAAGTAGCAAGAAATGTCACGACTCACGAAAGCCAATATACACGATTTTTCATTAAGATATCTCACGGCAGCGGTAAATTTGCCTCTCTACTTCACACGTCCTTACTTTCGGCGAAAAACAGCCAAAGTTACGTAACATTATTTCGGAATCTAGTCATGACGAATAAATTGAAATTTCTTCAGGCGGATGAAAAGTCAGCTCGAGTGTAGTGGGTTAGCTGCGACGCGATGGTACCACTGGCTACCTCTAGTCAGTCCATTCTACAACAGCCCGGATATATATTCACTGTTGTTGGTTTTGTCTTTATTACTCACATCCCCAGATTCACCTTATAACCGCAATTCCTTAAGTTGTGCAAACTCAGAGGCGTTATATCAAATCTTCAAATCGCCAGCTATCGTCACCTGCACGACATCTTCTCACCATATTATAGGTACTTTTGATAGATACTCTTGCTCCTCACCTTCCGTACTGTGTGGAGAGCGAATGTACGATAAACTCTGAACTATTTGTTCCAAACGTCTTTGTATCTGACGACATCTTCTCAACACATCACATATAAACGACATCTATCCGTCGAAAAGGGGTTTAGAACATCAAAAATCTAACATCGAAGGCGCTAATCAGTCGACAAAAAAATGATACCAGCAGCAAATATTCCTGAGGATGTGGAGGTTCTGCAGTCTATGATGCTTGAGAATTCTCAAGATGCCATATTCGTGTCGATCGATGTCGAAGGCGGCAGACGGAAAAAGGAGAACGAGTTCAGGATTTACGAGATGGGCATCTCAATGCTCGACTCGCCACGCCTCCTACATGAAGAGCATGGCATTGATGATGACATTATCAACCGACATTTCGTCATTGGCAGCTCTAAAAATTGATGAAAGCAGCAAGAGAAAATCTCTTTGGACTTTCAGAGGCTATTAGTGCAGATAACATCCCGAGCGTCCTTAGGAACGCTTTGAATATCGACGATACAGCGTCACCTTCATCCCCGAACCAGCCAAAGTTACGCAGAGTTATACTTGTCGGTCATTCACTTTGGGTTGATATTCATTTGCTGCAAATATTTGGCATAGACATTACTTTGCATCCCACTGTCATCAGGATTTTCGATACACAAAGTATCACAATCTCTTTGCTAGGGAAGGGATACAGTGTGGAGCTCCTCCTGAAAACATTTTGTATTCCATATAAGAATTTGCATTCTGCGACCAATGATGCGAGCTTCACATTGAGAGTTCTGATCATGCTTACTCATCGCAGCCTGAGAAAATTTCCTAGCCCGAAGTTTGAAGGCACCATCATCAAGACCGATGAGAGCAGAAAGCTGTCATGGCTACAGGTTGTTGCGAGACAGGATTTACCTGATGTGGCCCTCAGAAATGAGGTCTGGCGGAAGTCGAGAGGGCTAGGATTCGATGTACTGGATGAAAATGAGGATTTTGATGTCATGTTAGGGCTTGAAGTTGAGAGTTGAGGGACTTTAGCGTTGGCATTCGCTTTGGAAAGATGTACGAGGAGGATTTGACACACTACGGTAGGCACCGAAGAGCCTTCTTTCCCTTTGGTTTGCAATGTATCTATCTGCAGAAAAGTAAGTGGAGAATTGAAGAATATCCCTACTTATGAAACTTCTGATCAATCATGGACTCCTTTTTTTTAAGACATCTAGAAACCTCCGAATTGCCCGAGGGAAAAAAATACTTTCAATGGGGCCTTACTGTGGGATCCCTTTGCGATAAGTCTTGTAATAGCTACGTGGCATTTGTTTTACCAAAGACAGCCTTATGCTTTCAAAAAAGATGCCGTTCGGCCGGGCTCTTGGAACCATCTCGATTAGAGGAGTGCTCATGTAACTTTGTTTTTTAGATTCCCTTAAGTAAAGACGCATAAAATATCGTGACTTCGTTGTGATGATCAAGCGAGTCATGACATCGTTCTACGGCATCCCTATTCCCCTGTCGCGAGTTATCCGACTTGCTAGGTGGCTTCGCTTAGCTCTCTATGTACATTTGGTACTTGCTATCAAGAATATTTACTTCCCCAATTCCAATCTTGGGACGACATGTCTGTACAACACTTCATTTTTTTTAAATTTTTAAGATATATCATAGTCACACGAGTGACGTGTCCGGCTTCTGTCGATAGTCTTCGTTGCTACTGTTGTGCTGACCTCGAAGAATGTCCCCAGCTGGTCCCTGCCCCAGCGTTCCCGTCTTTGTGAGATGTCGAGTGAGCCCTTCTTCTCCATCCTCCATAAGATCAGTATGCCTTCAAAGTTTTGGTGTGAGACTTCGGTCAGGAACCTTGAGACTTACCTCGTGAACAGCGTGCCCACCTGCAATTATCTTGAAACTGTCTCGTAGGATAATCTCATAAACCAAAGTTGCAAACAACGTGGCCGGAATATTTGCAAGAAGTGCAATAGCGGAATAGTCTCCAAAGGCATCGCCTCCCCAGAATATGGCTGCGACTATCCGAGTCCCGAGATCACGCGCTAAGTTTGTAGAGATCGTGACATTAGCGAAACCCCAGATCATGTTGGCGTAAGCGAGGCCGATCACGAAGGGCGCGGCTGTAGGAGTGATAAACGGATTTGCTGGGTCCAGAACTGCCCAGATGACAAGTCTATTGCTGTAAGTATTTGCGTTCGCGTGGGTCTTGGCATCGTCGCTTACCCAATGAAGCTGTCAACAAAAAACTCTATGAAGAAGATATATCCGTAATTTATCTGTTTCGGTCCTGGGAAACTGCAAAGGATACTTCCGGGCCCTCCAAGGGAATTAGGACTGAGCCCTTCTGCTCTAAATTGCGCTGCAAGTGCCGAGATCTCTGGCCAGTACTGTGCGCAGAGGAGAGTTAGCAACTGCCTATGGTCGGAAAGGAACGGAAGAAACGTGTTACGATGATGCTAGGACAGTGAAATGCAACTGTTGATCTTCTGATGAGAATGATAAAAACGGTACAAGAAGATCCTATAACATTGAAAGAGAAGAGAATGTGCATCCCCGAAACACGTACCTGTCCTACGAGAACAAGACCGGCGATGAACGATCCGAGGACTTGCGCAAATATATAGCGTGGAACCTTCGACCATGGGAACCTGAGAAAGGGAATCTGTGAGTCCTCAACAAGTTACATGACATGAAGATCTACATACCCTTGCCAGACTGCAAAGCAGATGGTAATTGCCGGATTAAAATGACCACCCGATGTTGGACCACAGACAATGATAGCAAAAGCGATACCGATTGCATATGCCCAGCCAATCTGGAACAGCGAACCAAATACTGGCTCCGTCTTATTCAAAAAGAACGACGCCTGCGACGCAATTCCAGGATAGACCTAAGTAGCAAAAGAATGTTAAATCTGCATGTAACAGACATTTCCAATTTTACTCAACATCATAAACTGATTTCTGGACTTTGGAAAATCCTAGCCCATGTTGGCGTTAGGAATGTTATAGACAATTCTTGTGATTTGAATATTACGACGAGAAAATTTCAGTCTCGTTTGAAATGGGATGTAACGAAGGAACTTACATAGAAGAAGACTCCCAAAGCTTCAGCGGCCATCTCTCGCATCCAGCGGGGTCTTGCATGTTCAAAGTCAAGTTTTCGCTGAGATACGGGCTTGGCTGGTACTACATGTCGTTGAACATGTCTTTGCACAGCATCCGTGACTCCGACTTCCATATTGTGAGTATATAGTCGATGAGCATCGTAGCCAACTGGGTTTCTCGAGTGTTCGACATGAGCGGACGACATCGAAGCTGTTCCGGAGCCGTGTCCGGTGAAGAGAACAAGTTCCTTATTTCAGACGCCCAATATAGAAAAGACCTGTAATGTCCTTGTGACTCGGTATAAGAGAATTATATCGAAATTAACGTGTACTTGAGACGGCTGGAAGGTAGTTGAGTCCTCTAGATTTATATTGGAGCAAAATCTGGGGAATGAAAGTCTGGGGAGAGATTGTGGAGGTAAGCATTTTCTATATCTGGACAATGAGATTTGCAACCTAAAGTTGAATCAGTCGGTTGGAAACAAGTGGGGTGATACTGGTAGTGTCTATCTCACTCCATTATAGGCAGGTGTCAAAAGGACAGAAACAGGGTCGTCGTTAGCAACTCATCAACCTGGTCACTGAGCAGTAGGGTGTCACCCAATAGTCCATACCTTCTCATGTTGACCTAATTGCCAAGAGTAGGAAGTTTAAATCTCACCAGTCTGATGTATCAAAGATCAAGCGTACTCCTTCAGACAAAGAAAGTGGTTTACGTATCATGACTGACCTACGTAATGATCTTAACTGGACGTCCTTATGAGCTGCCCTCAGTCGCCTCCTGTGCCCGGACGGCGTAGCTCGCATTCAGCTCGCTTTACGGGTGACGGTTTCGACATCCGTTTATGTAGTCAGAGTAGCGTCAAAACCGCCGGAGCCCGAGCAACGAGCGATTTCAGACCAATTGATACCTTGTCATGCAATGCAATTCCAGTTCTTTGCTCCGAGCCTCGAAATTAGATCCCAGATCAGTCTGGCTTGGAAACGGCCAACACGTAAACAGTCTGGAGAAGGTGCGGGGATATCGCCATCTCCATGTTCGACAGCCTTTGTTAACCAATGAGTTGTGCTCAGGAAACAGCAGCGGCGGGAGCTAGAAGATACGTTTTCGGTGTTAAGAGAAGCATAAAGCCGTCTCGAAAGCACTTGTGTCACTTCGTGTCGGCGTTACCACTGTTGGACGAAGTCTGGGAGTGGGGTTGTAACCAAAGCTGAAATCTAGGAGACCTTGAGCTTCTATCCACCACAGAGAGGAAACGCCTTCGCCTCGGTAAAGCTTGTTTAGCCGAATTGCTCTAGGTATTATGATGGAGGATGGAGGATGGAGGATGGTATACTACGAACGTTATTCCAAACGTCTTTTAGCCTGATTTCCGCTCAAGTAAAATACTAGCTGCTGATCATAGCTTGTCTCGTAAAGCCCAGCCCAGCCCAGCCCAGCCCTGGCCCAGAGTTAAGAGAGGGTATCGTGAGACTAGTGAATATTGAACCACAAATGCTAACACTGCAGGTACCGTACTTTGGACGTTTGGTGGCGAGTTTTGATCATTGTCCAGGTGACCAGGTCCGAAGAGGCGCTTTCATTTGGGCAGTATTTGCGCTCATGCAGCATGAGATATGTCCTTCCAGTCGTGGATTCGTGTGAAGTTATGTCGATTTCTCGGCTTCGTTGTTGGCCAGTAATACTTTTATTCGAGACGGCATCTCCGGTTCCAAATAGCATGTCGTCACGACGCGAACTTGCGGTGTAGGCTGTTCCTTGATCAAATTAGACCGCCCTCGGCTTGCCAAATGCAATTAATTTGCCTGAGTTCGTCATTGTACTCCCAAAATCCCGCCGGTTTCAACGACTTCAGGCTCGGAGCGTACCTATTGAAAAGTCATTTTATCGATCTCCAGCCTTATGGATTGGCAAAGCTTGTCCGTGACGCCACCGCGCCAGAAGGACATGCCGGGATCGTGGGGAAGGTTTCTCGAATTAGTAAATGGCCAAAATGACTGAGTGACATTTTCATGGGTCATTTACCATACATTAACTTCCTGGGTTTTCTTTCACTATTTAAGAGAAAGATCAATATGAGTTCAACTGCTTTTCTAGATATTCTGATAAATATTCTCCGATGTTTCAACTACATTGTATTGCATTTACATGGTTACGTGAGCTCTACGTTCCGGCGCAAACTGTGAGAAAGAGTGCCTGCCTACGGATGATTCGCTTTATGTTTAGAGCAGCATATAGGCCAAAAAGTACTGGAAAGGTACTTATAACATGGATTTGTTCTCCGGCTGGCTCATCACACATCTTTTCTCGCGGGTCTTCTTATTTTATCTACGGAAAATTTATTGAAATTTTAAACCAGTCCTAGGAAACGGAATCTCTACATTATCATTATCGAACGTCAACAATACATATTCAAGTAGCCGACATTACGAATCACGCCACTTGAACGAATAATCTCAAATAATCTGCTCTCCTCCTCCCTATCACACACATTTCCATGGCGACTTCAACAGTAAAACACCGCGGGTGTGGCTGTGCAGTTAGGCTGGTCATTAATGCCGCTGCTTTGGTGGTGTCCATGTTGAATTTTCTGTCTGTCTAGCTCGTTTACCTGTTTCTGGTCTGGGCTGGTCCCTGCATCTTCTCCTCTAATAAGTCTCTCGGTTGTGAGGTTTTGTTGTGGCGGTTGCGCAATGCACTCGAAACTCTTCCTACACAATTGAAGCCTCAAGTCGGCCATCGATTGTGTACAACGCCGGTTGATTACATGTGTGAGAAGTGGCTTACCAAGGAGCGACATGAAGAGTATCGATTTCTCTAAGAGTGTGGCCTTCTCAAGCCCAGCACAGCCCATGCTAAGCAGGATGAATCTTGACATACTTCTTCCTTCGATGACGAAGAAAAATACGGTTCCAGCAGCGAGGAAGATACAGCTGGCAAAAATTTATTAATTTATCTATGGCGGAAATTGTAATCTCATACGATGAAGGTGTGAAGGATCCGAGCAAGAAGTTTGTATCCAAGAATATGGCATGGTAAAAATATAACATTTCGTGATTCAGATCAGGATAAATACAGGGGAGTTTGGCTCAAATACCCGAATTTCGAGGGCGGAAAAGCTACGTACTGAGACCAATTCAAAGCTGTGGCTAGAGCCATAGCATTAGCTCGATACCTCGACGTTTACATTTCTGCGATAAACGTCCAAGCTCCGTTCAACGTCAGTACATTGTATGCGAGGATGTGGTGATATGAATGAGTGATATCTAGGATGGGAAGAGATCTACATAGGTGCCCATGTTGTTGCAAAGCCAAGGATGAAGAGACATGCAAACAAAACAAGTGCTTTCCCGGCGTGAAGCGTATTTTCGGGAACGTCCAGGTCGAGTGCGAAATGACCGACTGAGGCGAATAACATAAAGCAAATAAACATCCAAGCAGCACCTTAAATCTGAGGGATATTTGAATTAAAATGCAGACTTTTAGGATATGACTTAAAGGCTGAGAGTGATTTAGTGAGAGCCTGTCCAAATTCCCTGGACTTCTAGCAAAGTTTCGATTTGGAGAAGACTTACAAGTAATTCACTTCTACCAAAGTATTCAACAATTTGGAGACCGAGGAAATGTGAGCCAAATATCACCCCGCCTAGGATGAGTTGTATAATGTATGCGTTTTGATACTAGTCGAATTGAAGATGACGGTTCCGCAGTAAACTCAATCCGTCAGCAGTGGTTATAAGACATACGAAGAGTGCTGCTTGCAGAAGTAACTGGCTCCCGTCAGTTGTTGAAGCATCTGCAATGTAACTCCAAGAGAAATTCGGTATCCCATGCGCGGAGCTGTTAATATATCACGGTAACTGGTAGTTGCTGCATGAAGAACTTCTTCATCTTCCTTGAATGAGGAGGTAATGCTTGATTTTGATCTCCGCCAATTATTCTGCCACAAGATGATGATTATCCGAATCTCCCTAGAAGCCGGTCTTCGTGCGCTTCGATTCATCGAACTGCCCTTTACGATAGGCATATCTTGGGTTATGATAAGAGAATGAATAGTCAAAATCAAGACTGCCAATTATCGTACGAGCCCTCGTATGCTTGCTTCTCATGATGAGATGCATATATCTCAGAGGCTGCCGAATCTATACCACCTGCCCCGAATGATAACTGAGCCCTGAACTCTGCAAGTTTGCCCATAATGATGTCTAGAATATCGAAAGGAGGAGGTACTCCGAGCATTAAAATCAGGAAAGCAGCTACGACGGCAACCTAGTCTTGTATATAACATTTTAGCAGGATACTACTTCAAACCCGAAAGCAGTCTGTGCGAAATATTCATCGCGGCACAAGATCAGTCAACCTGCCCATCGGGCATGCAGCGGGCTGATATGTGATATCAGAAGCCGTATGTTTCCAGAATATCACACGGCTTACGAAATCCGACCCGAACTCACAAACCACACTATTCTCCTTGAGAGGAAATTTTGGCTTACACCAACTTTGACCCTTTGCGATTGCCGGTAAATCCGCTATCAATGCTAATTCGAGAGTGATGTTTGTCCACTAAGTCTCCGATGACTAATCCTGGTATGTAGAAGCGGAATGCTCGACCAAGAATGTCTGATTTTCATGGAGATTTAAACTGCAGTATTCTTAGAAGGGCGCAAATCACAGTGGACTGTGCTTTTGTCCGGACCTGACAAGTTGAACCTGGTCGAATAAAGGCATCAGTCTTGAATCAGGTCTCGATGAGCTCCAGAAAGACCGACTGAATGATTTGAGGTTCGAAGCCGAATCTGTTCTTTGACGTAGCCGTCAGGAAAACGTTCAAGGATACCTTGAGTCGAAACAAAACCCGCAGCATGTTATGATCGGATCTATGCCTCTCAAGGGTTTGACAGCAATGGGACCAGCATTGCTGTGAACATTTTTAAGCAAGCCGATAAAAGCCTATCACCGAGGCGAACGCAGCCAAAGACCTGCAGTTAGGAGTAAGTCTTGTTGCTATAAATACGTCGTAAAGGCTTTAGAATACAAGAGAAGTTTCTCAGCATTCGGATTTTCCACGCGACTTGTGTGTCAAACTCGCACCGTTCTTTACCAAAATTTCTGCAATTGATTCGAGCCTTCGAACGGACTGGCTGGCTTGGAGCGTACTCTCGTTTTCCCGGGTATTAATTTAACATGGCTCGCAAGCTTGTAACCCTTGGCCAAGAGAGAGAGACCTTCGATGCCAAAAAGGAAGCAAATACCATAAAATCTTCTTGACCCACGGTCCTTGTGTGTCAGTAGGGTAGAAGCTGAACTCGACTGCATTGGCACGCAATCCGGCCGAGCTCCACATGCAGATGGGTACCTGAAAGGCCCTTTTGAACTTTGTTATATTTATTTTAGATATCATATCAACATGTACAAAGATTTGACAGCTTTCTCAGCTGCGGCTATGTGCCAAGGTCTGATATCGAATACTGCATCGGTAGCACCTCTCGCCCTCGCAAGGGTTCCAAGACCTCTGTAGTAACCAAGCAGTTCTCGCAAGAGTGATTCGTGAAAGATTCTTGGATTACCAAGGACCTCACTATGTACAATATTAACCTCCATAACAATGGGAGGATCGGTAGCATTTGCTCCGCCACGCTTTATGAGATACCCGCTGATTAGTGCAGGATTTGACTCCAGCAGCGAATTTGAATTGTTTAGTCGGTGGGAGAGAACAGCACCCCAATTCTGGTCTGTGTAGTCAATTAGCCGAGAGTCGCGATCCAGTTCAGCTGGAGTCTCTGCAAATGTAGCAGCACCGAAATTCTCACGAATAGGCGTCGTTCCGGTTTCAGGCGATAAAATTGAAGACTGTAAGGCTTGAGGGGTGGATACAGGAGTGATGACCGGTTGCGCCCCTGATCCATTAGGAGTCAATGTGATCCATGCAGGTAGAAGTCTGAGCGAGGGATCAGTTTGAACAGTGACAAGAGTAAGGGCTATTTGAAAATTTGACTCTCTGGACACAAGCCCTGTCCAAAAATCAATTTCCGAAGAGTCCATTACTCCGACTCGGGCGATCATGATTCGCCAGTGTATTTTGTGGCTCGCTACGACTTGTAGAGTTGTTTCCCATATCTCATTTGCGACTTCCGTGAATGGTGTCGAAATTGGTTCGTTTTTCCGTCCTAGGCAGTACGATGCAGTCATCTGCCGAGTGCCCCTGTTATCTGTCCAGGCAGCGGTGATCCATCGATCATCGATGCTTTGTGCGTATGCAACATGAAGGCATGTGTTTTCCTGGAGCACAGATGCAGAGGGACTAGGATTTAGCTTGAAGTCTATTGTCCTCGGAAGTGGTTGCTCTAGCATGATGGCTGGGGACGATGAAGAGGACTTGAAGTCTACGCAGCGATCGTATACCTCCATACAAAGCTGAAAGTATTTAGAAGGAGTTGGAACCGCAAGCGAGGTAGGTGATGCTATGAAGTCCAACGGAATGAGTTGCAGCACCAGTTCGTTTGCAGTGTTCGCTCTTCTTTCAGCGAGTGCCTTCCTATAAAGGTTGAAAAGATGTTGAAATGCAGAGCAGATGTGAAGAAGTATGCTGTTGTCAACTGGGTAGACGAAGTAGATGACGTAGTTCCTTTCCCCAACAGCAAGAGAGGAAAGCGTCCTGCTCAACCGGGCAGCTGTTTCCTTGAGAACGGTCGAGTGGTGTACCTTGTTTTGCGATGTTGTATCGATACCGAACGGCAGCAGGCCATTTCCAATATCGTTGGAGTTTACTTTATCATGATTACCGAACCTTGAAGATTCGTACACACTTCTCATCTGGTCAAGGAACGTACTAGCGTGTGCAGCTACTCCTTCGAAACTTGGATAAACGCAGACTGCATCGATATCCTTAGTACCCTTTGATGGACCCAGACCCAGATTTTCCCAGAAAGGAACAGAGGAAGGCAGAATCGATAATTTCGTTTCCGATCTTCGGACCTCGATCTGAGGAGGGATTATCAAGAACGGATTGTTCGTTCTTGAATCCAAGTTACTCGAGTTTCTGGGATTTGGTGCAGGCCTAGGGGGTAACCTCAATGCCTGAGACAGAACAGGTATACCCTGAATGTCTAGGTAGTTGCGCATGGAGCAGATAGTCCCATCGTGCAGACAAGAACTTACAGCCTTTGCCAGCTTATTTAATAGTTGTTTTGTCGCAGAAGTTCTGTCGAAGGACACACAAGCATCGTTCGGACTTAGCCCAGGAAGACGGAGGGTCCCTGAAACAGCTTGGTCTGCGAGAATCTGTGCTGTGGCAATCCGTTCCAGGTCTGTTAAAGAGTTGGGTTCTACATCAACATCCGGCTCTGGTGAGGTAAAATAGGAAGTCAGAGCCCAGTCAGCTGGATCCGCGTCGAGTAGAGGTAATTGAGAGCCACTCATAGACTGTGGGGTGCCAACTGATTGTTCGAATTCCATGGCTAGATTATCGAAGGTAGAGGCCATGTCATCCTCTTCAAGACCTTCCCATTTTCGCTTGAGCCCGAATCTTGATTCGCCAATCCCATCGTCTGTCGTACGGCTACTATCGTCCTGTTCAGAAATAGGGCTTCCGCCATCTGAAGTCATCAAGTAATCCATCGGGTCATCTTCTAGAACACACTGACCGTCCAATGCTTTCTCGCCAAGCATCCTAGCTATGGTTCCCATCTCTTGGGTTCCCTCGTGTGCTTTTCGCCGGCTGGTAAGATATCGAGTTTGTGGAAGCCCGGCGTGGTCACCAGTGTTTCGATACTTTACATCGTCTGAAAATTTGAACTGCCCATTTGACCCATATTTCTCATTGACAGATTGTAGCGATTCCTCGAAATGAATATTTCTGAAGAGACTGGTACGTCTGGGCTGTTTGTTTACTGTTGAAAATGCTGGATTTTGGACTAGTCTCTGGAAGATGATCTCCTTGTTGAATGGAAGGTTGATGCTTGGCTGAGGATGTTGTACAGTCTCGATTTCGATCTGGGAATTTTCGGCTGTATCGACTGTTTTTGATGTCGTAGGTCTTGGGCCCTGATCGTGACCCATGTCGACTCTTATTTCAGTAGTGTCCTTATCATTGATATCTGCACTCGAACTATGGCGCCCACTCTTTACTTCGACAATACTTGGCTCTCCCATGACTTGAACAGTCGATTGGGGCTTTTGATCAAAGTCATCGTCTGGTTCATCGAAGAAGTTGAAGTCGTCATCTGTGATATGTGTCCCAAAGATATCGCCACCAAGATCGCCAAAGAGATTAGCATTATCATTTTCATTATTGTTGTCGTTGTCATCGTGGTATTGAACAGCTGAGTTTGTCCGATCTTTCTTCCCGGAAGAACCCCACAAGTCAGCATCAACATCCATCATGTTCGGGTTTGTTGGAAGTGCACCGACTGCTTCATGGCCAACTGAGTGATTTGGATTTCCCGGTGTCGAAACATTGCCATCGAATGATGGTGTTGCTCCGACATGGGGTTGAGGTGCATCTGGGGGAGTAGGATACATCGCACCAACATTGCTGCCTCTGCGTAAGGCAACTGGGGAATAGCTATGGGATTGCAGAGCCCGAATCTCTCCATCAGCATGTTCATTTAATAATGCATCAGCAACCAGCTTTTCTTTCAGCCTGTTGGAGATCACTGCTGCTCTTTCATCCTTTGATGTGAACCAGTCTTCTGCAAATGATAGAGGATCGCGGCAATCAGCGACGGACTCCACCTGTGAATCGCGCATGTTTGATGAGCTTGATGTTTGGAAACATAGCACTGCAGGCCAAGGGACAATCGCCAGTTCTTCAAGAAGCGGTATACCTGATGAATCGGAATTGGCATATGGAAGAAGACCACCAACAATTTGCACATATATCCAGCCACCTGCTTCAAGACTCACTGGATTGAGACCCTTTGCAGCCAGCCATTTAAGACATCTTGATTGCCATGATCTGATAGTGAGGGGATTCAAGACCCCTTGTGACTTCATAACGGACGATGTGGCCTGAAGTTGGGCGATAGAGAGATTTTCTGGCAGGTTTTTGTCATCCGGCATACTGTGGAATTTCGCAGCACTCCCACTTGGTGCAAGCCACAATGCTGTGCCAGGAGAAAGTCCACATGTCGTGCTGGTGGCGCCGAAGACATCTCTCAAAGTCTGAAGCCCAGATGCCATATCAGAATGGGCCTTGATCACAAGCGTACCCAGAGAGGTGAGGCTGATGTCCAAAGTAGCAAGTTCAATCTCCCTACCAGGTTTAGCACTTGACCTTGGAGCTGCCAGAATCAGTGTCCTTGAGTTCAACGGTATGAAGTCATGATCGTGGCAAAGAAAGTACACTACTGAACTAAGGACTGCTGAGATAAAGTACTCATTTATGTCCTTTGGAGAAGTCATGGACTCCAGTTTCGCACCCGGTGAGGAGGCTGATGGTTCCTGCATCATGTTCAGATTTGCATTCGTCTGAATTGATTTCGCATTAAAGATTTGTGCATTTCGAAGAGTAGCATCCAGTGATGACGATGGGGAAGAACTGGCGCTTCCAGCAGACACAGAGTTTCCCGAGTGCTGCTTGCTGCGCGCAAGACTAGCTGGCTCATAAGTCCCCATTTCCCGTCGGACAACACCCAGACCCTGGGACTCCACAGACATATTCGAGAATTCAGACTCTTTCGTAGGAGAGCCATTGGGGACTGTGACACGGCGAAATATCCAAATGCCTTCTCGATATGGATCGTAGTGGACTAATCTCCCATCCTGCCTCCACCTTGCCTCGACCTTTTGAAGTTGCTTCCTGGCTGATCCAGGAGATGTAGCCTGCAATTCAACATATTCATAACTTATTGAAACGAAGTTATTCTATGACCTGATTAGAAGAATCGGGTGGGTATTGAAAGCAGCTTACAAAAGATATTACATTCGTAGGATATTCACTGGGCTCCATAGTAATCGTGAATCATGAGGGCTCCGCCCAAGTAGCGAGTTTTACTTGATCACGTCACACCGAGCCAGTACAGTATATGTCACCTCCGTCCTTCTAGAAGTGTTCTCTGCGTAAAGTTGACTTGAGACGATTCTAGGAAGTAGTCGAGTTGTTGGAAGATGGAGCAGTTATGCGATTCCCAGAACTCCATCGTCGCAGCCAGCGGCTAATGCGATCGATGCAGCAGACCAGCCGTGTAAGCAAGAGTTTGAAGGTGTTCAGTGGCGTAATTGGCGATAGCTGTAATTTATACGACGCTGATTCGGGATTTACAAGCTGGCTTGTCGTTGATACCGCAGATGGCCTTGCGCAATGAGGCTGTACCAGCCCAGCTAAAGTTACTTCGACCTCTTGTGGCAGTGCAGATCCGCTGTGGCGGGTCTACAATACCCGCCACTTAACACATCCCTGCTCTGAAATATTTTATTTTACGGTCAATCCTCGCCTACCTTTGCTGAGACCGAGTCAAGCCTGTGAAATGCACAGTGTAGCCTCACTATGAAGCTCACGAACTCCAATGAGGTGTTGGTTTACACTATCTCCGGCGCATCGACTGCCAGACCACTTCCAGATTGGCTGGCTCGCCAAAGAAAGCGCAGCTTAAAGAACGATCCAGAATACGCCAATCGAGTAGAACTTCTCCAAGATTTCGAATTCGAAGAGGCCAGCGCATGTGTACGCGTCAGTGAAGATGGGGAGTGGGTAATGAGTACGGGTACATATAAGCCACAGATTCACGCCCATTACCTTCCTAACCTTTCGCTTTCTTTTGCGCGGCACACGACAACCTTGAATCATTCCTTTATTCTCCTCTCCTCCGACTACTCGAAATCCTTACATCTACAGACCGATCGTCGACTAGAATTCCATACACCGAGTGGATGCCATTATCAAACTCGCCTTCCGAGATACGGACGGGATCTCCAATATGATAAGCATTCAGCAGAAGCATTGGTTCCTGCGGTTGGAGTCAATGCTGAGGGTAGCGGGGAAGTCTATCGATTGAATCTGGAAATCGGGAGGTACATGAAGCCATATCAGGTAGACGTTGGTGGGGATGATATGACGACTGCTGGTGGAGGTGCTCTGCAAGGAGGAATCAATGTGGGCAGTGTCAATTGTGCAGCTATTGCGGAAGACAGCCACAATCTACTTGCTTTTGGAACCTCAATTGGCACTGTGGAATTCTGGGATCCTAGATCTAAGTCTAGGATTGCGATATTGGCTGGTCAAGAAGGAGAAGTTAGTGCACTTGACTTCAGTCGATCGGGCGAATCCCTGGCTGTGGGCACTTCAAAGGGACTAATTCAGCTATTTGATCTTCGAAAGCCAGTGCCGATCTTGAGGAAAGATCAAGGATATGGATACCCAATCAAGACACTTATGCATATGACTACTTCGTCCCAGGAGAAGAAGATTCTTTCAGCCGACAAGCGAATCATCAAGCTATGGGATGAGGCAGATGGGAAGGCCTGGACTTCAGTCGAACCAGCAGTCGACATAAATTCAGTCGCGTGGTGCAAAGATAGTGGGATGATTTTGACCGCAAATGAAGGAAAGCAACAGCATGCCTTCTTTGTTCCACAACTCGGCCCGGCTCCAAAGTGGTGTAGCTTCTTGGATAATATGGTAGAGGAAATGGCCGAGGAGGCCCCAGCGGAGACTTACGACAACTACAAGTTCTTGACCCTTCCCGAGCTCAAAGCTATCAACTTGGGCCATCTTGTTGGGACCACCAACTTACTGCGACCCTACATGCACGGATACTTCGTTGCGTCTAAACTCTACGAGGAGGCTCGACTTATTGCCAACCCATATATATGGGACGAAGAGAGAACAAAGAGGGTCAAAGAAAAGGTTGAGAAAGAAAGAGCAACTAGAATCAGAGGAAGCAAGAAGGTCAAGGTTAACCAAAACTTGGTTGATAAATTACTTAAGAAGCAAGAGCGCAGAGAGAAGGTTGACGAAGGTATGGGCATTCTTGGTGACAGTCGTTTCGGGAAACTCTTCGAGGATGATGAGTTCGCCGTGGACGAGAGAAGTAGGGAGTTCCAGGCACTCAATCCTAGCACGAGAGTTGATGGACCTGCTCAAGCTGCATCTGTCAAGAGCGATGGCAGTAATACCGATGATGATGAGATTATCAAGCCAAAGGCAAAACCTGAGATGCGCATTTCTTCTTCATCGTATAAAAAAGCAGGGCATCAGCGGCAGGACAACGCACTTGGAGCTAGGGCACAGAGCACTGGTCGTGTCAGCAAGAGCAAGGGTGACATTGTTGGTGAACGCCAAGTCACATTTGCACCCACAGGAGGGAGAAAGGGCAAAGAGAAAGAAGAAGCTGCTCCGGCACGAAAGGGTAGACGGGATGAGGGTAGGAGAAGCGCAAGTGGGAATGTTTTCAGAAATATGTGATCAATTCCAGACTCTAATGTCTTCAACTCCTCGAGGAATCAACCATCAACGTCAAAAACGCCGCCCAAATGAAAGCACTGGTATCACATCATGGACAAGACATTAACATAAACTCATAACTCTGACTGCCATGCGTGTCATCGACCAAACTTCCTCGCCCACTTTGACTGCTTCGATTGTAGCTCCGCCATTTCGAAAGACATTAGTTTGGGATGTGCCTTCTCAACATCAGCCGTCTTTGAGCGTCTCGGAGTTGGCACCTCTTCTATTCTCGTCAGCCCTCGGCTTGACCTGCTGTGTACATCCTTCGGAAAGGTCGATCTTCTGGGAGTCAATGCTGTTGCAACTCTTTTTGCTGATCTGCGAATGCTCTCCCGGACCTGCCACGAACGTTTCTTGGCCAGATAGAACAGAATCGCGGAAACAGCTGCGAGTATATCAGACATGATGTTGGCATCTGGCTAAGCGAATCTTACCTCCAAATATGCAAACCGAAACCGCCACGACGATGATCGCCACTATTCCGCCTTTTGAAATTGCGATGGAGCCGTGGTCTGCCCCAGCAGCACCTGCTGTCGAATCTCCGCTTGTCGGTGAGGATCCAGCATCTCCTGCAGCTGGCCCTGTTCTCGATTAATTATGTGTCTGCTTCTGTTCGAGTGGTCTTGCTTACCATCACCTGGCTGTGTTGGCGCAGATGTTGCCAACGCCGAAAAAACCGAGGCTACTGAGGAGGAAACCATTTCCGGAGTTTGAGAGATAGTGCTGGTTGGAGCCGTTGTTGTTGTTCTTGCTGGAGGCGAAATTTCGGTTGAAGATAATGAATCCTGTGCCGCAACTATGAGAGGAAAAAGAAAACGCAGGAACAAATTCAAAAGCAAAATTGACTTCATGTTAGCGGCATGTAGGTAGTATATCAAAGCGAGATTGATTAGCTCTGGCGCCGGCAGTGAACTTGATGTGATAGGAAACGGGAGGAAGGTTGTGACAGTGGCTTTTGCTTTGACGGGAAGATGTGATGAGCCCATCTGGATGAGGATATCCTACAAGTCTTGTAGAGCAGAGCGCCTACCAAGAGGCCTATCATTGGGTCCACCAGGAATACATTCAGGGACTAAAGGTGTATGAAACAAATCGACAGTGATATGCATAGCATTAAGCATGTCTGGACTGCACCTCGAAAAGGTAGTGATTGGTGAGATGTGATTTCAGCGGTGTGGTCAGCGGTTAATTCAGTGCCTTGCAGCTCTTGGCCACTCTATTTTTGGGGGACTTCAGGCCAATCAAAGGCCGCTGCACAGGGGTATTCTTTAGCGGATATTCCTATATTCAACCTCATCTTACCCCCACTACGGCGTGTCAGTAGGTAGTCATGGCTGACATGCGACAAAATACTGTTGGAAGAGTTACATCGAGACTCTGGAAAGAAGAGAGACTCGAATATCATCCACCGCGGTAAGGGAGTGGAAGGCAACCTCAAGGGCCCTACTCTCGGCAACCGCGAGAACTCCTGAGAGTCCTGAAAACCCTCATATCGCCTACCGTAATTTGCATCAGTGCCAATACGCGCTGTAGCAGGACTTGGGAGCATACTTCCAGTTGCCAGAGAATTTCGTCCCGTAAATAGCTTCCAAGATGGGCTCCTTGCAGCGGAAGAAGAATGGCGATGAATGACTTGACCTCCAAGCCCCCACAGTGGTGCTCGGCTCTCGGGGCTGTCTGTGACCATTCTATGGAGGTAGGTATCTGCCGTATTACCAGTGATGGTTTTAAATAGCTGATATTGTATAGTGGTGCAAGAAGTGTTACTGTTCTTGCTGACTGTATAGTATCCCTCGTCTCAAAACCGATGCAAACTCATATCCGGCAATCTACAGATTCCAGATTTCGAAGACTGCGAGAATAGACAAAAATCCATGCGGGATTTCAATCAAATGCCGGATGACACGAAGAAGAAGAAGAAGAAGAAGAAGAAGAAGAAGAAGAAGAAGAAGAAGTTCTTCAGAATCCTCCAATTCAGCAGAATTTGATCAATGGTGAGGTGGTTGATCGAGAGTCAGTAGTAAAGACTTTCTCTGTCTTTCTGTACATGAAAACTGCGCCGATATTCATCAAGGAGTAGTTGATGGTAGTCGCTTGCTTCCTAGTAATGATTGTACGTTCGAAAATCTTGCTGGAAATACTATGGTTTTTGGAATCGGAGAAGTGCCAAGCCCAACTTAACCGACACCATGAATCCACGAGAGAACCACGAATGTGTACCTATCGTAAAGAAGTCATGTTTGATTCTTTTCGTAATGGTCTGTCACACAATCCAATTGCTTCTTCTCACAGTGTCGTTTTCTCTGAATTCAGTTCAAGCATGAACATATTAGGTCACGTGCCGGCGCTGGCGTCCTCAGGTGCTCCTTCTCTGTTTGGAATGACGAAGTAAAGAAATGCCTGAGCCTCTCTATTTTGATATAATTGCTAGTCGTTCTCAGTACTGGTGCAGGTCAAGACAAAACCCCGTTTTCCCCACCTCAACCTTATTTCTCATCCTTTCTCTTCTCTCCGCGTCACCCATATCGTCCTGCCATCTGTTCTCTGCTGTAGAGCTTGCCAGCGTTCCCATCGGTCCCAGGGGAACTTAAACTTCATTGTTGGCTGCGGTGCAGCATTTGCGTGAAAATCTGTGGCAATCCACCTTATCTGTACCTAACGGCAAAGTGTTGAGCTTTTGCTTTCCTGCGCCTCCAACGGCCCCAATCCCCTCTATACTGCGTTGCATATCCAACAATTTGGACTGGTAGTCAACCATTTCATCATTTCTACTCATGATTCTCAAAAGCTACAGGTAACCACAATGCATAAGCGTCTGCCTCCTGTGGGTCGGAATGACCAAGAAAGTCAAATGCCCTCATCTCCAATCGAAGAACCTGAAGACAACTACTTCCACGATGCTATGGAGCATAGCCATCAACACCGAGGATTCGACCAAGAATACCAGCTGGGCGATAGGGTCACAGCCGACAATGCCACTTCTCAAGAGAGAGGGGTTGATCAGGATGACCAGCTAGGAGACCTAGACAAGATCGGTAACGCAGATTCGGCCGCCGGTGTCCAGGATAGTAATCCGTCTGTAGTTGGAGAAACCCAAACGGTTGCACTCGAGATCGACACTCAAGCAGAGTCCAATCAGTCTTTGATCGAAGACACCCAGTACATTCCTCTCGAAATTGACACCCAGGCTGCGATTCAATCATTTGATAAGTCTACTACGGCTCTTGATAGCACAAAGTCGGGCAAATCTACCATCAAGACCAGAGATGTGGCTAGCCTTATCAACTCGAATACCAGTGAAGAGCCTCGTACGCTACCTACTGGTCCCCAGATGTCAAGACGACCTGCGGTGGGGACCATCAAAGTGCCGGGTCTGATTGAACGACCTGCTATGAATGATGCTGGAAATGCTGCCCTTGCATTCAAATTTGGTCTACCACCTAAGCTACCTGTGGTTTGGCCACATGTCAAGACTCCTCAACCTCTTGTCGGGGCAAAGATTTCCACAGCCGCAAAATCAGGGTCTGCCATCGAACCTGACGGTAAGGACTGTAAGTAAATTCTGTCCCCATGTCTCATCAATCCTCGAAATGAGAGCTGAAATGATGGAGCAGATCATTTGAGGTTGAATGTGCCACAAGATGTTACGGCTGGCCATCCGCCAATATCTAAGGACGAGATGAAAAACTTCCGCTCCTTGTCCACAAACGTTATTCCATCGATGCCACCAGCAGTGACTCAGAACGCTTCACATGTTCCTCATGATAATATCAACAGTCTCCTCCCCTCGTCTCAAAGACAGTCCACACCAAAGGACCGAGCCAGTGGTACGGGGCTAGACACCGCTTCTGCACCCCTCGAATCAACCAAAATTCATCCTCTGAGTTCTCAAAAGCAAACTCCATCAAAGAGATCCGCTGTCGTTACCACTTCGAAAACGTCAGATCACAGTGAAGTCTCCCCACATGAAGCTTCCTCAGCTGCTTCGTCGACACGTATTTCAGATGCCAAAGGATATGACGAGAGCAAATCACAACCAAGCCAAAGTCTCAACATGGGCACCAAGGGAGGCCAAAAAATGTCTGGTCAAAACCTGTCCCAGCGCAGTCTGTTAGCATTATCACCAGCTGTTCAGAATGATGGATCTAGTCGTAAGAGGTCATTAGCGTAAGTGCATCTCATGATATCAAGCTAATGTAAAGCTGACACTGCCCAGTAGCAAACTCTCAGCAATGCCATTTCCGGAGGCATCTAGCAGGCCCGTACGACTTCATGACAGATCGGCTAGTGATCAGTGGAAGACAAACTTCTCGGCTACAGTACAAGCTGGCAATGTGCCTAGTACTTCCGAAGCAATATGCAATGAAAAGAGAACAAGAACTTCCGGCCCCAGCACAACTCAGGTACATGGCGGTCACAGAAAGGGTGGCTTTTCCACTGTTATTTTGACTTCTGCAGATGCTCACGATGTTCTAACACAGCACATTGATCTTTCAGAAAATCCAGGTTGTGGCAATGATCGCCAGGATTCTATGCCTGCTTCAAGGCTGAATCTGCATCCCATTGATATTGCCGAGCATATCGAAGACGATGAGAAGCCTACCAATCGTCCTCCCCAGTACGCTCAAAAGTATCCAAGTGTCACCGTCCGACCTCATGCTTCGCCTCACGGCAGCCATACAGAGTCTACTTGCCAAGCTGGTGAGCAAGAAGACCATGAGGTACAAAGCTACAGACCGGCTGGACATGAGCAGCCCGAAACCGGGAACGAAGATTCGATTAGTTCTGTTTGGGAACCAGTCTTGGATGTCATCCCCCAGAATGAATACAGCGAGTCTCTACACCCGAAGCATGCGCAAGAGTTCTCCCAAACGCTCTCCAGGGCCGAATCGGAGGCAAGACCAAATTCTAGACGCAGCAACCGGGACCGGCCGATGACAAGACCTGTTAGAGCCGATGACCTCATCTCCCGGCCGTCTACCGCACGTTCATGTCATGTCAACATGTCGAAAGTGTCAAGATTAATTGGTCAGCAGACTGCAACGAGCAACTCCATTACGGCCTCCGCTCCCAAAGGTGCTAGGACTCGGATGGGGTTCCAAGAGATACTGGAGATGGCACAAGAGTTCGAGGACCTCTGCTGTGCTTACCAGGTACAAGAAAAGACCATTGCTATTTATGAATCCAAAATCATGCAGCTGGAGCAGTCAAATGCTATGTCTTCACGGAGAGTTGAAGCCTTAGACACCAAAAATACTGCTCTGGCTGAGAAGATGCAGAAGTTTACTGATCTGAATTCGAAGTACAAGAAACACATGAATGAAGTCGTCAACAGCCAGAGCTACTTGAAGGAGGAGGCAACTCGGATTCAGAGCAAGGCCAACGAGGCCCATAGGGTGATAAATAAGCAGCGTGCAATCTACGAGAAGATTGAAAAGGCAATCAAAGAAGCTAGGGATATGAGAGGTTCAGCAGAGAAGTTCCAAAACCGTGAGCACACCTTGTTCGGAGACCTTAGCATGATCTAACAATCAATAGTAAACCAGGAACTCAACGAGCAGAAATCAAAGCTCTTGGCCGGTAATGATCTTTGGTATGTTGTTCTGCCCAGCTGCTGATGTTTGTAGCCCAAAATCACACGAAAAGACTTCAACAGGTCAACGAGAGACTTCACCAGGACAACAACGGTTTTAAAGCAGCTCTTGATACTGGTACTGCGGAAACTCCTTATTCAGCGTCCTGTATACTCATATTTAATAGAAAAAGAGCGAATTCAAACTCTGCAGAATGAGCTCGATCGGAAGTCTCACGATTTCTCTCGTGAGATGCGTGCAAAGGAACAACTGGAGAAGCAGCTCGAGAATCAAACAACGGTCTACCGAGAGCTCGTTGATCATTTGAAGAAGCTCCCTGAATCTGTGTCCGAACAACTCCAGAAGAAAAACGGCGTTCTAGCGAGTATTCTGAGCGCAGGAAATGTAACAGATTCAAGGTAGATATGCAGCATCCGAAGGGATATGCGTCCTGCTTACACCTTCGTAGGATTAATGAAATGGTCTCTGTTCTCAATCAGTTGAGGGACAACGATCCGAAGGCTCCAACGGCACTTGTCCAGCTCATTGAGGACCTTTCATCTAGGTAACCCAATTTCCCTTAATTGACAGTTATTTGTTTTCTGACATCCTTCGTAGACTTGAGAGCAGAGAGCAAAATTCGGATGCTGATATGGCTTCTTCCAAAGATGCGACCACAAAAGCCTTAGAGGAAATCAAGGAGACCGTAAAGCAACTCCGCCTCGACGAAACGACTCAGAGCCGATACCAAGATCGGATTTCAAGACTTGAAAAGACCAACGAGACATTGACTGTTGACAAGCTTGCACGTGATACTGAGACTCAGAGCTTAACACAACAACTCGAACAACTTCAGCGAGAGCTCGTCGATTGCCAGGACCGATTAAAAGCCCGAGAAGGCGAACTCACGGAAGCCCGTGCTATTCCAAGAGATGACCCGCTCTTGAGCACTAGAATCAAAGAACTTGAGAGCGCCAGAACTGTTCTTGAGAGTCAGCTCGACACTGCTAATCAGGAGATATCCAAGGCCAAAGACGAGGTGAAGTCTGCTCGTGAAGTTGCTGCGCGCAAGGACCAGCAAGTCAAAGGCTTCGAGCAAAAGTTGAACAATGCCCAAAAAACAGTCAAAGCTTTTAACGAGGTTCGGGACAGTTATATCGCTGCTAAGGAGAATGAAAAGAAAGCAGCATGTCATGAACTTGCCAAGAAGGCTGAATCACAGAAGGAGACATTGAGGGTTAAGCTCGAATCACAAATCAACAATGCTAGGCACAGACACCAGGAGAAGGAATCAGAGCTTGTTCAAGCAAAGCAGAAGCTACAAGAGATTCAGACCCAGCTTGAATCACAGATCAACGGAGCTAGCAACCAAAACAAACAACGAGCCGCATTCATTGGAGAGACCAAGGAACAGTTTGCACGAGTACAACAGCTGATTGAGAAAGCTCCAAGCCAGAAGGTTCCGGCGGAATTTTTTCAGGAGCTACAATCAATCAAAGTCACCACAAAAGAATCGCATAGCAGGTATGATTTAGCCAAAGACCAGCTCTTTAAAACCATAGCAAATGCTACCCAAGAGCAACGAAGAATCGAAGAGAAGGTTGAGAAGGTCGGCGCACTAAACGTCGAAATCCAGGATCTGAAGGAGCAATGCTCTGGGTATCAAGGCCAACTCGAAGAATTGAGCCGGGCTGCAATTCGGCATCAGCAACCTTTGGTTGAGACCGAATTCCGGCGAGAATATGTCAACGCGACCCCAAATCTGCCATCACCAGCTACAAATGTCTACTCAACGCACGCCCAAATGCCCAAAGTGGTGCAAATAACTCCAAGAACATTCGACAACGACGGATCCGAAAACATGCGTCGCTCAATAGCTCGGAATGCTCAGCACAAGAGTTTTGTACAGCCTGCCGGTACGAGCCAGCTCTACAGTAAAGATGATAGTATGGTCACGCCTCGAGGACGAGTAAGTCTGGGCTTACATGGCTCGATATCTGCTGCTCGGAGTAGTTCCCAGCAACACGTACCAGCTTCACAGAACTCGGACAACTCGATCAAGCCTTTTTCGACATTGACAAGCTTCAGTACTCCCCCAAACAGCGTTCACAGTCATCTGAACAGCCTCCTCGAAGATGTCGACAAGACCACAGGATCTGCGATCGCACTCACGACCTCTAAAACTAGCGAGCGGAGAATCTCAACGACACAGTCGAATACCACGCTGGTAGGCACCTCGAGCGGACAAAACGCAGGGGCAAATGGGCGCCCGATTACTCAACGCTCATCACATGAGCTCAATGTTGATCCCTCGGAGATATTGTTTTCATCGAGCAAAATCACCACACGTACCAAATCTGTTCTAAAGCAGAAGGTCAACCCGCATTTCGCCGCCGAAAATTCAAAGATCGAAACTACGCTCAGACAGGAAGGCATCCCCAATCTTTCTCGCCAAACCCTTGGGATGGGCGATATTCGTGGAGTCAAAAGTGGTAATGTTCCTGAGGAATCAATGTATATGGCTCAAGATGGGAAGCAGCTCGCAACTGGTCGGCCTCAGGAACAACTTTCACCCTTGGCTGGGGATATCAGTCGCTTCCGGAACCAAAAGAGACCGCATGAGATGGCTTCGAGTGGCCCACGAAAGCGTGCAGCATCAATGCAGAGGCACAAGCTTTCAAGATTTTAGATAGCTTTCATCCACTCCAACATGAGCATCAAGGTATCGTTTTCATTTGCTATGCGAGCCACATTTGACGATCATTTGCTTGGCAAGGTTTTTGCTCTCTGCGGTCGATGGATAAAATTGAGGAGAACAATGAGTTCGACGACAAAACGGTAAGGCTGCATCGTGGTAATCCTCTGAGCTGAAGGTATCTGCAGGGAATGAAGAGACGAAGAATATTGCATGCGACGAGCTTCTTGTAATTTAGCTGAGAGAAATCTGTAGAAAGTGTTGCTTCTGCAGAAGTAATGCGTTAAGAGACTCTTTGGGGAAGAGCCATAGCTATTACGTGTATTCTTAGCACTGTGATTTTGCTGCGATGACGACCATAGCAAGAATTGCAAATTTGCTGAACTTGGAATTGTACATTCCGCACGCTCTCTCTTTGATATACATGCATCCCATAACGCCCCAACTTCTCATGCAAACCCGCGATCATAAAATGCACACTGAAATCCATCCCATGCCATTTCGTCTGACTGGCGCTGGCACCACAAGGTCCCGATAAAGTGGCGATTACTGTATGTATGTTGTTCCTAGACGGTTGTCTATTTTCCGCGCTTCTGTTCGAGGAAAAGGACTTTCTTTCGTACTGCACATACACCTGTCAGCACAAAGTCCGAATATTCAGCCCATAGCACTTCTCAAATTAATGAGCAGCAGCTTGGTCTCCCTGTCCATTCTGACTTTGGTCCTAGCACGCAAATCGCTTTGGGCAATTCTCAATTCCCAAGTCTCCAGCCTTGCATGACCTGATACGGCCCAGCCCACCTTGTTTTCGACTGCTGAAGAGGCCAGAAAGGAAGAGTCTTTCTTTAACGTACCAACAGGATCGTATTTCAGCATGCTTAGAGGTCGATGCGTTCGCGGCCGTACGAGTGTTTTGTAGTATCCGGTGAGCGCCATAGATATCAGCCTGACGGCGATCGTGCGTGATTTGGCTGGTAAAAGTTAGCATGGCATACATTTAACGACAGGTTTCTTCTGGTTACCTTTTTTTGCCATTGTGTTTGTAAGCTTGGTTGTGCTGGATCTGTTGACGCCGCTGAAGGCTCGCAGTCGTGGATCGTGAAATTGTGAGCGGCCTCAGGCGCGAAGTCTTGACTTCCTTCATGCCAGTCTCCACTTCTCCAGCTCTAATGGTCAACGATATTTGAACATTATTTCGACCTGGAAAGTGGAACTTGGATTTCCGATGATAACGAAATCCTTAAATATCTATTCACTCCCTTCCGAAGATGCTTATTGTCGTGTGATGCTCAGATGCTCACCTGATCAGCCACTTTTGCAACATGCCAACCTTTAGCTCATCGACCACCTTCCTCGCTGGTTTCAAGAGCTTCCAGACCTCAAATCTTACACTCCATTCTGAAGGCATAGACCTTAGTGATCGAGGGCCTGTGAAGCGAGATCATCGGCTGATATCACGAAATCTTCAGCCCTACGGAGGCTCCAGCTTATTACTCTTTCCTCCCAGATGGGATGGCTCTTCCCGTTACTCCTTACATGCCAGTGACTATATTCATCATGCTGTCCTCATTGGACATTATCCCGTTCGTGAACTAGTAATACCTCATCTCCATATCCTTGGGGTTTGAAAGTAGCAAGATCCTCCAGTTACATGTCTTATCAGGCAGCGAGTTACAGTTTACATTTCGCCGTTATTTAGTTTGTAAAGGTGTACGACGTCGAGTATTTCAAGTATTGCAAGAGAGCTGACCAGGAGGAAATTGAAGAGACAGAAGGTCAAGACTGGTTGTGTTACTTGCAAGGTCAGACCTAATGGCCGAATCTCGTTTAAACCTCTGTGACCCTATCTTGATACGTAGAGTCAAATACGATGAGACTAGAGCTCTATATCTCCGATGCTAGGGATTTGGCGGAGGTCTTTGCGAAGGTCACGAGCCTGCTGATGGCGATCAGATTCAGAGGAGATCTAGAATCAAGAAGTCTTCCAGCCTTGCATTTATCCAAAATGCTACACCAAGGAAAGATCATCCCATCCGAGTTTTCAGAAACCAAGACGAATTCAGCTGCTTTCGAATATATCTTGAAGAGATTGCCCTTCAGCTCTTTCTTCGAACGGCTCGATTTGGCTCCATCTACTGCTTCAAGCTGGCCAGAACCAATCATTCATTCGATATGCGATCATTGCTATCGGTGCATTCAACAAGCCTTTGAGAGATCCAAGTACTGTAACCATAACAGCCAAGAAGAAAGCATCAATGGCATTCAGTTGCAACTATCTCATGGCATCACCCGTTCGTACATTCGCACCCGAACACTACGACAAGTTTCTTAAAGGTGCAAAGGTGACGATGTCTCTATGGGGCGGAGAAGAAGTGAGACGCACAGCGATGGTATTTTGTCTACTCGTCATCTATATCGAGAGCATGCAATACCGCTACTCGGATGCTCTCGAGCACGCTCAAAATTGCTTGAGAATGATGGAGGTGCTTCGAAGCGATCCCTCGGACGAGAAGTAATCGAACGCAATGCCATCATCTATCCCAAGCATCATCGAAGATGAGATCGTGCAGCAGTATCACCGATTGAAAGTTCAAGTCATGGCCATGTACAATTCGTGGACGACTAGTGAGTATACACACTGCTTAAACAAGAAGGCAGTGCGAATATCAAAGCCATGCCAGAGATATCTACATATATTGAGCAAGCAAGACTGTTCTTGACCTCGTGATGAGGAGGACCTATCATTTCATGGGATATGCACTCGCTGCTCGATCGGCTCTTCTCGCATTCTCAGAAGATATGGAATATGCAAGAGACGGAGCTTCACCAAAGGATGGATCTACCGTGCTACAACACGCACCAGAAGAGTTACAGGTCGAACAGGAAATTTACGCTGCTGAAGATCGAAGGCGGGCTTTGGAATTCCAACCCATGTTGGGTGTTGCACTGCGGAATATTGATCATGTAGATCCATTCGATTTCTATTGTTGAAGACCCAGTCCTTGACGATGACAATTCGTCTCGCTGGGCACTTGTCCACAACCGGGTTGATTTACGACAAGTTTATGCCAGTAATTAAACAAACCATATCTCTGGCAGATGTGATGCTCAAGCATCAACATGTGGAGAAGTTATTTGCTGATGGAGCTTTCACTTTTGGAACTAAGTGGCCTTTCTTTGCTCCGAATTTTGAACGAAATTGTTGATTGACACTTAACTTAGTGGGCCTTGTATATGCTCTCACAACCCCAGCAATGAGCTGTCGAGATCGAGATTTACGCCGCGAGGCTATATCACTCCACTGCATTCGATGTTGGAGAGAGGCTCAGTGGAATTTCTAGACATCAGCGGATATCGCCCAGTTCATAATGCAAGTAGATGAGGACGGCTTTGAAACTGCATATATACCAGAATTGGCACGAGCACGACTTGGCGGTGTGATCGTAGATCAGGAAAAGCGATCTCTGCTTCTACACTGTATACGTGGTGTAGGGAGAATGCCACACATAGAGATGGTCTACGGTATTACTTGACTGGCAAGGATTAACAATACTCAATCAAGTATGGAACATATTACACAATCACTAATCACGTGAACCCCTCCCAAGGCTTTCCTACAACAATCCCTTTCCCATCAAACTTCACCCCTTCCTCCCTTAGTAACTTCCGCTTCTTATCATCATTCAACCCTGCCTCTCCTTTCTTCCCCCAACTACCTCCGAACCCACCCAATCCTCCACCAGAAGCCAGAACTCTGTGACATGGCACGTACGGCGCAAAAGGATTATTCCTAATCGAATTTCCAACTGCTCGAGCTGAAGACGAAAGATGCTTGGCTATACCGCCGTAGGTAGTGTATTGTCCACGCGGAACCTGGCAAAGTGCTGAGAGAACCTTTTTCTGAAAAGGAGTCTTTTCAGAGAGTGCGATTTTTTTTAGGTAGGGTGTTAGATCCTCTCCCTGCTTGTTTCTGTCCGACTTTGGTGAGACATCCTTTTCTGGCTTTGAAGAATTTGAAGGCCCTGGCTCGGTCTTCTTGGGATCCGACCCAGACCCAGACCCTGAATCCAAATCTAGCTCTTCCTCAGCTGACCTGGGCGAGGATTTCGCTTCCGCTTCAGAAGTCACCGAAGGTTCCGCTTCCCTCTTCTTCGACCTCGATTCCTTCACCTTCCCCCCTTCAAGATTTTCTCCAGCTTTCCTCTTCTTCCCACCCTCCTTCTCCTTCCCCCTAATCTTCAAACTCCTCTCATCCAACTCCACCAGATCCGCTTCCCCATCTAGGATCTTCCTCCCAAGCTCTATACACGACTCTAGCTGCTCCCGCGTCATATTTTTGTACGCGGGGCTTTTGAGTACGGACATCCAGGGAGTGGTGATGCCTATTTCATTGTCGAGAATGATGCGTGCGAAGCAGTGGTCGACGTGTACTGGCCAGCTGGACTGTGGCAATTTATGTAAATGCGGAATGTGTAGTAGGAACTGGGAAATCTGATGCAAAAACACTTACTTGAGATGGCGATTTGGATTGAGCTGCTTGTGGGAGAGTCTTTTGGAACATTTGCTTCCATTCATTCTGCAGCTGTTCGAGAGGGGCTTGTTTATTTGCCATTTTCGGAGTGGGGGTTTGTTGTATCTCTCTGTTCTGGGGTTTGCGATTTGATCTGCAAACGGTATCAAAAGTCCAGGGCGTGATTTATGTAGGTTGAGATGTGTATGCAATGGGTTCTTTGAACACTGCCGGGAGACGCGAATTTGCGATCACCGCGTCGGACATTTGCTTCGCGAAGTCATGAGGTCATTTGGACCTCGGACTTGATTTCAAGCTAGACTAAATATGGAAACATGAGGTTGACTTTGCAAAATACCATCAGATTCTGTAACGGCACGAGCATTTGATATAGGACTACTTAATGATCATGGTAAGAATCCGTGTTAAATTTGCAAGAGGGGTTGTGATTGTATCAGTTCAGTGGGACCCATGAATGATACATTGACTGGATAGCCTCGAGCCCCTCCCTCTCGTGGCTATCTAAGCGAAGCCTGTTGTTGACTTCCATGACAATCAATACCATCGCAACTAAAGGCAAATAGTCCAGCGGACACTGTCGATTTAGAGAAGCATAAAGTGATATGACTCTCTTATAACACGAAAGCCAGTCTATGTAGTTAGTACTTACAAAGTCATTCCAGTTCTCTGTGGTGTATTTACTTGATACTTCAGAGAAACAACTAGTAAGCTGATCAGCCAGAAATATAGGAAGCAAGAAAGTATCGATTTTCAAGCAGGTGCTGACGTTATGATAAAACCAGATTGAGGAACAGCAGTCAATAACTACTAACACAATAAGAAAGGGCAAATGAGCAACACAGAAATTCAGCAATAAGTAGAGCCAGATATTAACCTATAAGCATCAGATGAAACACGTAAGTGCCTGCCTATATAGAAAGAAGGCCAAACAAAGAGAGAGAGTGAGAGAGAGAGAGAGAGTGAGAGAGAGAGAGAGAGTGAGAGAGAGAGAGAGAGTGAGAGAGAGAGAGAGAGTGAGAGAGAGAGAGAGAGTGAGAGAGAGAGAGAGAGTGAGAGAGAGAGAGAGAGTGAGTGGTCTTTGCAATAATCTACATTCTTATCTACTTACTTGACCGATTACGTCTATCTTCTCGCTAATAAAGCATCTGAACTCGCTAACCGGCATTGCCTCGGCACCATCCCATCCATCATCCCACCACCCACCTCTCCAAAAAGTGCAAAGAAAAGAGGCAAAAGTGAAGTCGACGCTCAACCCAGACTCAACACCCAAATCACACAACGAGTGTATTCCAATACCGCCACACCACGGTGAAGTTCGTCTTGCAGAGTGAAACCTCCCTGGGACTTTGTACTTCATTGCTGAAAACCCCGCCAGCATCGTGAGCTGCCTGCACGAGTGGGGGATTACCGCCATGTTCGGACTGGGCACTGTTGGCGATTGCCTTGCGGCGGAAATGGGTGAGTGTGGATGGGATGCTGATATCTTCTTCATGTTGTGACCATTACAGCCGGTAGGGTCAGCCTTATTTCGTTATATGACCGGTGTAAACGTTACGCGAGAAAGCTCGGCACGTGCTGCGCTAAGCTGTGTTCGAGCTTCATGTCTAAGGGTGTATAACAGCTTATGGCGGATGAGAAGGACCAACTTCTTAATTTAGAGGGTATAATAGCAAACAACAGACCAGTCCTTCCATGTTTTGTTTAGCTCTCGATCGAGGCCACAACCTATCAACCCCGCGCTCACTTCACGTATGCGACTGCTCCCATTGTAAAGGGATCGTTATATTCAACAGATAAACTATCAAAGGGCCAGCCGTGAGGCATGAAAATGTAATAAAAGACTTCAACAGCTTTTTCCATCTTAGGTTTCTGCCCCATATACATATGTCCCTTATGATCACATTAATCTTGTTTCCTCCTTGCCTTGCCGAACATTGGAATCCTTCTCGACATATATTCCTTCATTCCATCCACCGCATCAGCCACTCTCCCGCCATTTCCGATCTGGCTAGGAAAGAAGAAACGATGAGCAAGATACGCAAGCATGTTATATTATGGGTGAATCAAATCAAAGATTGTGAGAAGTAGAGTACAGGTTGAGGAAGAAGAGTGGAAGGAAACGAAGAAGAAGAACGCCACCACTCAATAAACACCTGTAAAAGTAAAAATCGTTGTATTCATAGCCTGACAGCTGCCTTGCCTTTGTATAGATGCCAACGGAAAATGCAACAAAGTGGATCTTTTTAAAGGGGCAGTTCTTGGAAGGAAGGGTACCAGGTGAGAAAACTAGAACACAATGACGCCCGCAGATGTGTGCTGAGATCTGAGAGTTAAGATGGGAACGTAAAAGCAGAGTTTAGATCATGCCACCTTCCATTGATATCGCCATTGCCGACTTGGATTCCCGCGGGTGTCTCTCAGTCGTGTTCTCTTGTTGCAAACCAGGTGCCGTTACTGGATTTCGCCCTGGGCTCCAGATATCTGGTACGCTCTCGTATGGGCTTTGCATACCTTGCAAGAATTGATCGGGTTGTGGTGGGCTTCTGGTACGGTCAAGATTCGGGGAGGCTCCATTTCGTCCACGACTAGCACTTCGAAAGCGGTCGGCGGCGCGATTGAAGCGGCCAGATATGCTGTTATCATTCTCGCTGCGCCCACGGTTGTGACTGATGGATGGAGTGCGTTGAAAATGCTGTTGAGTGGTTGGGATATCGACAATAGTTTGATTAATCTTATCATCCTCATCGTCCATCACAATCTCAATGACACCAGATCCCTGGGAGACACCCGATACAACAGAGTTTTTGTTGGGATTGTTTGGACGATATAGTGGCGCAGGAGGAGGAGGTGGAGGCATGGCTAGATGCTGAAGTTCCTTGAGAATCGGCGGTGCAGGAGGAGGCGGTGGCGGCGGAGGAGTCAGGTTATCATTCGAAGGGTTAATGGGTTGGCTGCTTGCTTCAATTGTCTCATCGATACCACTCATGATGCCAGGAAGGCCACTAGCATATGCTGGTCTGGAGTTTAGAGTTTCATATCCGAGAGTGCCAGGTTGAGATTCGCCAGGAGCAATCTTGCGAGGAGATAGCAACGGAGCCCGTGTAGTGTTTGGGTCCTGGGTCTTCCGTCTGCTACTAGGTGGGAGAGCTGCATGGAAAGCTGGATGTAATGGCAGACCTGCGGGAAGCGCCTTTGGAGATAACGGCTCCTCGGGGATTGGAGCAGAAGCCGATCGAGGAGGAATTCGTCGAGGTGCGGCCTGATATGTCGTCTTTGGTAAGGGGGCCAGGTTTTCAAAAGCATTGTTATATGTAATGGCATTCAGACTTCCCCACGAAGGTGGTTGGGGTTGATCGTATCGTCCTGGAATTTGAGGAACATCCGGGATATCGTTACCATCAGGGTCGTACTTTGGATGTCTCATGGCCCTCGGAGTAGCTGGCAGGCCAATTTGCATAGAAGAGCGCTCACTGGACTCTTTTAAATAGGCAGGAGAAGTCTGAAAATTTGCTGGGGAGGTCGTCTGACTTCGCGATGGCTGTGTTTGGTTTGGCTTCGGGGATGGGTAAGTAGACGATCTGTGGAACTCTGGAGAGGGCGAAGGACGATATTGCATAGGCGACAATTGAGCGAGCTCTTCTGGATGAACGATAGGAGGTGCTGAAGGACGTCGAACGAGTGACTTTCGTCTTTCTTCCAAGTCCCGCGCAGCTTGTTCCTTTTTAAGAGTTCGTTCGTCCTTGATCTGCCTGATATCACCCATTCTTGGATCAGACATAGAAACAGTTCGAGAGTGACTTGAACGGTCGCGCTTTGGGTGTGGGGATGGCTCTTTTCTCGTCTTGCTGACATCCCTACCTGCATGGAATCGACTAGCGGATCGATCACAACGCCTTCTATCAGGTGAAGGATCACGAGCAGCACTTGTACCACGTTCTCTGAGCCTGCTACTACTTCGGTGCCGAGATCTGAATCGCTTGTGTTCGTTGTGAGCTCGCTTCAGCTCTTCGTTGTCTTCATCATCGTCGGCTTGGTAGAATTTAGTCTGCGGCGACATTGGCAGTGGGGAAGATGGAGACCTCATAAGAGATCCTTCGCGGCCTTGACTTCTGCCTCGTCTGGTATCAATGAGGGTAAGTGTACAACCACTAGGGCTCGGGCGACGGCTAGCATTTCTGCTTGATACACGACTTGGAGGCTTGCTACTGATCTGTGACCGGAGAACAGGCTCAGGAGATGTACGACCTACCCTGCTGGAAGGCTTGGGAGTTTTTACTCGTGACTGACTGGCATCACGCCTAGCCGAAGGCAGCAAATCCTCGCCGTACCCGATTGCCCCTAAACCACGGAGATCTTCGGGAGACATGGGAACCGGGGACGTCGGTGACCGTTTTGCTGGTTTGATGAACCGTGCTGAACTTCTTCCACGGTCTTCGGACGCATCTCTCCCTTTGGCCTTGCGACTGCTACTTCGCGTCCGTCCAGTTCGATCTCTCTCCCTGCTTACCTGCCTCCGTTGCTTATCCGCATGATGCTGTGCTGACTCTAGGCTGCTGATGTACTGATCTAAACTCCGGCCAGTAACTACAGGGCTTGCAGTCCCGACACTTCTGTAACTTCTCTCGCTCGTCAATGGACTTCTGTTGGCCGCAGTCGAGTGCGATGTTGTAGAACCGGCGACGGATTTGTTGGTGGCTGTTCGGGCTCGTGATGAGGCGATTGACAGATCTGGCGAGGTCATGTAGTCTCCAGTAATTATGGATTCCATGGGTGGCCATTGGATTTGAAGACCATCTGGTTTACGGTCTCGAGATCCATTGCGAGTTCGGGCATTCTGCTTTGTGAGCGTGAATGAGTCAGGAGATGGTGAGGGAAGGGGATTCGAGATCTTGAGTTGTCTATTCTTCTGCATCATGGGACTCGCTGTAGCAGCTCTATTCAAAGGAACGTAAGTTGCCGAAGTGAGTTGCATGGTCTCAGGCTGGGAAACTTTCCGCTCGTGCACTCCTGGTCGGTCGTTCCTCTCTTTATCAGATCCAGAATCAACGGGAGTTGGCAATTTCGCAGGTTCCATGACCCTTTTTGGGATAACATCGGAAGGCATTTCGCCAATGGATGGCAACCTTTGTCTTGAGAAGCCACCGGGAGTCGCTGTTCGAGCAGAAGCCGGGGTATGATAGGCGCTACGATGACTTGGACGCAAGAAAGCTGTATGAGCTGTATCTCCACCGCTTGGGGAAAGTGCCGATTCTGCAATAGGAGTAACACCACCGCCAATTGGCGTCCTCTCATCTTCGCCCAATCCAAAGAATTTCGACTTCCCAGCCTTGTCACCAAAAGAGGTAATTAGCTTCAAGGCTGATGTCTTTGCAATGCTTCGTTGAGGACCACGATGTCCAGGTGGAGACAGTGGAGGGCTGAGCATCTCCGGAATGCTCATGCTTTGGAGTTGGGAGAACGTGGCTGCTTGAGCAGTTGGGGATACCCACGGTTCAGAGGGTTCTGTGCCAGTACACGAAAAGCAACGGATGGCGAGTTGTTGTTGACTGTGCTGAACTGCCCATTCACCCCATTTTCTTATCAATTCCGCTTGTCTTTGCCAGTCGGACGGGAACACCAAGCAGACCAGTATTAAAGCTTCCATGTATCTTTTGTGGGAGACGTAAATTTCAATCGCATCATTCTGGTCCCCCATTCCGATCATGATGGTCGCAGCTGTGTGCACATCTCCTTTCTCAAGAAGGCGTTGAACGTATGCTCGAGCAACCTTGGTTTGGGAAGCATGGCCACCAATTCCACTCAGAGCCAGAAGCATCCAATCAGAGGACGTCATGGACTCTGAGCTTGTTGCCATAATGTCAGTGTCAATATCTCCTAACCATTTGGCAAGAAGGAGACGATTTGGTGAGCCTTGGGGATGACGACTCATCTCGTCTTGAACCAACTCCTGCGCTTCGCCGTTCCATCCGAAGATCGTGCTCAACATTTGTCTGCGAAGATCATTGTTCGTCAATCGAGTGTTATCCAAAACCTGCGGATGTCTGTATGGTATATCACTCAACCTTGACTTCGTAAATTTGAAAAGATCCACGACCTTGGCTTCCTCTGGACTCCGGAGAACCTCCTGTCGTAAGCGAGACCCTCTTGGTCGAGATCGGCCAGAAGCATTCGACTGAGAGCTGAGACTACTCACAGACAGGCTATCTCGACTCGAGATCACTGATGGTTCCCGCGTTGAGTGAAGTGAGGAGCCCATCGACATGGTTGTGCCATCGCTCATCCCACGTGATACCACCGAGGAATGCTTGCGGTATTGATTTCTAGATCCAGCTGAAGATCTCGATGTTGTAGATGCATGACTTCTGGAAGAGACTGGGCTGAGAGTATCGGCACGGTCTGACTCCCGATGTCCTATCTCAAGCTGGTCCATCTCTCTGGCGATTCGCGCCAGAGGCGACATATGATCTTCATCGCTTTCTGAAATGTCAATATTAATTGGTACCGTTTGTCCCTCATCGCCTGATACAGGTGCGGAGTTCTTCTGCTTCTTCTGCTCCTCGATAGAAACGGGTGGTGATGGAGGAAGGAGATTGGCCGGATGCTGTACATTTGCCACTAACTGCGGGGGTGAGTTGAGATCGAATTGCTGCGCCGTGTTGCTTCGACCCAATGTAAAAAGAGTCGCGCCGGGACCATAAACAGCAAGACCTCTGACATGTTCCAGGGTTGGAACTGACTCATAAGTTACATGTTTAGTTCGTACATCCCATGACGAAGTTTCGCTGTGGGGAGGCTATGTCAGCAGTGGTCTTTGCTAAGCGCGCGCGACGGAATCATGCCAGTGGAAGATCAGGAGACATTCAGCGATCACTTACCCTTCCGAAAATTGAACTATGCGCCCATTCTTGGACCACCCTAACCAATTTGGACCGGTTTGAAAGTTCTCCGTACGCTTTAGGACTCGAACCACTTTGGCAGTATCACTGCTTGTGGGTGACTTGGCGATGCTCCACACTCGGAGATCGCCGTCATGCGTTTGTGCAGCCAACATATCTGATTTTTGCCGTGAGGATGAAGCATGCCATGCCAATGTGACGATCGGAGATGGTCCTCTAGATGTTGTCAAATTATGCAAGATCGTAAATCTTGGCTGAAGAGCTGCAATCAGAAGCGAGCCATTTGAAAAACTGTTACTTTGTTAGTAAAAATGTCGGGGAACTCTGGGAATAGAAATACCCAATCGCGTATGTTCTGCAGTCTGCTGCTGGTGCTATAGCTGTGATGGGGATCTGGTCTATTGTTCTGGCTGAGATATGTTCAGAGGTCGTCGGCTCGAATAAAATCACATTTCCTTGAGCGTTTCCTGCCATCAATTAGCTCCCGCAAGCACAACACAAACGAGAGAATTGCTAAACTCACCGAACGCAACATTTCCGTTCCGCATCCATGCCGCTACGGTCAGATTCTCATAAGAAGCAAACCGCGCAAGCTCATCTCCCGTCATGCAATCCCATACAATTGCAGTCTGCCCAACATCATAACTCACAACCAGCCGTCCTGCGCCCCTTTCGCTCACAGTATCCACTGCCAGTAACGATATCTCTTCTGTATGTCTCAAAAACCGGCGCTCGATCTTCAAGGTATCGTGGTGGGCGCAAACTACCGAGTTCCCTTGCGCATACAGGAACATTGAGGCCGTCGCAGCGCATGGCTCGAAGTCCCGGCCAATTTCCGGCGGAGGCATGCTAGCACTCAATTCTGACAACGTTGCCAACCTGCCTTTCCCTTTCGATGAATGACCTGAGCTCATCGACACCGAGCGATTTCTCGATAATTGTCCCGACATGGCGAAGATGGTAACCTCGTTCTTGTTATCTGCGATAGGAAGAGCCACAATGTTAGTCGGATGGCCGCATAACGCGCATGTGCCTAGAGGCTGGCTACAGCTATACAGGGAGTCGATTTGGGAAAGCCAGCGTCCAAATTTCTGTAACTAGATAGAAGAAAAAGAGAAAGCCGCTTACAGATATCAAGGTCTCTTGCCGCCGGTTATGGTTCTGCAGTACAGGGCCGATCACGGTCCACGCCCAATTCGTTTCAATCGTCACATGGAGTTGCTGGAATGGACGTCTGAGTCTTTTGAGGTCTTTAATGTACCGAGGGGCCGACTTCCGCGCCCGCTGTGTAGCCCTGAACTGTTGTCTTTGCGCGCGTGTGTAAAGCTGCAAATCCAGAAGTTCAGATGCTGTACAATGATCGAGAAGCAACCCGAGGGGAGACGTTGAGGTACAACAGAGGAGAATATGTGAGTAGCACGGGACCTCGTAGTGGAATCTCCAGGACAGAAAGATGGATGGACAGATGAAGTTGAATGGTTACCGCCTCATCTCATAGGGGCATCTGGACCCAACGAGATGCAAGAACGCAGACTTTGGCGCTTGTATCGGAGGCCAAGGGGGGGCGAACGGTGATCCAACACGCTTTAAAGATGAATACTGGAGGAATGGCCCTTAGAGACCGTATATGACCTCGTCAAGCCCGAGAGCGTTATGAGAGCGAAGCGCCTAAACACAGTTGCTTCGAGCTGTCAGTGGTTAGTCTGAAGACAGAATTAGATATGCATCTCCAGCCGAACCATGGGATCTCAAGCGGATGTGGTCCGGCTCATCTTGATGCACCGAGTCGCAGCTCGAGGAACCAGGATTAGAGCAGCCCAGTGCCAGACACTGCATATCGCGTAAGAAATGCCTTGTTGCTTGCAGGCCATACAACCACAAGTATGTATGCGACCCAGGGTGGAAGGGGGGCATGCAGGGTGTCTTGAACATTTAATGCAGAGCTGGCCCAGATAGAGCTCGCTCAGGACAGGGCAACGGAGAGCGCCATAGGTAGGAGAAAAAGAAACACGTATGTATGTATGTATGTATGTATGGCAGGCTATTGTTCGACCTGAGACTTCTGCTCATCACCCGCCCGTCATTCTGTGATGAATCAAGAAGATGGGAAGCGGACTCGGCTCATAATTCATAGCCAGTGATCAGTGATCAGTGATCGTGAACAGCGAACACTGACTACACGACTTCCGGGGGCATGACAGGAGAAGATGGTGGACAGGCAAGAAGAAAGCGAGGCTGTGGAAACCCTCACTCATTGGGGACGAGGCTTGGGAGGTAGTTGGTTAGAAGCTGGGTACCTAGCTAGGTCAGGCAGGTAGGTTAGGTAGGTACTGTAGGTAGGTAGGTAAGTAGGTAGGTAGGTAGATAGGTAGGTAAATGTAGTGATACCCAAGTGGTTGGCCGTGAAGCCATGAGGATGAGGATGTCGTTGATTTGGCGGGGCCGATGTGGAGCCTAGGCCTGCTAGTGCATGATACTTATAGCCGACAACCTTGTAGCGAAGGGAAGCGAAGCAAGGCACTTCTGGCTGCCAATTGGTGCAAGCTCAACAACCACCGCATGCAAGAACAACTCTCAATCACTTCAACTGTCCTATCACTCGCTAGAACCGCCCCCGAGATCCAGGATACGCTATACCATCTTCTTTGTCCAACGGCCCCCCCGCGGAGGATCTCAAGGTACTAAAAACCTCGGGGTCAGCGTCTACAGAATCAAAATGACAGGTGAGTTTTGCTCTCCTTTCTTGCTCAAAGCCTACGAATCCCGCCATCGTATCAGAATCACATCTCGCTCCTGGAACTTTCACTCAGCGGGCGCATTGTCGTTCCTCTCGTTCGCCTCTCATTTCGTGGCACAATTCCACTCAATTCCATTCCTACAGTGTGACTCCGTGGGAGCCGTGCTCGTCACCATGCAGACAGAGCGAGACAGCATTGTACCAGCACGCACAAGCATGCTGAAGTTCAACAAGAAAGTGAGGGGTTGGGCTTGAGAGGCAGTCGTGGCGCTCGAAAACCTCGTTCAGTCGAACGAAGCAGCTGCCCGCTGTTCGCGATCCTCCAAGATAAGCATAACGAAGAACATGCCTGCAATACTTGGATCTGTTGTCAATAGTTCGCCTGCGCGTCGATGTCGGTCGTCTACACTGTAAGAGTATGCCAACAACGACAACGTTATGGACGTTTCAGGGATCTTTGGGCAATTGCCGATGTGATTGTTGTGACCCCTCCTCTTCCTTCTCCTCCTCCTCGTTCAACTTCCTCTCGGATACCATCCGTCGTGCACCACGCCTCCTTATCGTCATCTCAATCTCGACCGTTAGAGCACCTCATATCATATATTATTATCGCAAGCATCAGTTGGAATGTGTGACATCGTCTCCCGCTGCAGGAGTGTCGAAGCTCACACACTTCCCGCTGGCACAGCAAAGCACCGCAAATCCCGAGCAAGATCTTCAATTTCATGCTGGCCTGTGCAACGGGCCACCGCGGTGTAGGTAGGTTGACTGACGGTCCTCGTTATCGATTGTGTTTGGACAATGGCGAAGAAGATATCGGGGTCCAGTCGGTTTCTGATAGATTACATGCAAGTCGTCGAGTGCGCGCACCGTGAACCATCTGGGCGAGTCTCAAAGTTTCCTGGTGTTCTGTACCTGCTTTTACCATGGGAAAGCATCCACCACACCACTTCATACCACGGTGCATCACGATGCGGGGTGTGGTGTGGTATCGTAGCCTGTCCTACGTTACCTTATGGCGTCTCTACCTGGTCTATTGTATATCAACTCACATCAGATCACATCACATCACTAAAGCAGGGTTCACAACTGACTTGTGCGGCGTACTAAGAGTAATTTTCATCCCACTCAATTCATGCTTTTGAGGTTGGTCTATGAAGATTCTAGAGTCGTCTGATGATTGGGCGCGATTTCGGACATTTCGTCTATTGACTTATCTGAGTGGACGATCAACAAGCCTCGGAATCGGGACGACAAAATGTCGGCGCTTAGAGATCCCTCCATCCAAACAGGGATTACTGCTTACCGCTCCTCTACGGAGTATGGTTGTGGATTAGACTGGGGGCCTTGCTACAGTATATTTTTCCAGACATGGTGGCACTTTGCATTGGTTCCGAGATCTCATACGATTCTCCAGAGTACAACACGCAGATCTTGACACTCACGTTATTTGATCGAACGAAGCTGCCATGTTGTTGTTGTTGAAGGTGGAATGCTTTATGTCTGTCTGTTTCTCGGAATATCTTGTGCAACTACTTACAGTAGCAATACAAGTACGGAGTATGTTCGGAACATTAATCCCCTGGTCACCTCCTCCTCTTCTCTCCCGTGGGGCTCTCGCCTCGCCTCCCCAACCTTCTTTCTCATCCCTGTAATCTTCAAATTCAGGTCAACCGCCTTTGACGGGACGGGCCATTGTTGGTCGCAATCATGCCACGGCCATCCATACCAATACGAGCGAGGCGAACTGACTAGGAAGGAGCCGGTCGAGTAGCATCGAAAACCAACGGTATCAAAAAGATCCTCCAACACATCCCATCTCCACGAGGGCTTCGCCTCTTCGCATATGATGCATCGGAACAGGTTCCGAAACAAAATGAGACATCAATGCTCTGCTGAAGTATTGAACCTTTCCCCTTTAGCGAGTCAATGCGTCAATACACACGAGTGCGGAGGTTTGCAGTCTACCTCGTCGTCGCCTTACTCCGGTACTCGATACGGCAGCAGTACCCCAGAGTAAGGATGAACACTCCGCTATCCCAGTCGATAAGCGTACAACAATCATTGAAGGCTGATCGGATCATTGGGCGTTGAGCGAACACGGTTCGTTTGAAAGCTCGAGCGCGTTTCGAAACTACCGGTTGTTGACCGCTTGATGGTTCTACCATGCTTTCCTTCAACCGCGCACTAGCGGCGGCAGGACAGAGGGATTGTCTCCCTTGCCTCAAAAAGCGACAATAGACGGGTGTGCGCGGATGCATGCGATGCGACACGATACTATCTTCCTTGCAAGTTCTGTGATATCTTCGTGCCGTCAGCATAATGCGCAACATTCACCTACCAAAGTGGCTGGGAGCAAGTCGAGGCCGGAAAGAGCCATTGAGCAACTTACCATTTACAGGACGTTCGATGAAGCCCACGTCACATTCATGTCCATCCATCACTCCACGACTTCCTGGATCGGGCTCATGCGTTTACTCGATGCGCTCGAACTTCTCGACTTCCTGGAAGAACTCCTCTTGAGCGGTCTGCGCTCCTTCTTCGCTTTCTCTTCCGCGACCAGCTGTCTCATCATCGACCCCTTATCTAACACCAACCGGGCTTCGCACATCATGTTCGGTGACGCGGGAGATCTGCTAAGGCTTGGTGTGGTGGGCGGCGTGCAATCCAGCTCGGCATCATCGAAGACACAAGGGAAGAGCTCCTCGTCTGTGATGAAAGAGCTGGAATGCGCTTCGTCTTCGCCGCTGGAGTTTGAGGACAGAGATGATCGGCGAGGCCAAGAAGGATAGGCGCAAGATGTTGCCTGGGGTCTAGAGGAAGAGGCTGATGGGATAGCCATGGGCGCGGTTGCGTAGGATGTAGCTGGCGGCGATGGAGAAAATGAGAAATACATGATGATTTTCCGTGTTTGGGCGAACTCGTCCTCTTGTATCTGACTTGCCTTGTATGTATGACTGACCAGCGGTGTCGGCGATTTTGATGCAGTAAGAGTCAGAATGTGTATTTCGGTCTACTTTCGGAGGGATTTTCGTTCGTCCGTTCGCGTGTACTGTATCGTCAACGCCGAGGCTGAGGTGTGCCTTTTTGAGTAACAGTAATAGTAGCAACCAGTAACCGTAACCCGTTGGTGAGTAAGTGAAATGGGATATGGCAATCAGCAGCGAGCGGTCTGATATAAATGATTACTTCGTAATCAAACTTCTGAGAGCGATAAGACGAGGCACGGGGGGGACTCTTATGATTGCTCTCATCAGGAGGCAACCAGAAGGTTAAGTCAGGAACTGAATCAGTTACATTTGTCTGGAACGCGGTGATACGGTGCGGTACGCTGCGCCGGATGTGTGTGCTGTGATGCCGCCACGCGGGCAAAAGCAACAAATACCAGACGACGAGTAAGAATTCTTCGAACGAATTGCCTTTTCGCGTTCGCGCAAACATGACTAGAAAGCTACATTTCCACCATTCACATGCCCTCCCTTCGGCACTGGTAAAAGCATCGCCGTCTGACCGCTGGATGGAGACACTCCGTTCGCTGGCTAGAAGCGAGCAGATACTCACACCGTCCTCCTCTTCGAACCCCCACGACCAGCCTATGGGAATGGCGAAACGGGTTCTGTCACCGCCTTTTTCGTCCTTCCCTCCCTTCCAACCCATCTTGCTTTCTGACTCTTCGTCGTTCCCGACACCCGTTTGGTCAGAATAGCACTCTGGAATCTCTATCTGGTGGGATCTTGGGAATTTGCTTTCCCCCCCGGAAGGGATCGTGCGTTTCCGTTCGTGTCAGAGTACGTACCGGTCCGTAACGTTCTGGAAGGAGACTTCTCGCGTTCCGCCCGCCGCTATTGTAAATAGCCTGACCATTTGGAACAAATTCCAAGCGAAACGGCCGTGATGGCTCTGACCGCCTGGAAGCTGGAGCACCGTAGTCAGAGAGCTATGAATGAGTCGAAAATGAGTCTGAGCTTTTCAGCGACTGAGGCGGTGGTCTATACTCCGAATGCCCTCTTTTCTCTTTCAGCTCATTTTGTCACTGTTTACAAATCATTACTGTACTGCTGTGTTGTACTACGAGGTTGCTGTGCGGTGAGTAATATGTGAATAACATTTCGGGTCCCAGGGTTACACTGAGTATCTTCTCCCATGTATGATGTGGACAATCCCTTACCGTCTTACCGTTTCACCCCAACAGAACGTGGAATCTGGATTTTGTGACAGGTGAAGGGTAGACAGCTTGTGTCTGCGATCGCCACAAAGCGTGGGATGTCTTCGTATCTCCACGTTTCTTTTTCAAGCGTGGGAGAGCCGTGAGCACCCCCACCAATCGCTCCACACCCCCCTCGCTCAAAAGGCAGTTTTGTTGTCTACCACGATGTCCTATACGAACCTTATTTTTTCCCATTCGTGATGCGACGAAGTTTCTGATCTGGCTCCTCAGATAAGGGATCAGGAGAAGCGGCATATTGAATAAGCTAGGGGAGTATCCATTGTAAAGAAGCAAGCGCCATCATACCTTCCCGTCACAGGATACAGGCGTTATTAAAGAGAATAGGTCATCAGTCGTTCTCCGTTGGGCGGATCGAAATGTTTGACCTGGGCAAATCACCTGAAGCATTGCGAATGGAACTCCCAGAACCAGTTTCTGTAAACTCACAAGTGACAAGTGGGTTGTGATACGTCTAAATCCCGGGACCTTGAACATATTGTCTCACCGTGCCTCCTATTTCCATCCGTCCTTGCTTTGGTAACGTGTGTGACAGCGATCGAAGGGATGCGTTTTGTCGATACTCGTATCGTATAGTGCAAGTCCACACCCATGGCACGGTGTAGCAGAGGTTGGCTGTAGAACGTCCTCACTTTAAGTGTCTGTGTGATGCGAACCAACGGTAGGCGAAGAAGGAAGGCGAGGCAACTAGATTGTGCGATGCAAATATCGTCTTGGACCTTTTGAATGGGTCGCTCTCCTCCACTTACTCCCGTCCGGCGCATACGGCGGAAATGCCCCGATTAACCTCATTGCATAGCTACGGCTGCGGCGTGCCGCCCGGGAAACTTGCTTCTTGGTTTTAGAGGGCACAAGTGATAGCTCTTGTCTCAGCTTGACATATGATGGTTGCACAATCACGTGTACGTCACATGCCTACCTGTCGAGAGAGAGTTGGGAGAGCGATAGGGTGTTATGTGACTTCTTCGATGACGTGAGAGAGCCGGTCATTCAACCTTTCATCAGACACTTCGATAAATGAGGGTGAGGGTGAGGGTGAGGGTAAAGGAAAACGTGCTCCTCCCTTAAGCGAGGTTGAATGAGGTTGCCGTGACACTGCCTTATTTCATATCCGGAACATTCTCTTCATCGGAATTCATGTTTACTCCGGAAAATCGCTTGAGTCCTTCTAATCTGTTATAATCCTGAAGCATTACCAAAAATGCCGGGTGACGACAAGATCGTCGTCTTTCAGAACAAATCAATGAACTAAGCGAGTATTATATGCGGTATAACAGAGGAATATATCGACGTTTCAAGCTACAGTCACATCAGGGTGGGCAACATGAAAGAAAAGTGGTTGTGCAACTGTTCAACGGCTTGGTAGTAGTCGATGTTTTTTTCTCTTGTCCTGATGCTCGATATCTCTGTGCCTGGTGTACTTTCGATCCTCCCAGTTGAACATGCTCATGTTTTATTGGTTCTGGAATGTGTCGCCGAGATCTTATGTAACCTTTTGTACTCCTTACATATTCTGCTGTTATTAGCTACAATATCTACTAATTCGACCTCTAGATTGAAATTGTAAAACTTTCCGGTTCTCACGATATCTTTCGTAGGATCCTGGAAGCCTGCTTGAAGGTTTATAGTAAATCTCACTCCCCTTATACGGGTATTCCAGAGGATAGACTGCTTTCTTTTTGTTAGATGAAAGTCAGATAACTTTTATTTTGAACGACTCATTGTATTTGCTCAAATACCACGGCATCAAGTGTCAGATGTAAGTTGGCGGAGAAATATTCGATGGAACATGTTGCAAGACATAAGTGAAAATGAAGAGGAGTCAAATTCCTCACTTTGAAAATTTTAACTGAGGTTTCCATTTACTGAGGCAAATCGTAAATTCATCTTTCAAGTATCTTTTAGTATTCCCTGAAAGTATACCGGGATAAAGAAGGTCAAGTTTTTTCCCATACTTAATTCAGATACCCGAGACTGTTCTGTGCAATACAAATGCATCCCAACATCATAACTAGATTCATGGAATAACCCATCACCCGCTGTACCTCAGTTGTGTCGCTTAATCACAAGTACACCGTAAACATACAAAATTCCAGCTACTAAACTCCACTACTGCGCACCGCTGCTCGTCCCATCCTCTGGTCCTGGGAGTCCCTCGTCATCGCCTGGCTCTTTGTAAGAGCCAGTAGGCTTAGCGTGCCTCGTCTTGTCGTCTATGATGTTTGACTCATCGATAGCCTCCTTTTCATCGCGTGCTATTCGATGCATCAATGAAAATTACTTGGCTTTACGAGAAACACAATTTATGTGAGAGTTCATACCAAGTTGCTCGTCGCTATCAGCGGTAGTTTCATCAACACCGCTCTCAACAGGGGCATTATCCGACTGGACTGGGATGCCGGCCTCCTTCTGACCAGGTCTGGAGACATAGTCATTGTCTTGGGCATCACCTTGTGGAATATCGGAAGAAGACATGTTGGATATGTGGTGTAGAAACAAAACGAGATGGAGGTGATTTAGAATTATTGCTGCAGGTCACACAAGGGGCTTCGTGAGACTACTTATATACTGACTTCGATATCTTCATGTTGGGGGCGCTGCTGTGCTGAAGCTATTGGCGGCTGATATAATGATGCTCACATTCGCCACCAACTAACTAAGCTGAGCAAATTGAGAAAGAATCGCCGCACATCGCACGATCTAATGTGAGGTCATCCTTTGGGCTGAATATGACCAGCAAAAAGCAAAAGTAGCTTCGTATTCGGGTGTAGAATGAGACTTAGCGGAGGTGAATGTGTTCGATCAAGTTACGTCAGGACTAAGTGATGGTCTAAGCGAGGATACCAACAAAGGGCTAAAACTCCAGTTAACACCTCTGACATCCGTCTCAATCATGCATCAATTGACCAATCAACATAGCGAAATTGATGTAGCTTTGCTTTCCCCTCGCGGGAGCTAGAAATAAGTAAATCAAAATCAGACCGAGATCCAATGATAGGCGATTAAGGATGCCCTGTTCCTGGGCGGACGAACACTTTTATTTATGAGATATCACGGTTGAAGATTCGAGCTATGACGTCGTTTATCGATGACATAAGTGTAAACTTGTGAACAATTCATTGTGGCCTTCAACTATCCTCTTAGAGTATCAAGATCGTGAGGAATGCACGGAGGTTCTTCGAGGCTTATTATGATATAACACTTGTCTGTCCCCAAGCGAAAGCAGCCACCGCATCATCGAGTTTTGACACTTTCAACGTTCAACGCTGAAGGTAGACCATGAATAAGAGGCTATTCATGAGACTTCACTATCAGCAACCATCAAGTACACACTGGTGCTCACATGTCCTGGGTGAGTCAAGGACTTCGCCGGGCATGGGAATTGATAACTGATCATCAAGTTTCTTTCTTTGGACAAAGTGACGATACTTCCAACCAGGGAGATGATCACCTACGCCAGTCTAGGTGGTCATGGAGAGTCAGGACGCTGTAGCGGATTTCACGGAGAAGGGGAGATGGGGTAAGCTCCTAAGGATGCGAATATACCCCAATGGAAGACACATGAGAGATGGGATCTCTAGACACAGTTGGTTGACTGTTCCCACAAAAATTGCGGAACCGTACATTTGAAGGTTATATAGATGAGATGGGATGAACCGGCTAGGCGATCTTGGAATTACAGTATCTGTGCGTGCTCGAACATGCAACTTCATCAGAAGGAATCGCAGCACAGGTCATTCCAATTCCTTAAAACACACTTTTAGATACTAAAACACTGTTCGACTGCGGTAAAATAATGAACAATGACGAGTTTCGCAGGTCCTAGTTACATGTCGTGGTCACAATCTCTCATAAGAATTTCTGGTACTTCTTACGATATTCACGGGTAGGTAAGTGTTGCTGTTGTCAATCTCTTCACCACTATTGGCTAGACCTCAGCTGGGAAGCTGTGCGGTGGATCCCTGCGACGCTAAAGTCTTCTGGAGATTCTAGGTCCAAGAAAAGTGCGAATGCCAATTACGGGTCACTCATGCGCCAATTCAAATCTACATAACTTCCATTTTCACCACGACCTCAGATGTCGCAATGCTCTAGACGAATTGCAAGAATATTCAAATCCAAATTATTCTGTAGAAGAAACTACGCGCAATCATTCAGCTACCGCCCAATGGAAATAGCCACACAAGAGGCTCCCAAGGGCGGAGGACAAGCTCAAGACATCAGGAAGAGACCAGCTCAAGGAGGAAGAGGGCCCAAAAGGCAAAGAGCAAGGAAAGAAAAGCCTGTGAGGGAAGGCGACGCGGTTCTACTCGCAGATGTACGGGCTCTATTCGCAAAGCAAAAACTCCGAGACACGATCCCACACGATCCCTCTGAGCATTCAGAAATACCGATCGCAAGTTCCGAAGAGTCGCATACGAAAGAGGAGTCGAACAGACAAATTCCAGCGACGAATGGCACACCTGGTCTGCCGGAACCATTCACAGAGACCGAGGTCGAGGTGCTGGAAATATCCTCGACGGGTGACGGCCTCGCAAAGCACCCATCCTCGAATCAAATATACGTGGTGCCATTTGGCACACCTGGAGATATTCTGAGGGTTAAGGTCATTCGACATTTTGAAGACGAGCATTACTCTACTGCAGATTTTGTCTCGGTGGTGAAGGCAGGACCACTTCGAGATGATAGTCGCATCAATTGTCAATATTTCAGCAGATGTTCTGGATGCCAATTTCAGATGCTCGATTACTCGGAACAGCTGAAGCATAAGAAGGCTATTGTGGAGAAAGCATTCAAGAACTTCTCGAATCTCCCTCCAGAATTAATCCCTCTCATTGGTGATACGATTGGCAGTCCATTACAATATGGCTACCGAACCAAACTCACACCTCATTTTGACGGGCCACCAGGATATCTGAGCAAAAAAGATAAAATGAATGGAGCTAGGAAATATTTCGACAAAGTCCCTGACATTGGATTCATGCAGAAGGGACTGAAGAAGACGTTGGACATCGAAGACTGTCCTATTGGAACAGATGCAGTCAGGATGGGAATGAAGAGAGAACGGTTACGGGTTGGGGAAGAAATGAAGAAGTACCGTAATGGGGCTACGATTCTGTTGCGCGAGAGTACCGACAGAGTGCAAAACGATGATGAAGCCGCCTCCCAAACATTGCCAAACACAATCAAAGTAACGTCTGCGAGTCATACAGACTTCAAGTCCTGTGTTACAGACAATAATGGCACTTCAACGGAATACATTGACGATTTCGTCTTCACAAGTATCGCTGGATCTTTCTTCCAAAACAACAACTCCATTCTACCGCCCTTCACACAATATATTAGGGATAATATCATGCCACCCTCATCATCTACAGGGCCACCTATCAAGTACCTTATTGATGCGTATTCTGGATCTGGACTCTTCACAATCACCCTATCATCTCTCTTCACCACTTCGGTGGGCATTGACATTTCTGCCGCCTCCATCACTTCCGCACGAGAGAACGCCAAACTCAATAATCTACCGCCATCGCAATGTACATTCATCGCTGCAGATGCGCCGGAACTATTCGAATCTATCACCTACCCCCAGGATGAGACAGTAGTTGTGATTGATCCTCCAAGGAAGGGCTGTGATGAGAGTTTTCTGTCGCAGTTGTTGACCTTTGGACCAAGGCGAGTGGTTTATGTGAGTTGCAATGTGCATACACAGGCCAGGGATGTGGGTGTGCTAGTTAGCGGGATGGAAAGTGGAGGGTCGAGGTACGAGATTGAGTCTCTAAGAGGATTTGATTTTTTTCCTCAGACTGGACATGTGGAGGGTGTTTGCGTGCTCCATAGAGTGGAAGATGCTGGGTCAGCAACAACAGCTGCTGAATAGGGATACGTAATCGAACAGTCGGCTTTTGATGCATTGGCTGTTAGCTTAGGATGATGCATTCCGTCTATATTGGACCTTCTCTTCACTTTCTATGACTGATGCTTCCAGGGCGGCCTAACCTGAAGCCTGTGAAGGAATTCGTGGCTAATCTCAAGTAACCTATGAGTTTGGTGCAAAGTAAACAGGCCCCGCCCGCCGTATGGGTTATTTGGGCTCCTTTGGCAAACAATTTTCTAGTCTTGAAAACAGTTTTCGTAAATAGTAAGTGGTCACTGTCATTTTACTGCCACAGCCAAAATGTGATTATGTAATTTATGTTAGGCACAATCAACATGGTAATTAGGGTTGTAGATTTCGTATCGAGTTTCGCAATAACCGATCCTAAGGGAACGAAAGCTGTTCTTCGACAAGCGGGCATACGATACGACGATACTGGCTCCTGGTGTTCGCAATTTTTTTGTACATACGAATTGAGACATGTAACAGCACGATGATTTCTCAACCCTTACTATTCAATATTGACTGGAATATTACTAGAAGATAATAGAAGGCCCACAAGCGAGTAATCCATACTATTCTCAAGATATTTTGCTTTGTTTTAAATTTCCATAAGGTGGCGTCAAGATCGGGGTCCCGAGGCGATTTTCTGCGGTCCCCGCCGAGTATCTGTGCAAACAATCGTGTACACCAGGGAGACTGGACTAGACTGGATTCTGCGTCTACCAAAACGAGCACTAACGGAGTCGTAGTGTTGCCACCAAAATTCCTAGCCCCGAAACTCTTCTGCGGCTTCTTCGGACAACATCTTAATTTCGACTTAGTGATTGCGTGACCCTGCGCCAACGTCAATGAAGCTCGCAAATGACTGCTCCGTATGAGTTGTTCACACCAGGGCTGCTGTAATCGCAGACTGTAAAAGGAGATGGAGCGCGAGAAGAATGACCACGAATCGATGACAGACGTCCACAACATACGTCTCACCTCCGACCTGTGAATACGAGAACTTAAGCTTGCACTGTTTTCACTCTCTTTTGATACTCTTCTTATGACTCTAATCCTTCTTCGATAGCCCAAGTATTGCCCAAATTTTCCGCGAACAGAGCTAACGTTTACTATCCAAGATTTATGGTTAAGACCATTCGCATTGATAATCCCCAATGCAGCAGACCGCGCCGTTTGGATGTTCCCGTCGAATAAGAGCTCTATTCGAACAAGGGCTCTACATTGACCCACATGGACTCTTGTTCGCATGAAGATGATCAAATGCCTTCAACAAGCCGACCATGTGTGCCAAGCCCGCAAAAATCACCATGAAGTGAAGGATCTGGTGGCTACTCCCATAGATATCGTGCCTCGAGAGATACCAGCTCTCTGGTACCTATACATAATGTCAGCAACGATAAGACCGTGACCGGCCGGTCATTCGTCAGAACACTCACTCTCGAAGCATATGCTACCGCACCAGTAATATTGAGGAATCCCATCAAAGCCATCCATTTGAGGCTCATTCTGTGGTTCTGAATATTCCACCCGTGGATTGTCAGACCATGGGATGATGAAAATAATGGCTGACAAGCCCAGCCCTGCGTACATAGCAGCTCGCCATGGCCGGAGATCAGGATGGCGGAATTTTGGATGCAGAGTCGCATATACGCACTCGGAAGCGATAATCGTAACCTTCGAATGTCAGCCTCCATACGCAAGACAATAGGAGAGTGGAGAAGTGCCACTAACCACTAGCCAATATAGCTTCTGCAGGCCCGGATCGCAATAAAACCCATTATAGACTGACGGGATGGTGGAATCCCACATCAGAATCACGATTCCCAAGTATTCGAGCTGGTTCCCTTGCTGGTGTACGTGCGCAGTATGATTTCCGAATATGTGGAAACTATGAGTATATTCAGTGGTTGCCTGCTGGATGCCCTAAAGCGTGCAAGACCGAACTCACGTGGCTGACAGGAAGAAACAAATGGCGACTCCGAAGAAGAAAAGTTGAGTAGACAAACACGTCACCTGTCGTAGCACTCTCGTACCGAGGGTATATGTTTTTGTAAACCACAAATGGAAGCCTTAGGAAAAGAAGAGAGCCGAGGAGATGTGAGTAGATGTTCACTTTTTTTTCCAGATCAGTTGTCTTGCTTGGACTGGAGTTGGAGCAGGTGAATGAGTACCAGTTTCGTTATGAATGCCGATCAGGCTGGCGAATGACTTTTGGAATGACCCAGTTGCAGGCCTGAGGTGTCAGAACTGGAATGCATACGGATCAATATAGAAATCCTTACCGGTAACCCGAGAGGATGAATTCATTATCTCTACAAATGTCAGATGTATCAGCAATAGGAAGGAGGCAATATTGACTGTTGCCAGGAGTCTGGACCGCGCCAAAGTCAGTGAGTGTAGTGTTTGAAAGGAGGAGCTCTGCTTCGCTGATCAAGATACTGACGGAGCTCATCATAAAATAGAAGACCAGGTCGGCCACTTCGAGTCTGCTCCGATGCCGAGCTGTCGAGTGGTATTTTCATGTCCCTATTGATCTGTATTCGTTTTATAGTTGTCAGCAGTGCCAATAACGTTCGTCGATAGACGGTAGAGAATGAAGAGCATCTACATCAAGTCGCGACGGCGTACGCTTGCGTGAGTGTGAGTGTGATATTGTACGAGTTTCGCGTCGTCTTAAATATCGTATATTCGTGTGTTTGTTTGTTTACTTTCTTGCGTGCTTGCTTGCTTGCCTGTTGCTAGGCGGGGTATCGTGCAATTGCCGATTACAATATACCTCGTCTCGTATGTTCTGCAAACTTCAACGAAGCTGCTAATATTCGAAGGAAAGGACAAGACAAGAACAGCAGCGAGCATCTTGTCTTTGTTCTGGCTCGCAGACGCATGTGGAGCATCCGCCCTTGATCAGAGCGAGAGACAAGGTGATACATTCCGGAGGGTTGCATCACGGCAAGCGACGCGACAATACTCCGCGGCAAGCACCTGGCAATATCTCGAGACACGACACCACACGACACCACACGACACCCTACCTCACTTCAACCGCACCTTTATTCGTTGCTGCCGAGGACAACTATCGCGCTTATCCACTTCGAGATAACGGCCCATGCAATAACTCTAGCGATGTGTCAATCAGCTTCTTCTCGGCTCCTCGCTTATTTATTTATTTCATCTATTTTTTCCTTGATTGATCGCTTTGCAATGTTTTGAGCTGAACGCATCTCGTCAGACCTCGATTTTCCCTCTATGCCTCCTTCCCTACCTACACACTCCATCCCATTCCATCCTATCCCCGGTCATCACCCTTAAAATGGTGAAGCAGCGGGCGGGCGGGTTTCCTACCTGCAGTGCAGTCTAGTTCACTCTCATCTCCACTTCCCCCCTCTCAGTCGTGCTAGTTTCGGGCGAGCCCTACTCCTTCCCTCCCCTCTGTTTCTTCTGCGCATGCCATATCTACCTTACCTGTTGTCTCGGAAACGAGCACTAACAAAGTCAGAGTAGTAGCCACAAGATAACTTGAGCTAAAGAGATTCTAGTATTGCTACTTAATCTAAAGCTCAGGAAAAAGGATGAGATACCTTCGCATTCGCGCCCGGTTGAGGAGGATTAGGAAAACCCCCACTATTCTTATAAGAAGGGAGGAAAACTAATCTCAAGGTAACATGCCGGTGGCAATACAGAAAGTTGATGAGGTGTATTCCAGGCATCAAAAGAATAGACAAGAGCAAGGGCAACAGCAGAAGTAGAGAGAAAACTGCAAGGGAAACAGTTGCCACAGACAGGCAGGCACTTCTAGCACAGATTCCTGAACTAGATCTCTTCCATGATTTTTTATCCGCATTTGCCTTCTACAGCTTCAGGGTCTTCCGAGGGGACTGATAGTATTAGTTATGTGATATGTATTAAAATGAATAAGTTGCTTACTTTTGCAGTGCAATTTATTCTCGCAGGTTTCTCTACCTACTATGAGACTGCACCTGGCTGATTTCGTATTAGCTTCGCAAAGTAGTAGAGTTATTATTCTACACTTACCGCCTACATAGTTACCGTTACCTACACAGCGCCTTTTAGTACTTGATGAATTATCATCTGCTTTAGTTAGTACTAACATCAGAGTTATAGTCGCAGTTACATACGAGTGCAGATCCCAGTGTTGCAATCGGAAGCGAAACCACATTCGGCTTATTAGTTAGTACGATAAATTACTATGGCCACAGCTAAATCCCCATACGGGAATAGCTAAATCCCTATACACTAACTAGGCGAGCTGAAAATAATGGGTGCATTTATTACTACTAAAAATTAGGTGCATAACTATATATAGTATATCGCTAGCTCTCCTTTATTATATAAAATCATCAAAATCATCTTTACCCTCTATATCCTAGGTATATACTTCTATCCCTCTAATTATATCCCTCTGAATCGACATTTTACTAGCTGTAGTAGTATCTATAGTACTATCTGAATAATAGATTAATAATATACTATATATATACCCTCTCTCCCTCCGTGTACCGGGTTCATAGCTATCTTAATACCCACCCTCAAGCCTCTGTATAGCTATTATAGTCGATAATACGTAATTTTATATAGTAGAAAGCTGCCTAAGTGATACAGGGGTAGAGCTTAAGGGTAGTTCAAATAATGAAGGCTCTCGGCGAGTATTTGAAGGTGCTACTCTACCTCTTAACGCACCTTTTAGTCTCCTTTTACCTTTAACCTTTAATAGATTCAGGAGAGGTAGAAGAGCTAGGGGAGTAGAGTATACTGATTCAGGCCTGTCGTAGTATTAGTAGTGATGAATATCACTTAACTAGATATAATTACTTTCTTATTACTGCTTCTAGAGAGTATGAAGGCATAGTAGACTAAAGGCTTGCTATATAGTATAAGTATAGCTATTAGGTGGGGGCCCTTTAGAGGGGAGCTTGCTAGATTCTTATACGATTTTCTGGAGAGCCCGAGTATAAATATATGGAAGAATTGCAGCTAAAATAGGTATATTTATACTATGCCGGGGCTGTAATTACTATTAGGTAATAACTAAAGATATCTCGGCTTATTAAGCTATCTAAAAAAGCTGTAATTTAAGGAATACTCCCCTAAGATCAGTATGCTTACGCTATAAATATAACTTTAAAGTAGTATAGTAACTTTTAATTAGACTAGTAACTATAACTCCAAAGTAGTATAATTAGTCTATCTAAAAGGCTATAAGCTTCTCCTTCTAAAGTAGCTATATACTCTTATAGTAGCTTATAGTACTTACTAGAAATTGGGAACGGAATTCCAGGAGAGTAGTATTAAACGCCTCCTCTGTAGTACTAGTAAGTAGTATATTCTAGGAGCTCAGAAATGCTTTAAAAGTAGGGTAGCGTTCCTAGTTTCTAGTAATACCTTTAATTAGCCTAGGGAAGTACTTCTTAGTTTTTACAAGTATATTCATATTAATATACTACTAGTAGAGGAGATAGTAAGTAGATGGGAATAATATCTTAATATACTTAATTAGAGCTAATTCCCTATCTATTATAATAGAAATTAGCTCTTAAATCATATACTAAGCTATCAGATCTCTTAGTTATAGTAGCGCCTATATATAGTCTCTTTCAGTCTCTCCTGAAAGAAAGACTAACCTAAGCTAAATAACTATATTATTACCTATAATACTATAAATATTCAGTAATAGTATATTAAATCGATTAGTTTTATATATATAATTAAGTAGTAAGATATCTGAGTATTATTTCCAGAGTCGAATAGAGGTAGGGTGTATAAAGAATAGTTATTCTAACGGGCTAGTTTGAGAGTAGAATTGAGAGGAGAAGCCGTTTATTTGGAGTTCCTGTAATTATAAGTAATAGAAATGAAAACCTCTTAAGATATATACCTCTATAAGCTACTGAATCGGCGTCTTTCCGCCTAGCTCTCTCTTACGCTCTATTTATACTAGATTAGAGATATCTTTAGAAAGTAATAAGATACTAGTACCTAGGGTCTCTTCTTATAAGGCAGAAAGTATCTAAGCGTTTAATATACCGGCCTTAGCTAGAGAGCTAATAGCTACACGGGTTTCTGCCGTAATAGACGTAATTCTATATGCTAGGTGCGCTATAGAGTCTGCAGATGCCGCATGATTATATATAGCCTCTAAGACCTTCAGTTTCTACTATACTTCTATCGAAGCTCTATCTTTTAAGAGATAGACTCTTATCTAATAACTGCACTTCTTTAAACCGGTATTCTTATGTCTCTTAGAGGGGTATATATTAGATAACTTCCCCTTTAGGTTATATTTACCTGCTCGGTCGCAGATAAATAGCGCACGGAATAGCTTAGTATCTTAGTGAGTAAAAGTATATCTGTGAGCCTTTATATATACTTATAGAGCAGTAAATCCCGTAGTAATATTACTATAAATTACTTTAGGGGGCGCAGGGCTATAAGCTTAAGGCTCAGAAGCTATAGTATTAAGAAGAGATAGTAGTAGTAGTACGTTAACGTGTCAGAGTCTCTGAATAGCCTTAATTTAGCCTTAATTATAATCCTCAGCCTTAGGGGTAATTAGGTTATTATAAAAGGTTTCATTATGCATAAGTGGCCTATGCCCTCTAGTATAAATTTGTACTAGAGGGCTAAGTCTCTAGATATAGTCGCTAATTTACTAGAATTTTAGTGTATGGGGATTTAGCTATTCCCGTATGGGGATTTAGCTGTGGCCATTACTATAGGCCAAAGTTTACTGCTTACCTTTGTCTCGGCCTCCCGCCTCTGTGAGGGTGAAGGCAGTGAAGCCAAGGGCGATGATAGCCATGATGTTAAACCGCATCTTGAGGGTCGGTAGGAAAGATGGGTTATTGAAAGAGTGTGGGTGAGTAAGGGCTGAAAGAGTGTGATGTAGAGAGGTAAAAACGGCTTCCGTATGTGCATAGTGTTATATATAGACAGAAATTACTGGACACGTTGATCAGTCGCTTCCTTTTCGTGCTTTCCTCATAGTTTGAGAATTCGAAACTGCTAATTTAAGAAGCCTTAATGAAACATGTTAAATTCGTAATCAGGGTCTTATTTGAGTTTCTGATCAAATTTGAATCAGGTTTGGGTGTTGGGCCCTTGGCGAGCCTCCTTGCGAGAGAGACAGGGTAGGGTTGATTTACTCCTACTTATACTACGAAGTAAGCCTCTACCCTGTCTTTATTACAGGGAGCTCCATCATTAGCCAAAACCCAGACGTTTTTTTTTTGAGAATACACATCGCCGCCTGGAACGACTACTTCCCCTCTGTCGTGGAACAATGGCTGTGGCGCTCTTCTGCTATCTTTACATCATATTCGGGACTGCTATGGTTGTTGATCAACTTGAATGTCCATCAATGGAAATCCATCAATGCTTATTGGGATCGAGTACTGATGTCGAGGCACATTGGTTCAGTTATGTCTTTCTGGGAACAGTCTGTTCTATCTGTGGGGTTGCATGCATCTTTGCTCGCATATATTTGGTTCTGGATGCTTTCATTAGCATCAGGGACCTGCCACTGGCGGCATACGATACTCCGACCTGGATGAAATTTTATCCTCATTTATAGGCATCACATTCACCTGCATATTTTTCACGTGCTTTTGAAGATTTGTTGATAGTATCCTTATGATTGTAAATCTTACACGCTGTAGCATCGATGACATTCTCCGTATATAGCGTCAAGGTCTAATGTTCAGTGACTGTGGCAGCGGCCAAGGTTGGACTCCGGAGATCGCAGGTTTTCAGAAGATAAGAAATGTGGCCCGTAGGTCGTGTACTTTATTCAGTTCTCACAAGATCCGTGACACACTGCAACACTCCCCGTATGCATAGATTTTAGCGGTCCTTGGCGGGATTTGGAGGTTGGAAACGCTTCCTCATAGCCTGGACCATCTGCGAGAACCAGTACACATTGAAGAAGTTCAGCAAAGTATTGCTTCCTAAATATACGATCACGAGCCATAATGGTAGCTGCATATTATGGGAATAGCTGACCCCATTTAAGCCTGTGGCCATCATGTAATCGAAGATCGAAGAATCGCTTGCATACTTGAGATCGATAGTTGGCGTTTGCAAAGCAGTCCATACATCTCTGTAGATGCAAACAGACTGGTAGCTGCCCCATAGTATTCGACTACTGAAGAATGTTGTCACGAGAACAAGTCCATTGTACAGTTGTATGCGAGATCCAGTCATATTGAGCTTGTTGCAAAACCAATGTATGTTTAGGAATGGGGTCGAGATCTCGTAGAGAACGAAGTTCAGGCCGTAGTAGTTCGCAAAAGGACGCTAGGTGTCACATTAGCCTTGTTTTGTTTTGTTCTAGACTAGGTACCCTGGGTTCGGACTTACGAATCCCATACTAGTAACTAGCAACGCACTTATAGCATGTGCCAGTGAACCAGGCCCAAGTACGTTGAAATGTATAATACTCGCAATCAGATCCCAGAGAAAGTATCCTGCTGCAAGTCCTTGAACCAGCCCCATCGCACCGGTATAGCCCCAAATCCTGCCAACCCACTCCATGTTCTTTCTCTCTTCATCGTTCCAGATAACATACAAAGCTAGAGTGGTGATGAATGTTGACTGAACCATAGATGTAACGTGAACATTCCAGCTGATCCTCCTCCGAGGTGGAAGCCCACGGTATGTTTTTGGGGCGATCCATGATGATGCGAGGGGTGACAAAACGGAGAAAATGAGCTGGTAGCTGACGAGGGCTGCAATGACTTCGTGGATATGATAAGGCAGTGTCCAGAGAGACAGAAAGTCTGCTAAGGGCTTGATAGCCCGTACAAGGTAAAAGGGAGCGGGCTGAAAGATGTCCAACATCTTATGAGATCAAAATCTTCAAGTCTTTACTTTTTCTTGCATTGTTGACGAGGCTAACGTTTGCCGAGTTGTGATTGCGAATGTGAAGCTTTCGAGGTTGCTTTCGAGGTGATACGAAGCGGGTATTACCTTGATTTACAATATAACAGAAGTGCGAATTCAATTTTGTGACTTCAATATCAATTCAAGTCAAAGTCTAAATAAGATTTTTATAACATGACTGTGACAATTAGGTGAAGTCCTAAAATACTTGCGTGACTTTAATATCATTTTGAGTCAAAGTCTTAAATGCCTTTTACGACATTACTAAGATAATTAAGTAAAGTGGTGAAATGCTCTTGTGACATTAATACTCTTCGTATAATGATTCTAGTCTGGCCTCGATTGGCCATTTTTTTGTTAGTATCGATAGGTATTATACTCAAGGCAAGCTTTGACTGGGCGCGGCCGAATACCACGGGAACGTCAAAATATATCTTTAGTTCAAAACATATATCCTGATACCTATATCTACTTGGATTAATATTCAGCTTTTAAGCATTAGAAAAGCACGTGTTCGTACTTTTAAACTTCTCAAGTTTTTCCGAGCCGTGCTCAAAAGTTCAGATTAGACGGTACTTACCAACTACCGCTATACATCAATAGGGACCCGCCTTGGATCTGAACGTGTATGAAACTCTGCTTTTTTTCCTCAATAGTCCAAAATGGAGAACCCGGAAGTATGCTTGAACAGAGTTGGAAAGGAAGGGTCATCTCATGAAGACTTCTGACACGGCAAAGTGGAATCGTGTGAGGTATTCCATCTTTGATATTTTTATGTGAGCAAACATAAGACATTCTGTGAATTTTGAATTATCGGTATACTGGAAGCGTTCGACATGATTATGGATATTTGTTTGACATCAGCGTAGATATACTCTGAAACCTTGTTGTTGGACGCCAGAATCATGGAAGGTGAACTAATGCGACTGGAAAAACATGAAGGGATAGGCACGAATGTATTGAAGGTCCACGAGAGCCCCCAAATCTCCACCGACCAAGAGTCGCTTCTTCGAGTGAGGATCATTTGTCTCTCAAAATGGCAAGGCAAGGATATTATTCCTCATCATTCTACGCTACATTTTCAATGGCCAAATAACGCAACACACAAAATCCTTTGCCCCTAAGTCTTCGCATCTCGATCCACAAATTTTGGCGATCCAGGGCTTGTTCCCAAAGTGCTATCAGTTCCAACACTCACCCCGCGACCTAGAGGACTTCCTTTCCCCGTACTCCGCTCTGCTTGAACACGATCCAACGGTCTCGTTGTCTTTCGATGAGGTCGATATGGCGACACCGGTGTAGAAGGACGCACATCTGGCGACCCTCTTTGCGAGTCTGTTTCTTCCCTACTCCGGAGTAACCATGGCTCAGGCGTACCTTGCGGCGGCATACTCTGGCTTTGTTCTCTAGTCCACCTAGGACTTCCGGGCGGATAACCATCATTCTGATTGTGATCTTGATATGGTGTGCCACCTCGCGAGTAGACGTACCTATCTTGGCCCGGGCTTTGATGCTGGTACTGATAGTCCTCTCCTCGTTGCTTCACGGGACTTTCGTCGTAAGGATCAAAGCCAACTTTCTGTCTTGCCTCGCGGCGGGTCCGGCGGCGTTCTTCGCCATCGCCTCCAGCGCCTGTAGTGGATGATTCCACGAGGAAGAATGTGAGGAGCTCGTCGGGTATGGATAGGTGTGAGGCTTGTTGGAATTGCTGGAGGGCGGTCAGACGGATGAGCATCTCAAGGAGGCTCAGTGAAGAGCGGATCGGTCCGAAGGGTGAAGTTTTTGGAGTGGAGAATGATGGGAGGGATGTCGATTTGGCGACTTGTTGAGCTGGAGATGCGGATGGCGAAGATCCTGGATCAAGATTGAGATAGGCTAGGCCTTCTGCGAGGCTCTCATCTTCTTTTTGCTCCCCTGATGAACTTGGGCGATGGGAAACGTAAGCCGAGTCATCGTTCACGTCCAGTCCATCGTCGGAGCTTGAGTCATCTGTTTCGGTATACACCTCGAGTGCCATCCATTCTGGGTCAAGATCCGCAGGTAGACGCCATGTACGATCTTCGAGGTTTTTTTGCTCATGCGTAATCTCTAGAATCTTGGGAATGCTACTTTCTCTTCGTAGCTGCTGATCAATATCGTCCTGTGAATCGCCCTCTTCGGTTACCGAAGTTTCCGATACAGCTTTATCCAGTGTCTCGGGCTCCTCATCGTACCACTCGCTACTTCTTTCTCCCTCTTCCATCATACGCCGTGGTGGTAATGCATTGATGTCTCTCTTGAGTAGCAGCACTGGATTATTTGTCTCTCCTTGGCTGCCGATATTTAGAATTTTGCCTGTATCTGCATAGAAGATTTTTGAAATCTGATAGATAGGTAAAACGTCACGGATGCCGGCCAAGCGGACACCTTCATATGGACCAGGCTGCGCTTCGTTCTCGTCGAATGTATGAACTCTATCATCTTCAAGATCCTCAATCATCTCGATATGGTAGGCGTACTCATTTTGCCGATTCTCTCCTGTCAGTATTGGGTTCTCTTTGCCGTCATTTTCGATGGACTCAAGAATAGGAAAGTTCCGTCCAGGAATGTGTTGAATAGGTATACGCATGAGTCTGACTCTTGCTTTATGGATTGCTTCTTTCCAGGTAGTATCTCTCATGCTATCAGGATCCGAGACCCGGTAAGAATGCCCGGCAAAGAGCATGTAGAGAGAAAGCATAAAGGCAGGTCCAACCTGAGACGGTCCGTCCGAATTGATTGAGTACTGAGCATCTCCAGCCGTGAGAAATGTACTTGCTTGGAGTAGCCTGGACGGGGAGACAGAAGCAGGAAGTGATGTTGAAAGACTTGCGCCGGAGGTGGTAATGGCAAGGTTGATAAGTGGAACGGCATCTTCAATACGAACGAGAAGATTTTTGATGTCCTTGACTATGAGATGAATCTCTGCTTCGTGAGCAACCTTTGTGTTTGTCTTCTTTCTTCGGGAAGATTCTTCAGCGGTGGCAGCCTTGGCGAGCCGCAGACCTAGAGCTTGGATGTCCCATCGAAGACTTTTGGTCAAGGTGACTGCTGATTCCAAGGTCGTATTACCTCTAGCTGAGCTGCAAATGTTAGAAGAGATGTAAAAGAGAGAGGCCGTGACTTACATGAGCTCTATTAGGTCAATTGCGGGAGATATGATCTGTGGTGTGTAAGCAGGCTGGATTTTTTTAGGGATTTTATCCGCGTACTTTGATCTTGCTATTCAGTCTTTCTTGGAGAGCTTGAAGTTCTTGGTAGTCGGTGTTATTGTTATCCACAGTCTAGGAGACGTTAGCTAGAAGTGGCGCCCAGTAGCTTGCATTTGTTTACCTTGAGTAGCCTCGAAGTCTGTCTTAGGGTGTATGAAGCTGTGATACCGATACCCGCTCTGCAAAATTATTAGCCCATCCGGCCATAAACATATCCTCTCGATACTAAGGATACCTTATAGCATAGTTCATAGCATGTTGCGTGATCTGTTCGTCAAATTCTTAGTACATGATCTTCAACTTGCGTTTGCTGGTTCCTACCTTGCCTAGAAAGACGTCCATAATGATCGATTACCCCCAGAAGGAGGGATTTTTGGACGAACAGAATTATAGCAATATTTCAGTGAAGATATTTCATGGTGAATTTTGGCGTCGAAAGTATCCCCTTTCAGACGTTCGTTCGTACACGCCAATGGAGGCTGCAAGCCCATTTGGCTACACGAGACTAGCGCTGTGGCAGTCCAGACTCTGAAAGTGCGGATAGTCCTGATTGCCCCTTAGGCTGTTTCTCTGAACACTTACTGGCTTCCGAGTTTTTATTTTATCAACCTTCGGTTTTTGAAAAGTCCAATCAGCAATCAGGCCTCGAACTACGTTTATTTGGTGTTATTCTGCATCTTCATCTTCGTCAAGCAAGAGTCATATCTGAGTCAGAGTAATTTATTGGCTGTCCTGGTGACGTACAAAGCCCCTCTCTTCGATATAAGTATAAAGGACGGCTGATACTGCCCCACTTCCCACAACCACCTGCGGACACTTTACTTTACTTTTACAGACAAATCGAGGGCTAGCAAACTGTACCTAACTCACCACCTTTCATACCGTCACTTCTATTACACAACTCACAATGTCGGATCTCAACTCATGGGAAGATGACCCTGCCGCTCAGGAGGATCTCTCCCGGCAGACACAGCAGATGAACTTGAATAACAATCCCCCACAGCCACAACAAGGACAAGGCGGAGGAGCACCCAGTTTCCGCCCAGGCGCAAACTCATTCCAACCCGGAGCACAATCTTTCCAGCCAGGTCAAAACTTCCAGCAGTATGGAGCATATGATCAATCAGGATATCAGAACCAGAACTACTACCAAGGCGGACAGGGCGCCCAGGGCTATGGGGGATATCCTCAGTATGGAGGGCAGCATGGTGGCTACAACAACCAATATGCCCAGGGAGGCTACACCGGAGGAGGATTTCAGCAACCCACATATAATGCGGCTTACAGTGAGTATGATTCAGTCGATTTTTGTCTCCTAGTCTAGCAAAATGGCTTTGCTGATTCAGCCCAAATGTAGCACAGCAATACCCAGGCTATTCTCAACAGCCCCAAGCCGCTTCCACTACACAACAGCCCCTGCGACAGACACCCACAATCGCGAAACGGCCAGCAGAAGGAGCATCGGGATCTGCAGATTTGAATAAGCCTGTGACCACTAAGGCAGGTGCACCAAAAGTCTTGAGCATTGGAGGAGATGCGCCAAAGCCAAAGGCTAAAGTCCTTTCTATTGGAACTCCAACTGCCCCAGCGCCCGCAGTGAAGAAAGAAGCGGCTACTGCAACACCAGCTGAAGGCGCCAAAGTTACTGCTGCAAAGGCAATTGAGAAGACGGAGAAGCCCGGAGGCTCTGAGAGCGGCAAGACCTCACCTACACCCTCCTCTGGACGATCCAGCCCTTCACGCGGTGCGGCAAAGACAGCTATTAGGGAAGCCGATGCTGTAGAAAAGGAGCAGGCTGCAGACGTAGATGATGAGACCTTGAACGAAATTTACGGCAAAGAGCATGTCAATATCATTTTCATTGGACATGTTGATGCTGGAAAGTCAACTCTTGGTGGAGCTATTCTCATTCAAAGCGGCATGGTGGATGAGCGGACCATCGAAAAATATAAGAAGGAGGCCAAGGACATGGGTCGTGAGACTTGGTGGATATCTTGGGCGCTGGATCTTACCAAGGAAGAAAGATCAAAAGGAAAGACGGTGGAAGTCGGACGTGCATATTTCGAAACCGAGAAACGCCGGTACAGTATTTTGGATGCACCTGGTCACAAAACATATGTTCCAAGTATGATCGGAGGTGCATCACAAGCCGATGTGGGAATTTTGGTTATTAGTGCTCGAAAAGGAGAGTACGAGACTGGATTTGAGAAGGGTGGACAGACTCGGGAGCATGCAATGTTGGCAAAGACCCAAGGAGTCAACAAAATCATCGTTGTTATCAACAAGATGGACGATGCTACAGTGGAATGGTCTGAGGCGCGTTACCTCGAGTGCACAACTAAGTTGGGAGCTTTCTTGAAGGGTACCGGATTCAATCTTAAAACAGATGTCTTCTTCATGCCAATTGCTGCGCAGTCATTCATTGGTCTGAAGGATCGAATCCCCGATGGAATCTGTCCATGGTACAGCGGCCCATCTCTTCTCGAATACCTGGATAATATGACATCGCTGGAGCGTAAAGTGAAAGCACCATTCATGATGCCTGTCAACGGTAAGTACAGAGATATGGGCACACTGGTCGAAGGAAAGATTGAAGCAGGTGTGATCAAGAAGAACATGTCCTTGATCATGATGCCCAATCGCGAAAAGATCGAAGTTGCCGCACTCTACGGGGAGACCGAGGAGGAAATGACAATCGCACAATCCGGAGATCAAGTTCGTGTACGGTTGCGAGGTATTGAAGAGGAAGACATCATGCCTGGTTTCGTTATGTGCTCGCCAAAACGTCCAGTCCATTGCGTCAAAGCCTTCGAAGCACAAATCCGTGTTTTGGAACTAAAAAGTATCCTGAGTGCTGGCTTCAACTGCGTCCTTCATGTGCATTCGGCTATCGAAGAAGTCACTTTCGCTGCACTGCTCCACTCGCTGCAAAAGGGTACCAACCGCCGCAGCAAGAAGCCACCTACGCACGCAAAGAAAGGCGACAGCATTATCGCACGACTGGAGGTTATAGGCGGAGCTGGAATTGTCTGCGTCGAGCGCTTCGAGGACTACGCACAGTTAGGAAGATTCACTCTTCGTGACCAGGTAAGCAATTCGCTATCCACCCTCCTAGTGATATAATCTAACGAGCTACAGGGTCAAACAATCGCCATCGGAAAAATCACACGGTTGATCACTGAGGATGAGGGTGCGAATTAAGAGGCTTACACATCCAACGACTTACGACGTGGGGACCGTGAAGGTCGAAGTGCTACATACGAGACATCGGCATTTGCATGTCAATCACATGTAGATTTCATGCTACTGGCACAGGCTGGATTGATTCGTGAAGTGCCTGGTACGAGTGGTAGATAAAATAAAAGCTAATGAGTGCTTCGTATTTCATATCACAATTTCATGACTTTCCAAGTTACTTCTTCAGTATATTAAGGTATTCTACAGTGAGATATTTCCAGTCGCATGCTGGTAAGGCTTTATTTTCAGGAGACTACATCGCTTAACGGACCTAACGGCATAGCAGATACGTCAGATGCGCGCTCAACACTTTCTTTGATTATTTACCATAGAAGCGAGATTGGGGTCATATTGAGTCTCGGTACACCAGCTAACAGTGGATTGGCGAGCTGGGTGCCTTCGGCGCCGAAATCAGGGACATAACCCTGGCCAGACATCGTAGAACATACCCAATTCACGTACTGGAAGTGCAGTCTGAATGTGCAAGAAGTGTATTCCTTATATTTGCACATCTAAGATCCAAACACCAAAGCTTCCATTGGATCAACCTCATCCTCCATCTCTGCATCCCCCTCGTTATCCTCGCCCAAATTCATCTTCTGTCCCAGTAGATTCCCAAAGAACAGCTCCACAGCCTCCGGTCTCCACGAAGTCCTATCTTCCGGCGCCATGAAATTCTGCAGTTTCTCATGTATAGTAAATCGCATCTTCCGTCCCTTACTAGCTTTAGTATCGACATTCTTTCTCGTCTTGACTTCCTTCACAGCAGTCCACTGCAACGCCTTTCCAGCCGCAGGAGCGGTTAGTGATTCGGTTCGTCTCTGATCAACGAGCTCTTTTAGGAGCATTTGATAGAAGTTGCCGTCATCATAGATATTGGCGTCTTCAGTGAGTTTCGCATCTCGTTGGATTGGAGCGCATGCTCGTGGGATTTTGGTCTTTGCGATCAGATGTTCCGAGCTGGCGAGTTGGTCTTGGAGGACAGAAGTGATGGATTGTTGGGGCGCGGAGGGGTTGAGCTTTCGTGAGATGGGGAGCGAGGTCGTGCCTCGGACCTTGGAAGACCATTTCTCGAGGGTGGTCTGTCGGTTGTCTATCACAGCTACTTCTGAAGCTTGCATTCTGTCCCAGATGTTTGAAGAGGAGGTTGATATTTCGATACCACGCTTTCGCTTCTGGCCTGTTTTGGCACCACCAGCGTTGGAGAGCTGAGTTCGGAGACTATCGAGAGTGTTCCATAGTTTGATAGCTGCTTCTTCAGCGGCCTCATATGGTTGATTTGAGGAATCTTCGATCACCTTCTCGTCGACTGTTGTCATGGAATTCGATGCAACCAAAGCTTTTTGCAAAGATATTCGTACGCTGAGAAGAGAGTCGAAAGCTTTCCTCTGTTCTCTGACTGCGTTACCTTTGGCTGCATCTGCTTTGGCTGCTTGTGTGATTGATGCTACGACGCTTTGTTGCTCCTCGCCCATGATCTTTCGAAGCTCGGTACGTCGCTCGTCCTCATCTTCATCTTCTTCACTTTCCGCGTCATCGTCAGACCCAGACTCCTCATCCTCCTTATCATCTTGCTCTGCATGCCCCTCGCTATTTGTGTTGTCTTCTGAGCCATCCTGGTGCTGGTCTGAAACGTTCAGCACGTCTTCATCCGTCTCTGGCTCATCATATTTGTCCAGATTCGCTGCAACACCGGCGTTATCATCCTCACTATCAGACATGAAGTCTGATGCCGTCGGTCTTTTTCTATTTGAGGGTTCCCTCGGTCTCCCACTACCTCGGAACGTAAAGTCCTTGAACTTCTCCTCGTCGCTGTCCCCAAGGGCTTCGTCGCTGTCGATTTCCCCATCCTCATCAGCATCCAAGTCCAGATCAGAATTCTCAGGGTCTGCGAAGGGAGTGTCTAGTTCATCGTCTTCCTCTAGATCGGATCTTGAGACCCCCTCGTCTTCATCATCGTTAAGCAGAGCTTCGCGACTGATGCGCGATCCAGAGTATTCGGGTCCAAGTGGAACTTCTTCTGGTTTTCGTAGCTTACTTTTGCTGTACTCAAATCAGTAAGTAGATAATTACCATAAGACGACAAATCCAAGTACCCAACTTTGACATAATGCTCAGTACCAACTAAATCGTCCTCACTCTCCTCGGATTCACTGTCACCTGTGCTCTGGGCCTCTACATCTTCTTCTGGATCGAACTCTGCGCCGCATTAAATTATTTCCTGTAACTTCTAGAGAAAGGAATGTACCTTTTGATGTAAATTTGCCTAAATTCGCGATCTTCTGGGCAAATGTCTTTATTTTCCCCATCTTGTAAAGTGCTGAAAATGTCATACGGATCCTTGATTACACAGAAATTATTTTGTTCCCCATGAAATCCTATCGCCCTAGCGGCCGCACCGAGCATCATGGAGCTCAACTTCAGTGCCTGAAACAGCCGCGAATTAAAACATGAAGCCACGGTTATTCTCAACGTTTCGTTGCTTGCGACATGAAAACCCTTTGGTAAGGTGGAAATCAATGTCAATTTTTGAGGTCATGAGTCTAATTCTACACTACAGGGTTTGCCACGAAGAGGCACTATTCCGCGCATGCAGCGCGGTTTGCCCGAACGACGACGCATTAAAGATGTCAAGAAAGTAATAGCAGTCTCATCAGCAAAGGGAGGTGTCGGAAAGTCAACGATTGCAGGTTCGATGTCTCCAAGATTCCCACAGAGCCATTCTAAGAATGAACAGTTAATCTTGCTCTTGCCTACGCAAGACTCGGTCTTCGAAGTGGAATACTCGACACAGATATCTTCGGACCTTCGATACCCACTCTTCTCAACCTCTCTGGCGAACCTCGACTCTCTGAAAGTTGGTGAATACTCTTGCACGGTGTGGGACATGTCTGATGGCTGGCAGACAATCAACTCATTCCCCTCTCGAATTATGGTGTCAAGTCAATGTCTATGGGATACTTGGTCGGTGATTCAGCTCCGGTTGTATGGCGGGGTCTGATGGTTATGAAAGCTTTACAACAGCTGTTGCACGAAGTGGATTGGGTAGGCTTGGATATCCTAGTATTGGATCTGCCACCTGGGACTGGTGATACTCAGTTGACCATCACCCAACAGATAGTTCTTGACGGTAAGAATTTTTGCCGTCAATCCGGGCTTTTGACTTACACCACCCAGGCGCAGTGATTGTCTCTACACCTCAGGACATTGCTCTGAAGGACGCCGTGAAAGGCATCAACATGTTCAAGACGATCAAGACGCCAATTCTGGGAATGGTACAAAACATGTCATTGTTTACTTGTCCCCATTGCCACAATAGTACGCATATATTTGGGTCACATTCGGGGGTAAATCATGCCTGTAAAAAGTATGGGATCGACTTTCTGGGAGACATACCATTACATGCCAGCATCTGCGACGATGCTGATAGAGGTAAACCAACTGTGGTTGCAGAACCAGAAAGTGACAGAGGCAAAGCCTTCATCCAGCTTGCCGAGACCGTCGGAAGTAGGATTAACCTGTTCGATGTGTAAATTTACGGCATGATTGCAGCCAGTTGTAGCAACTTGAATAGCTCTCAAATACCTAGTCCAAGCCTCGCGTCTGAGGGTAATTGCAAGAATCCAACAAATCACATCTTCAGCCTTTTGGCATATCATTCGGGCCCTATCAAGATCTAAAAGTTTAGCTTTGTCTCTAACACATATAGAACTTGGGTTTGTGGGAATACGTTCATTCATTGCTCTATTCTTGCGCCCATGATACTGTTAAGGAATGAAAGCCCTTGTTAGCTTCCATTACCATGATGTGCAAAACATAGGGGAATGGGACCGTGACGCCTCGCCGTTACGCCAAATACTTGCGAAAGCCCTTTAGCCTATGCCAAACTTCCATCCACGACTAAAATTCCTCGTCACCGTTGCTTTGGTAGATATGACGGCTGCGTGTGGGATCTTTCCGCATAGACTGTCCAGAACCAGTGAAGCCAACTACAAAGTATTAGCAGATATTGCACTCAAGCGAACACAAGACCTACCTCTCCCATTGACGCCATCTGGTGTGCGAAACATGCTGTCTTTTTTCGTGGACTTTCCAAACTTGCCCTTCGCCGCGAAGTCCTGCCATTTTGATTTACCAGCTTCCAATTCCTTATTTGCCTTGATCTTCTTGGGCACTTTGGCAGGCCGAACAGGACCATCACTGACCTTACTGGGCTCCCGCTTCGTTTGGTTTGCAAGCTCTGGGTTGATGTCCGCTGCTGCCGAGATGACATTCGAGTTGACTGGAGGTGGAGGTACGGAGGCAATGACTGGTGTGCCATCAGCTTTCCGTTTGTTTGCATTTACGATGGGCTTGATATCCTTCGCTCTCAACGTTTCCGTAGAGTCGTAACTCTTGAACTTGACAATATAGACACTATTTGTAGAAGATCCAGTTATCGACGTGATTCGTGCTGGATAAAAGCCTTTATCGCCTGAGTGCCATTTTGCCAACACCATGTCGTTTACTTTGAAGTTCAAAGGCGCATCGGTGGTTTCCTCAGACGGAGTAAGGGCTGTCGACTTTTTGAACGCAGGATGATTTTCTCGGGACCATTTCTCCTTCACTGGCGCATCTGTCCTCTTCGATACAACTGCTGGGGCTGAAGTGGGCTTTAGCTCTGCGATCGCTGCTTCAGTGAGGGAGATGACTTGTTCGAGTTCAGTCTTTAACTCCTGAAGCTCTGCGCTATCAGGGTCGGCATCGAGACCCAGTTGAACTGTCTCAAGCTTTTTTGAGTTAGTGATTGTATCTATAGATAATGAAAATACAAACCTGTAACCTGTATTCTCGGATCTCATTCTCGAAAGCGGCAATTTCGCTGCTCATTGTCGATTGCGCTGAGAATCTAACCTGGCTCTGGGTAATCCGATTTCGTCGCTAGCAAAGGAAATTGAAAGACTGTTGCACTCAAAGGAAGCTGGAATTTGTAGAAATGGATTCTAATTGGCAGGGGTGGTGAAGGAGTATCTGTAGTCTGACGTGCTGAAAGGTATGGAGTTGACCCACTCCACATAAGGTGAATGCTTTGTAAGCGAGGCTGAGTCTCCAATTCCATCAGTCTTCCCTTTGCTAGCTTTCGCATACGACCAAATCAAGACGACTTCCAGTTTGAGAATCATCACTTCCAGATTTCTGAAGGATTGCCATCATGCAGGGATTCAACATGGGACGGTATGTCCCTCCCGACCAGGAGGGACTGATGAGTGGCAACCAACTACACGGAAAACACGCTCTCGGAGCTCGAGCGAACAAGATATCCCAAGGAATTCTCACCGTCCGGTTCGAAATGCCATACCCGATTTGGTGTACAACATGCCCAAAGCCTACAATCATCGGGCAAGGTGTGCGCTTCAATGCAGAGAAGAAGAAGGTTGGCAAATACTTTACGACGCCTATATTCAGCTTTCGAATGAAACATATTGCTTGCGGTGGTTGGATTGAAATTCAAACAGACCCCAAGAATACCGCCTACGTAGTCAAAGAAGGAGCAAGGAAGCGGGATCTAGGGGAGGACAAAGTGGAAGAGGGGGATGTGAAGATCCTGACCCCAGAAGAAAGGGAAACAATCAGAGATAATGCATTTGCATCTCTGGAAGGAAAGGTAGAGGATAAGAAGAGGTTACAGTACAGCAAGAAGCGTCTTGAAGAACTGCAAGATTTATCCGAGAAACAATGGGACGACCCGTATGAGCAAAATAAGAGGTTAAGAAACTCCTTCCGAATAGGACGAAAGGAACGAGAAAAAGATGCAGAAATTGTGGCTTCGTTGCAGGACAAAATGAGTCTCGGGCTAGATATCCTACCAGAACATGAGAGTGACGTGCGGAGAGCTCGTCTCATCGAATTTGGCGAAACCGGTGCCATTGTTGCTATTGATAAGGCGATCTCCAAACCACTTTTCAAGCAGGAAGAGGTCAAGCCGGACTGCAAGTCCAGGGGATCGAAGCATACAAAAAGGCTGAAGTCCGAGGATATTGCAAAGCACAAAACTGCAGCCTTCGCAGCAGAAATCCGGGATAATACCAGGGCCGCCATAGACCCATTCCTATCAGAAAGTCGCAAAAAATCGCGGTCTGTGCCTGTTTTGGCAGGTGTTAAAAGGAAGAGGTCAATGCATAGAGAAAGTCCGACTGACGAGCTAGCAGCCGTTTGTTTGGTCGATTATGATTCCGAATGATGTACAAAATGTGCTTGCGCTTCCAAGGGATATTGGCGTTATATGCAAGCAAACCAATACCCCAGATTTTTAGGCTTTGTAACTTATCAGTGGCGTTTTGCGTAATTTTGTCATCCAAATGTCATCAATTACCTGCACGCATTGATTTTCGTCCCATGAGCTTTTCTGCACATGGGGTCAGATGTGCCGGCTTCACCGGTTGTTCACAAAAAGCTCCGGCAAATCATAGTCGCATGGCTGGGCTTCCAGACTCATCATGATATCTGCAACCCATATTCTGTACACTACGCCATCTCGGAGTCCCTCCGAAACCCGCTCGGTTCCCGGCTGGCAAGCAGGAGAGGTGCTGGGAATCCTCTATTCAGATTTGTTCACGACCGCGTGCATTGGATGTTGTTCAAGTGGCGGCCCGTGAGTATGCTATCAAGAAGGATTCGGATACGATCCGATCTTGATTTATCTGAGGGGAATTCAATGTAGGATTTGGCAGTCAGAGGCGCAAGATGTGCACGAATATTGTGTCTTTGGCACCACTCGCACGACTTAGAACTTCAAGTGAGGTCAAAGCTTCTTCATTATTCGCACGTTACTTATAAACAAACAGTGGTATCATGAGAGAAGAGTATTTCCTTGCCATTTCAGTCGTCGGCAAAAATGGATATACTCCTGCTGTTTCCAATTCGGTGGAAAATTTATAGGCAAAGAAAAGTTCGCATCTCCCGTAATTTCGTTGCGCCGTTTCCCATTAAGCCTTGCCAAAAAACGCTTCAGTCTCGTCTGGATATCGATACTTCTGTCGTTCTCAGTATGCCGTTCGGTTGCTCTCTAGATCGTTCGGCGCGGTCTCTGTCACCCTCGCGCTCTCGCGTCATGTATAAATTGTCTCTCCCTTGTAATGGCAGAGGCATTGGGACCATGATGTTGTCTTCGCTCCCGCTGTCGTTTTCAGTAATGCTCTGCTCCAATTTTGACCTAGGACCACTGCTGGCCAGACTTGAATTTCGGTACAAGTCAGTCTCCTCTGTTGTACTTTTACCTCCTCCTCCAATCACTGTGATTTTGTATCCTTTGTTTCCAAGCGCCGTACCCGAGCGCGCCACCGGACTCATCTTGATTTCATCTTGTTGGAGATAGTAGCGACCCTGTGGGGTTCCTCCAGAACCCTTCTTGTTACCGCGTAGGCCAGAAAGTTTCAAGGTGTTCGCAGTTTCCAGGATAGAAGCAAATAGTGGTCTCAACGAAGGCAAGCAGGCAGCCAGGATACCAACATTGATTTCGATTCTAGATGCTTGTCAGCTATGCATTCAGATGAATATTAAATTCCGTTAGGAGCTAACTCACCCGTTCCATACTTGCAAAGAGTAGTCGCTTTCGAGCAGTCAGCTCAAGACCTTTCCGCATAAAATGTGGAAGTGGGTAGACTTACTAAAATGGGTCGACTTCATCGAAGAATTTTGCAAGGAGATGTTCTCTCATTATGGCTGCTGCACACGCACTGAAGTACGCTGTCAGTTCTGAAAAAGATGACGGTTCAATGAACATACAAGTATCCTAGGCCCAAAATGCACATTAAGGAGACTTTTGTCCTCAAATTGATCTGCAATGGCAATATGAGTGGAATTGGCAAAGTTGCAAAGAAAAAGTCGGTGAAGATATTGATTGCTGATACAGTTACACCTCGGTCAGAGCTGATATTGGTGGAGGGTAATCAACTTACCTCCGTTGAATAGACCGATACTTCGGTATATGGAGAGGCTGTAGCACTTTGTGTTGGGATCAGCTCGTAGCGGAAAGTCCCATGCTGCATTGACTGGCAGGCACTGGAAAAGCCTGGTTTTTTGTCAGCTCTTGACATTAGTGCAGGCTCAGATGTTCCTACAGCGTTCCCATAGAAGATATTGTGAAGAGTATAGTGAAAATAATCCACCCAATCAGTATTCGCTAGGATCAATTAGCTTCTGCGACTTTATTGCTTGTGGATGGCTTTACTTTGTACCATTTTCCTTGTACGAGTCTGAGAAGGAATAGGCCAATTGAGACTTTGACCAGTGATGTTCCTAGAACGTTGATCCAGGCATGGAACCATGAGTAATGGGCAATAATCATTTGATTTGCCATCAACTTTGGAAAACCCAAGTGATGGCCAACACCAAGGTTGACCTCGCCAATAACGCATGCAATCACTCCCAAAGAACAGACCCTACCAAAAGTCAGTTTATGCCGAAATGCCTACTGAATGGTACATACATGGCAGCGATCATCACATAGTCGTCAGAGCCAACAGTCTTCAGCATGAACGTCCTCACATACATCCTCAGCATTACCGCAAGTAATGCGAATGCAGTGAAGGTGACGGTGACGGCAAGAATAACGCCGCCATTATCCTCATTAGGGTGCTCAAATACGGGTGGTGGCTGCGTAAGAAACTTCTGTCTCTTTAGTATGTGCATCTTGGTTTTTGCTCCCTGGTCTTTCGTTGATGTTTGAAAGGGTACTCTTTGCTTCGAATTACAGATTGAAGCTTCTCTTGCCTTGAGGGAAGCGCAGCCTTTGGGCCGACAGGGTAGAGATATAGATATTCGCGAAGAGGTAAGTAGGACATTGATGGACCTCGCACATCCTGCACGAGAGCTTGTATCGAGTCTATATGTCCGGCCTCTCCAGGGTCTGAACAGGGTCGTCAACAAAACTTGCAAGGCTCATGCAAGATGGCCGTGCTCGTGAACGCCACGAACAGCTGTGAGACCAGGAGACTCGTCCCTCGAGATGCACCCAGCTTTGCCACTGGCATACCGTATGAGAGGTAACGGGTTCAAGTTCTGCAACAGCGTGCGCCTCAAGAAGAAGGTTAAGATACTTCAACGGCTAGGGACCTGCATAGGCTGAATGATTTACATGTGTGGAGAACATGAGAAGGAAGGCATAGGACGGGACGTTCCTCACATCAATCTGTGGGCGGACAGCACGAGCCGTCCCCTGTTCGACATTTGGTGTTTTAGTTGAACCGGTTATTATCTAGTAATGCCATCTTTGGGGACGGACTGACTGCTTGCGTTGCAGTACGAGCAGAGCAGATTGGCTGTAGATAAATTTTGTACAACAGCGCGTAAGCGAAGCAAGAATTTGAATTTCGAAGACTCGAATTTCTTGAAGCTCCCTTGGTAAAACGGCGAAGCTTTACGCCATTCCAGAGAATTGACAGGTGCGCCAAGGTTCCAAATTGTCCGCAGTACGTCAAACTCGGTTGATTCAGATGATGGGCTGAATAACGAGGTTCTCCCGCTCCAGAGAATGCCTGTCTCATGTGGACGCTCGCTGACATTCCCGATCCGGATACCCAGCCTCCTGCTTCTTTGGGAGTCTCGCTCTTTTCCTGTGAAGCTCGTTCGGCCTCTCTCCTCATCTGTTCGTTGCTGCTACTGCAGACATATTCAGATTGATCTCAGGATTAAATGCAAGATTTTGTTTGGCATATTCAATAACGCGACTATCCACTTCGTTTCCGTATTTAATCTTCCGTGCGTGGAGAGTCTGACTGAGAAGAGGCCTGATCTGGCTGCGGAGCATTAAGATGCGATGCATCCGAGGTCAGTAGGAGGATTCAACCCTGTCAATATTTGGTATCTCGATATTTCGTGCCACCAAGACTGATTGACAGCGCTACTCCTGAGGAGACGAGCGCCCGAGTACCCCCATTCGTACAGTGTTTCGAACACGATGATGCAGTTTTGATACCATTCATTTGAAAAATCGGAAAATCGGTTTGAGAATGTGCAAGTCTCCATGACCGGGTAGCATCCATCGAGTGTAACTGATTATATGCATCTCAGATCTATGCCATCTCTCGATCTAGCGAGAAGATGGATGGACAGCGCCACTGTGACCGGTATCCATTTCCCGCATTCAACGCAAAGCTACATTGCACGGAGACATTGATGAGTGTCGATCTCGTGAGGTTTATTTGGATGCTTGATGTACCAAACTTTCCAGTTCCCAATTTTTTGCACTCGGACAGCAACCGGCGAATGTGAATCACTTGTGCTAAACACCCATGCTCAAGTGATTGAAGAACCCCGTATTTGCATCGGCGGAACGCCACATTGAACCCTCGGTCGTACAAAATCTCGCTTATTCCCGACGAGAGCCGAGAAGATGTGCCTTATAAGATCAAGCAACGGGTCGTAATGAAGGAATCGGGAGGAGAAGCCGTGTGGATGGAATCCTCCTTGGCTGTCCCGACGCTACTGGACGTATAGACAGCGGCACAGTTTTCTGAAGACCTGGAGATGATCATGTTCGATGGGAATTCGTCAAGCATGAACGAAGCGGTAATTAACGTGTTACGAGATCACTATTCCAAGATAGAGACTGAAGATATTTAACTCAAGTCTGTTGAAGTTCAGACACAATTATAGGACATACGGAGTACGAGTAACATAAAACACCGCGCACCCTCTGGAAAAAGCTGCCCGACCGAGCCAGGGTCTTGGCAAGACCTGGGAGCTAGTTGTGCACTAAACTGCCATGAAACTTTTGATTACTTGGAATTTTCATTGACAGATTATTATCATTGGTCTGGAATACACATCAACGCCTTTTTCAAGCCAGTAAATGTCTCGCACTGCCAAGTTTATCTTTGAGGATCATGGACTCGACTTCATCGGATGTTTATTATCAGACACGTTTCGTACCTGCACCTACGAGCAATTTGCAGACGGATATCAACATACCAGGGAGGCAGGTACGGTAGTGAGATATTTGCACGATTTTCACCGATGAAGGCAATCCATCCGACGAGCAGGCACGAATTGAAACAGGAATGACGAATACCTAGAATAGTATGTAATGAGATCGATAATCGACATTGCGTGGTCCTGCCCTTGAGCGTTTGGACACGAGATTTGCACCTTCCTATATCGTCTAACACCGAGACACAATCTCGCAACCCTGGAAATATGCTGTCATGTATTCCATAGCACCCTGGTAGTGCTTCACATGTGAATTCAGGTACAAACATTCTTCGCAGCCGACGATGACCTCTTTTCTGTAGTGTGTTTTTGTCTTGAAACATTTAACGAATTTCTGAAACTATTGATTGAGATTGTGAAAACTAAGGAAGATGACAATTTCATGCCAAAACTGTGTAGTAATTGTGAGGAAACGCATGACTGCCTTTACTCACAGGATTCGATAAGCACCCTGAAGATGAGTTGCTCAGCTTCGTGTCTTACCTGCTAGAGGATAATGAGTGCGTTAACATCGAGCAATTCAATTCTCCAAACTTCTGAAATTTTTTCAGCGCAAAATTCAAGCCCGCATTTGCATCAGGCACATCCCAAGATTGTGAACTCATCGACAGTATTACCCTTATCCAATATCTAGGGCCAGAGACGAAAAAAATGCCAGCGTAAGGATATTACAATTAGAAGACTTCTAAGCTCACCTCGCTCTCAGGTCCCGCTGGAGAGAAACACCAATGATGAGCAGCAGCGAAATTCACTTTTGACCGACGAATGGTCCTGACCAGCTCACAGTACCTGCGTGTCTCCGAGCCAAAGAGAATTAGGAAAATATGATTTTCTGGCTGAAACTTTGATCATCGCTCCGAACATGACCGGATCAGCTAGAAGTGGTATGGGGGCCCGCCTTCACTTGAACTTGGCACCTGAATTGTACATACTCTGTTTAGATTGATGCGTAGAAAGGTAGATGCAGGCAGCCATCTTATATTCAACAGTTGGTGAACACCTATACGGCATTTGGTAATCTTCCCAGTCCTTAATACCTCGATTGATTTCATGAATTGTTATAGTACACCCAGTCTAACTCAGTTTCAGGACATGTGAAGTACATACAAGTATGCTCAAGTGCTGAGATGAACTCCAGAAATATCAAGATATCATCTCTGAATACCAAGCTTTGGCTCGCTGATGGTAGGAAAAGCCAGCTACTTCTTTGTGAGTCAAATTTAGAAGTCTTTCCCTGAAAGCTCATTTGAACTAGCGCTATGATACAAATCTCACGAAAGGGAATTACAGTAGCAGCAATTGCTTGCCTGCTACTCAATCTCGCGTCCCATACTATCATGGCCTATATCTATACTTTCCCTTGGCTGATGTTGTGCCGAGAAACGTTTGAGCTACCTTGAATAAGCGAGTGGTTTAAGCGAACACGCAAATAAAGTACTTTCGTACCTTTTGTACCACATGAGCCCTCTTTACACTTGAGCACGTGAATCAGACGGTCAGATTGGTATTGCAGATCGAATAGACTCTTGGTCTCGTATCGCCATAAAATGCTCGAATGCCTGCCTAATTACCAGTTAAGTGTAAGGTCTAGTTAGGTCTATAACTGTTACGCACCAGTTTAGGCAAATCCGTGTTCCATAAAGCTAAAACTGCTTAGTTAATACTTGAGGCCCTATTCGGCTTGAATCAACGTGATATTCTAAAGCTTCGGAAAATGTGTAAGAACCTAACGTTGGCGGCTTCCTGGAATATCACACCATATGCATGTGTAAATGCCTCCACCAGCAAAGCCCCGAGCCAGTCTCGATTAAGGGAAGAGCTTCCTGATTCATCGGAAGCCGGTATAATTTTTATCTCTTCGGCATTCCTGTATGGGCTTTAAAATTCGGGGTGCTAGAGCCGCTGCCATACCTTCAAACTCTTGAATGGAGGCTTAGCTATTGTAACCTCCTCAATCCGCTCTCAAACATCCGGAACGTTTACTTCTCCAATAACAACCTTCAAAATATCTGGTAAAATCTTTGTAGCATCTCCCTGGAAAAGGAAGTCTCCGTTCCTCAAATTGCTAGCTGCACCCAACTCACCTCCCATTCCTTCCATGTTGACAACCACAACACGAGCTCCGCGCCGCCTTGCCTGATCCACATATCCAGCAGCAGGATACACAGTAGCAGTCGTCCCAATGACCAGAATCAAGTCAATCTTGCCTTTGTTAATCCAAGCGTCCATTTCAGTGAGAGTGTCCTCTGGAAGTGCTTCTCCAAACCAGACCACTCCTGGGCGTAGAAGGCCAGTCTTGCACTCAGGACACTTGGGAAGCTCGTCTGGGTTGATCGTGTTGGTATTGACATTCGGGTCCAGGTATGCTGCTCGAGCCTTGATAGTGTTGGCCGAAGCTGCTAGACGCTCGTCTTCAGCGGTATCGATTTGGAGGATGGGATGAAATGGATCATCATAGTTATTTTGTTCAATGCGTGAGCAGTTGAAGCATTTGATGTCGAAGAGTGAGCCATGCAGGAGCTTCAATTGGTCTCTAGGGTGGTTGGCTCTCTGAGATAGACCTATGGATTGTTAGAGAGTTTTGGTTCTCATGTTTACACTGTTCAGAGATACTGATATTATTGTGCGACCGAAATACACAATGCCATGCCATTTGTCTTGTCGAAAAGTGACTTACCATCTACATTCTGAGTCAGCGTGATGAAGTCCGGCATCTTCTTAGATAGCTCAACCAGCGCATAGTGACCGGCATTAGGTTTCGCCTGCAGGGCCATGTGTCTTCTCATAGAATAGAAAAGCCAGACTAAGCCCGGATCTCTCGCAAAAGCTTCAGGTGTTGCAAGTGTCGTAGCTTGATGATTCCGCCACATCCCGCCAGCACCTCTAAATGTCCCCAGGCCTGAAGCTGCCGATAATCCAGCCCCACACAGCGCTAGTATCCGCTTTGAACCTTTAAGGACATCGCTGAACTCTTGAACATCACTGCTGGGTCCGAACGACGATTCAGGCACGGTAATCGTCATTGTTCGTAATTGCTTGAGAGTCTCAATTTTTTGGATGATGGTCATAGAATTTCGCTGCAGAAGGCTTGAGATGCGATGCATGCTTTTTGAAGGCAGAATGTTGTTAGTATGCTGGGGCGGGCTGTTGCTTTGTGCGCTGGTGGAAATGAAATCACGATTGGATCACATGACTTGTACTGTATCCCAGAATTCGAGGTTCAGATGTCCGCGCTTAATGTTCTGGATGCGATGCTTCGAGGAATTTTATAAGATCCTGAGTATGTCTTGAGTCCGTACGTAGAAATAAGGAGAGGTAGAGGGATTGTCCGGACCTCTTCGCCTCAGTCCACTTCTAATCTAGCTCCAATAATGCTCCAGTAAGCTAATTTTGGAACCGGAGAGCGTCCTTTGTCGACTACAAGACTGGTGGGATCTGAGACCTCTGTTTAAACATTGAGAGAGACTTTCTGAATCCGGGAACGATAGCCTTCTACTTTACACGATTCGGCTCTATAATTTCCGATGGAAGGTAACTCTTGAAGGCTTATTTAATTGGGCAACACGAAATTAACAAAACAAAGCGAAGATCTCTAGCTGTATTAGTTCGTTTTTCATATTTGTCTATCTATAAATACCATCATCCATCATTATCATAATCATTGGTGAACCAAATGCCGAAGGGAAACTGGTATAAACAATCTTGAATCGCTCAGTATTGCTACTCGCCGGGCAGAACAATTTCAAAAAGTGGACAATTATCGATCGTAACTGTCTTTGCGGCTTCGATGATGACTTCTGTGGCTTCTTCGACTTCTTCCACCATCACTATCATCGTCGCTCCTAAATTTGTCATCCCATCTTTCTTGTTTTTTCGCCGTCGCTTTCTTACCATCCTGCCACTTATCAACAACCGCGTTAACTGCTAGGCCACCGACCGTCGCGCCAAGCAAGGTCAAGATAGAATTTGGGTCATTCTTGGGCCCTTTTTTTCGATATCCAACTTGCGCCTTCTGGGCTGCCCATCCTCCGACCATAGCTCCCACAGCTCCACCTGTCAATCCAACCGTACTAGCCGTAAAGACGTTGTTCATGTCTTCCTTCAATTTGTAGCGATGAGCTACATCCTTTGCTTTGTCGCTGACCCGATCAACTGTATCTGAGCCAGAGCCATTGCCGTGCCGACGAGACCGAGATATTTGCTGGTCATAGCTGTAATCGTTCCTCCTATCTCTAGGGCCGTGGTATGAGCTACTCCTTCTAGTAACAGCTTTTGGCCGGCGAGGTCTCCGATACGAGTCGGAATGATAATCGTCGTCGTTGTAGCAATCTACATCCCGGCCTCTATTCATCGCCATATGAGGGACGCCAGCAGATGGTTGAGGTGTGTAGTATGAGGTTGCAGAGGCAGGAGGCGGCGATGGCATATATTCAGGCCTGGGGTGAGGAGGATCGTGACTGTAATATGGCGGGGAGCTGTATACTGAATCTGGCGGCATGTACGAGTAGCCTGGTTCTGTTGCGGGAAGGTTCCTATAATCTGAAGATCCTCGATGGGACGTTGATCGATGGTCTATCTCTTTTTCTGAATCCGATTCGTAGTTTGAACGGGTGTCTGTCGAATTCTTGCGACTCTTCTGACCACGATGGAGGTGGAGGTTCTTCGGGTTGTAGGTATCGGAATGTAGCGCCTTGTCTGGCAGCTTATGAAAATGCTTGTCTATCATTTTGTCGGCTCCCTCCAACCCCAATTCGACAAACTCCTCCATGGTTAATCCGAATACCCGCAACAGATGACGTGAAGCGCAGCCAAGAAAGCTGAATGATAGAGCAGTGTGGCTCTAGTGCAAGGTCCGAATGTGCTTCCAAGACTTGTTGTTATGCGCGCAGATGATTCTTTTTTTTTTTGCAGGAATCGAGAATGTTCGACGTCAACGTTGCAGAACTTCTCTGTCTAACGGAGACTTGGTGATTCTAGGGATATGACTTCTTCTTTGCGAGTTGGAGTGAACCTACTTTAAGAGAGATACACACCGCGATTCTTATGGGCCACCTATAAGAGTGCGATTAGACCTCCTGCCCGCCCACGAGCTGCGAATTCAAGCATGGAAGTTCGAGATTTCTTGGCCTTCGTCATCGTGCATAAAAGATGGCTAGTGAGAGAGAGAATAAGCGAGTCTATTTCTGTACGAAAGTCCTATCGTACTGTATGTACGCACCTACCAGATAGATACCTAGTCCGTACGTGGATAGTTACCATTATTCCAACGATTGCTGGGGATGGTTTGGCAGGAACTAAGAAGAAAGTCGCTGTGCAGATCTTCAAGAATAGAAAGAAATCTGATAGGAACAAGCTGCTTCTTTTCCCGCCGAAGCTGTTCATGCAGGTGCATCAGTGTCAGGATATCGGAATGTTTATTTTGGCCGGAGTCCCCACATATCAGCAAGCGAGGCTTCTGATCGGGAAAGGCTAGCGCATTTCTCGAAATGCCATGGCGTCAACTGCAGATCATGAACCCCCTGGATGGAAGCATATACTTTACTCGAAAGTCAACAAGTAATCGTACTTGTAGCCTTCACTCCTACACTTTCGCTTTCCCGCGCCACTTTCCTACGCCCTTTCGAATTCCATTCGTTGGAGGACCAATACTCATGGCATTTGGACGAGTTCTGTTGGCATGTGCAGCTTCGGTGACTTTTGCCAGCATCGTGATGGCGCATGGAGGGGCACATCAAAAGCCATTAGTGGTTGATCCGGACGCGGATTGGGCCACAAGACATATGGCTGGTAAGACTGCTATTCACTTCTGGTGATGCATCATTGATCCCCCAGTAGAGGAGCATCACATTGGCGACTTCGACGCGCCCTCATTCTTCTCCCTTCATGATTATGACGATAACGGATACTGGGACGCTCGGGAAATTTTGAAGACGTACGGAATGGAAGACCCGACCGCAAAAGACGTGACCCAGGACAAGAAAGCCGAAATACTGCGAGAAGTTTTGAAGTTGACGGATACGAACAATAACGGTTTGGTGGAGCGAGACGAATGGACGGCTTTTACACAAGAGAGGAAAGGAACCTTGCCGGATTTTGGGACGGGTCCGGGGCATCATTGGGATATGGAGACTGAATATGAAATCCATCATTGGGAAAAGTACGTTGGATTCTTGACATAGTGGAGGGCGAGCTAACTGCTATCAGATACCACGATGAAAATACGAAGGAGGAAGACTTGATACACCCAGAGGATATTGAGCATTTCAGGAAACACGACGAGTTGGAAGACGAAGCAGAGCGAGTCGCGGCACTGGATAAGATGTCAATTGTGGAGCAGAACATACCTGCGAAGTTCAGGAAAGAGTAATATGTGGAAATACATAACACATTTCGGATCCAGGCATCACATTTGCCGTGACAGTTTGCTAGACCAGATAAGACGGTAGGTCACAATCTATCATGCAGTCGTCGGTAAGGGTGTGATAAAGCACCTTGCGCCACTCCACATTTGTTTACAGGCTTTTACTTTGCCTTGCGGCATGTTGCCACGACGTTTGAATCTGACACTTTCCACCTCAGAGGCTTTCTCGCCTCAAATTCGGCATTTACCTATACAATGGCGGTGCGCGCGCATTCCGAGTAGCCATTCCCATGCGGCAAGCCATGCTTGTGCGATATCTCAATAGGCGATCATTCCTTGGAACATTCCAGCTTCTGCAACGTAAGATTATAGTTAACCTAAGATGATTTGGCAGGGCATTGAAAAGTCCAAAGGAAAATATAGCCTAAAAATGTACATTGGCCCTACCGGTTTTTATAACCTTGTAGGAGAAAAGAACCTCAACATGATATTCCACAACTCCTAAAAGCTGAGCAAAGATTGTGCATCCCAAAATGGGACTCCAAAACTGCGGCATGGAACCTGGGGAGAGATCATTTCTAGCTTAGGATATATCTGGAACAGGGAGAAGCCCTATCAAAAATATTCCAGGTGAAAACGGATTTGGTAGAAGACTCGCGGCATAGGGACTGCTCACCTTGCAAGTGGCTCATCGGTGACTAACCTCACCAAGAAGTTTACAGAATGCTTCATTCAGAAAGCGAGCAAGCAAGCCAAGACAAGACTTTGAATGTTCCTCTTCACGTCTATCTCAAATGATTGATGGCCACTAGCTCGTTGACTTCTTGCATAGTTCTCAAGATGTACAAACTCAGCCCAGATTTCAATCAAATCTACTGCAACTATGACGATGCTTTCCTATTGATGGTAAATTAACATGCCGAAAGTCGTGAACTGGAAGGGACATTCAGCAAGAGACAGGATGCTTGCTGCCACCAAGCAATGGATTAATTCAGCTGGAACAAATCTGAAATAGAAAGTGGCGAATGAAGATTGGGAACCACATTTTGGCTCTCGATTTATCTTCGCTAAAAGCATGGGAGATGTTGGCATCAGTGAAGATGGACAACCTTCGGCTTTACTGCCCTTCCTGTGGGCCATCAGCTCAAATTCCATCCCTTGTGCCATCTGGATGGGTTCGAGTGTCTGCAGCGACCAGGTCTTATCGGTCGTCTGGAGAGATGAGTTTTAGGCTTCAGCGATCGTGGACCGGAACAGGGAGCTAACAGTCGATGTTCTGGAACCTACCAGTCAAAATCCTCTTACTCCCGAATACTTTGGGTGCTCAATTCACGCGTTCGAGCTCAAACACCGTCGATTGGCAGGCGATCCAAGAATCAGAATGTGATGATCACATTCTGAAGAAGGGCAGCTATATTATTCTCCCTTCATGTATTAAGTCAGGGCCTCGTCTGTAAGAGCAGTTTCTTACAGTGTAATCTCCTAGCCTGGCTAGTTTTAGAGTTGAGATACTTCTTACTTCCGATATACTCTTGTATACTCCCAAACTTCATTCAAAGAAGTGAGTTAGCTCCGAGAACCTAAGGAATAGAGGATGTGGATAGTCATCCTGCAAACAAATTCTGGCTGCATAGGCTCATCGAGATGCCGTAGATGAGAGCCTCAGATCTGGACGGGTACACGCAGTTCAAATTGGCTATGAAGTCAGGAGAAATTTTTCGTAAGTCCCAAGCTTCTGATTCCTCAGGACACACTGGCATGGCTATGTACAGCTTATGGAGACGGATAATTGCGACGGATGATCGATATGTACAGGTCGATTTTCTATGCCAAGTAAGAGATTATGGTTGCAGCTCCTCTCTTGGTGCTCAAATTTCAAGTTGAACTCTGGACTGGATGACGACGAAGGGAAAAATATCTGACAGAGTCGCGAAGCCTGATGAGAGTTTTGCAGAAGCTGGGATTTTATCATCAGATCGGCATCTGATGGTGTACTTAACGAGGAGGAAGTAGAGCAAGGAAAAGGCACGGAGACGAATTCAATAGCAACAGAATCATGTATTCGATCAAGAAAAGGCTTCGACCAAGAACAGGCATGCATTTGGCTGATACATCGTAATCTTTCACTTCACCAGATCTACGAGCTTCCAGCTTTTTGAAAGTTATCTTGTCCATATTCACAAAGACAAAGCGGCTACTCTTGTCAATAGTCACCAAACCCTGGAAAATCTACCGGCCGGATGGATTTTGTACATGTCGATCTCATGGTTGATTCTCACCTCAATTTCTTCTGCAAGATTATGAGCGTATCTCCCAGCTTTATTCACTCTACAATTCGTGAGACTGCGCTAGGGTTTGTCTTTCTTCATATAGACACATCCTGGGTTCTTCAAAGGAAGTCCAAAGTCTCGGGTTTTCACGACTTCCGATCCTCCATATCTTCGAGCAGTACTCATTTGATATCAGCCCCTGAAATTAACTATGGTTCCATTATAATAGGTTAACACTTCTGCCCGAAGGTAGGTCAACTCAAAGGCTACTTCCTAAGCATGATGCTGGACAGAATTGGTTGCAGAATTCTTATCTCTACATCAACACGACGATATTCACTTCTCGATTCACACGACTCGTCAAGTTTTCTTCAAAGGTCAGGCAACTAGCTTCCTGGCACAAGAGCTACTTAATCTACCTCTCACCGTATCCCTTTCTTCAACAAATACAATTTACCTCGATAACTACTAACCTCGTATCATCACGCCACATATCTCACTAGAGAGGCCTTAGCTTTAGCAGAGTTGACAAGAGCCTCCCATACTCATAATTTGCAGGGCTCACCAGCTGTCATGTGCGATTCAGAGGCCTCCTCTCCAGATATACCTGAGGATGGGCCGCATCAGCCGTCTGGTTCATCTTTGGACTTGGGTACTGGTGAACCAGTCCCGATCAACACACCATCCGAGAGCGATGTCGAAATGATGCCTACTCAGCCCGAACCACACATCAAGAAGGAGATCTATGCAACACCTAGCAGAGTCTCAATTGGACCTTCAGTAACGATCGATCTCACAAAAGATTCCGACGAGACATCTTGCTGTATCGACCTCACAGAAAGTAGCGATGAGAATGATCCTGCAATTCTGACCTCATCAGAGGTTTATGATCCTAAGCCCATCAAAGAGGAGTCCTCCCCGCCCTCAGAGAAGAAGAAAAGGAAACGTATGCATGAAGGTGCCTCGACAAACAGACACGGTGAAGATGACGTCGACCATACAGAACAGAGCGTTGAAGATGATGAAGAAGTCTCGACCCCTTCAGACATCACGGGCCGTAAGGCTGTTGATAGGTTGTCTTCACAGAATGAAATTTAGTCATGATTTTGACTTGCCAAACATAAAAAACGATGCTTTAGATCGTAAATATATCGACCCCACAGAGTGCGGCGATGATTACGGCGATGATTACAGCGGTGCAGATGACGATGAATTCCCGGCCCCTTCAGAGATTGTTAATCGGGAGGTCATCAAAGAAGAGCCACCAAGCCCACCAGAAATTCAATCGTTACTGATACCTAAAGACGATTCGGGCAATGTAGATTACAGCCTCTTTCTTGATAAGGGCACAACTACGCTGTGACGGAGGATGAAGACGAATATTCGGACATACAGGAAAGCCTGGCAATGCAAAATTCGAAGAAGAGAAAGCAACGTGCACCTAGGGCCAGGACTGCACGAGAATATCACCAAGCTCCCAAGGACAAATTATCAATCACACAACGTCGCAGCAACATCTGGAAGAAGCAGCGTCTCGATAAGATCGAAGAGGCTACGAAGAAACACATCGCATCGAAGAAGCATACGAAGATTCCCAGAGCTCATGCAAAGGATTTTGATGCCGGGCATTTTTTCGATGACCTTCTCGGAAGTGGAGACCCCACAAGTGGTGATGACCTTGACGATGGTCTTCAGTTGCGTGGCAATACAAGAGATGGAGTTTGGAAAGATCTTCAGGCTAAGTACCCCCACACTCACACAAAAGAAATGAAGGCAGAAAACAGTAAACTGGTTAGAGAAGCTGCTACTTTGTGATACAAAAAAGTGAAAAGAATGAAGCATGGGTGGCTTCTGCGAGGGATGAAGAGTTGTGAGTTACTTCTATACATTTGCCTTGACAAGTTCTTGCGCACTAAATCAGATTTCATAGTATTGCGAAACCACCAACTGTCATGTGTGGCATGGATGGTCAAGCGTCAAGCGAGAGTGTGCGTCGGAGAAACCGAATGGCGGGATGGTTGCCGATGTTATGGTGTGTCAGAGCATTCCAAAATTCGAGAGTGATTTGGCAGGCTAATCAGATCTGGCGCAGGGTCTGGGAAAAACGGTACAGTGCCTGGGAGTAGGTCAGGTTCCAGCTCCTTCATGATTTGCGTACTGATGGCGCAGCTTATTGTTGCCAATCCCCAGATACCAGACCTCGCAATAACCAAGGCTACCCTTTGGATTGCCCCCGCAAGTCTGGTAAGATCATATCTAGTATCACACTTGCATGGTATTGCTGACAACATATCCTAGAAAGGTCAGACTTGGCTAGAGCTCAATAAGCATACCTCAGATCTCGGCGATACCTCCATGGTATACGAAAGCAAACGTATGGATAATTCAATGTCGAGAATGAGCAAGTCTGACGTAGTCATCACGACTTACGGAGAATTGGTCAAGAGCCTTCCGCAGCCAGATCCTGATACTATCAGGCGTTGGAAGAAAGAAAATTAAGATATCGGAGACATGACTCTCCAGTGGACAAAGGAAAACATGGAGGGCGCTGGCATGCTTCATCAAGTTCAATGGTATAGAGTAAGTCGAAATGGGCAGTAATACTAGCAATACACTGACTCATTCCTTGAAGATTATCATCGATGAATGTGTAAGTTAGCTGAGTCACTTGGGTACCGCAAAACGCTTATCATCAGAAGCATCATATCAAGAATCCTGAGACTCGATTGTTTCGAGCCGCTCTGTTCCTCACTGGAGAATGTCGATGGCTTCTCAGCGGAGTAAGTTTCCAAGCAACAATATCGAGAAAAATCCAACAGACTCAACAGACGCCTGTCATGAATCGCTACGAAGGTAACCAACCCATTTTGTATACCATGAATACCCTAGAGGCTGATTTTATAGAATTTCATCCCATGTTACGCTTTGTGGAAGAACCGTTCACCAAAGATCTTTCCCTTCAACAGTCAGTACCAGAGATAATTTTCAGTAACTATTGCGTACTGAACTTGAACAGTTTCAGAGAAGATATTGCGATGTTTCCGATGTACGTACTCTTCGAATGTCTCAATTTGAAAATGTATTTGCTGACGTTCAAATAGATTGGAAGCTGCCGTGCATTGACCATCGTGTTGACCGGGATCATCTTGCGGTCTCCAAAATCTGTACCTTACCGAATCGTCTAACTTTCCCAATAGTCGAACACTCAAGGAAAAGATTTTGGGTTTCCCGATCATCAAGCTTAAGCCCACCCATCGAGAGATACGCGAAGTAAAACGTTATCTTCCAGAGAGACTACTTTACAGGATCATCCATGACAGATTTCGAGAGCTACTGAATCAAAGCTTCGAGGATGGTGATGAGCAGAAGCATTTAAACTCCCCGTTAGCACAGCTGACACGTCTGAGACAGTAGGTATTGCCCTTGACGCTTGACCGCAGCTATCACTGACTCTACCAGATTGATTGCGAGTCCTGATCTCATTGCTCGGCAAATAATGGTCTGTGTGGACCTTTCTTGCTGTGTTCTCTACTCACCGTATCTAGGTTGTTTTGGGTTCGAAGGGAATGAGAGCATTCATGAAAAAGCTGAAAGACACCAGATTTGCGGCGAAAGCAAAACCCCAACGTCGTATCCTTGAAGCACGTAAGCATAATCCTAACAATCCCTTTCTCTAATGGGCAATCTCTCATGATAATTACCGTGGATCAGGATTGAAAAGATGGCTAGTCGCGAAAAAGGCAGATGCATACCAAGCAGTCACAGAAGAAGATATATGTGCGGTATGCAAGCAGCCCGATGAGCATTTGTTCGTTCTGAAAAAATGTGGCTGCATACTTTGTGGAGGATGCATTGGTAATAATCACGATTTTGACGTCCATGACAATGGTGATGAGGTCAGTTCTCATAATTTCCCATATTTCATTAGCTCCGTGCTAATATCATAAAGCGTGGCCAATGTCCCAGCTGCCAAAGATCTTATATCGTGGGATCCGGCATCAGGCAACACGCATCGATCGAGGTCCCTAATAAGGATAAGTCGAAACATAAAGCCCGTAGGGAAGTACGGAAAGGGAAAGATGCCAGAGGTTTTCGTCCAACATTGTCTCCCGAACAGAAATGGCCTCTGGAGTGGCTGAAAGACTATGACGAGGACAGTGATGAGGAGGTACTGGCAACTGCTAAGTCGCGAGGAACCGTCCTGCAAACCAAAGTATGGCTCAAAGAGGCCCCGCTGGACAAGATCGTTGTCTTCACACAGTTTAGATTCTTTGCAATCTTGGTTGGAATTATGCTGGAGTTGAAGAAAGTGAAGTTCATTTATTATACCGTGAGTCACTTCTCAAACAATATTGTTGACAGCGGAATACTAATTCTAGATCAGGGAGATATGCCCAATACTGACAGAAGCGACGCTGTAAAACATGTGGAAGGAGATCCTACTATTCAGGTCATGATTGCCGGCCTAAAATGTGGAGGAACGGGTCTAAATTTTCAGTTCGCGAATCGAGGAATCATAACGTGAGTGCTTACAAATGTCTGTTGTAAACTACCAACTAATAAATACAGCGACATCTGGTGGAATACGTGCATGTAAGTAATCATAAACAATATATGATATGTACGATACTGATACTGTTTCAGTGATGAACAAGCACTCGGCCGATTTCAAAGGTTAGGACAACTGAAACGCGTACACTTCGTGAGAATTGTTGTTACCAGGACAGTGGATAGCAAACTCATCAAATGTGAGATTCGGAATCCTTACCCATGGCTTTGGATTCTGCTGACTTGCGGTGAAGTACAAGATAAGAAGAAGAAAAACATCGCGAACGTTATTCAGGACCATGACCTTGATGAGGCCGAGCTTGCAGATGTTCTAGGATACTTGGATGGAGGTATGGAGAGCTTCTAAGCCATCTTCCGGCAACACTAACATCCTTTAGACTTGGACGAGGAGCCTGATACCAGCGACGATGAAGGCGATGACGTCTATGGCGACGATGGATTTTGAATATCATCAGATGCGCTTTCCGCTATCGATAGCTGAGTGGAAGAGGTACGTCGCATATTTCTTTTGGGCTGGGCTGCTTCTTTGCGGGCAAAATTATACATGCAGACTCTGTTCATTACGCCAAAGATTTCTCTGGAGTTTCTTCCGATACACTTATAAGCATGGACTAAACTTGCCTGTTTTCGTAGGCATACTGCGCTGTTTTCTGCAACTGATTCCTCAGTTTTCACCAACCAAACATCCTTAGACCAGGATCGTAACCGGCACTCTTTTCATGATCCTTTGCGATCACTCAGCAAAATAAACAAGAAGCGACATCCCGGGGAAGCGACTGCTTGTCTGAGGGCGTTGACATTTCGTTCAAGTCTCTGCAGTCAACCCCTAAATGGAGCGCTGAGAAGCTGCAAATCATAGCTCATTTCCCGTCGAGAATATCCCGAGGATAAATTTCAGACGAGCCTGGCTTTCGACATCATGAAATATAATTTTAGCATAGCGAGCCGTCCCTAGGAGAGGATCAATAAATTTCCAATTCATTTTGATTTCAGAAATAAATGCCTGCCTGGTGGTCTGTTACCTTGCGAAAGTTGAGTAACCGATATGTGCTCACGACAAATTGGAGCACCACATTACATCAGTACATCCGAGGGTGGTCCGAATTGTGTCTGGTAGAGCGAGTCCAGACTTTGTTGACTTTCCTTGGAAAATCTTGGCACTATCTCGCTTAATCACATGCAGGAATGGATCAGTCATTCTTGGTGCATTGCTAATAATCTATACAATATCATGGAAGAAAACCAATACGGCGTACGTGTTGGTGTTATTACTGCCCTTGATACGTTTTAAACGGCACGGGGTTTCTATTAGAATAGGAAAGGGAGTGGTTCTGCTACCTTGGCATTGTCGGGCATCGGGCCGCATAAATGTGCAACATAGAGGCAGGAAATTCGTAGTTTCAGTACTTAGATGGAGTACACCTCCCAGGCAGATGTCTGCGCTATCAATGCGCTCTTTTCTCAACCCAAATCCTCGGTATTCTAGACAATCAGCCGCGCAAGACAAGAGCGGAAACCTTCACTACTGAAATGCCTTCCGGCGCAGGTTGCCCATTGCGCTATCTTCCCGTCTGCTCAACAGCATGACTTTCAAAAAAAGGAAAGACCATCCCGCGGGTAGACTTTGACCAATGCCTGTACTTCTCCTGTGACCCAACGCGTCGTCAATGCGACAAATGCACTCTACACCGACCGAGACATCGCTCATCAGAGAGATGCTGATGGAACAGATCGGTCTCGCATAGTGGATGGTCCGTTGTTTAATTGCTTCAACTCGAATACCAGGAGCTTGCTACCGCATCGACCGCCAAGAAGGTTCCTGTGTTGCCATGACATATTGCGATCGGTATTCCGGGGGGTGGGCGTCCTGCTGCGACTGTGAATTTGGACTCCGTCCCATGTACGCATCTTCGACTCTACGAGAGTAATTGAGCGGCTGTAGTGGTTCCTCATATATAATTTGATGACCACCAGGACCAGATGGGTAGTTCATGTAGGCTCCTTGACCTGAGCCCAGTAGCTGGTATTGGTGAGGGTTGGGAAGTATGTATTGCATTGGCTGGCTGTTGACATCTGACTGCCCAGGCGGCGAAAGAGGATCAAGTCGCTCTTTTCTCGTGGAGTCAGTCAGGATTTCATCTTGCGGCTGTTCTGGTTGTGATACTGCAGAAATGGACGCGAGTTTTGATGAGGCTTCGTCCACAGGGGATGCTGGTGGAGTAAAAGTCTTCCTCTTAGATCGTTTTGTGACCTTTGACTGGCTTTTAGTCCGGGGTTTGGGCCTTCTGATGCTGGCGTAAGACCCTACGGGCATCGGTGGAGTAGTGACAACGAAGTTCGAATTGTTCTCCATTCCGAATGTTCCAGCAGAAGCATCAGAGAGTACTTGAATTTGATCAGCCATTAGAATTTAAGGTAGATAGCAAGACATGAACACACTGTCATTCATCGCAATAACCTCAGCCACTCTACCACACTGACAAGTGTTGAGATTGTGACCGCAGGTCTCTAGCGGACGGCCAGGCTTTCGAACCTCGATCAAGATTCTGTCCGTGTGTGCACAGGAACTTGCACGATGACCACGAATACATGGCTCGCTGTTAGAAGTTAGTATGTGGGAGGTAGTAGGAAGAGTCCGATCGATATAACAGGCTTCTTTTGAGGAAATGAAGATGTTGTACCAGGAGTACTTGCAACCATTGATGAGAGGCATGTCGAACGAAAAGTGGCGAGCTAGTGGTTCAACTGTTCAAGCTTTGACAATCCTGTTGAAAACAATGTCGAAGACTCCCGAGGCGCAGAGAAAGATGGTTCTGAAGACAATTATTGGAGTTATCAGATCTGGTAAGGCTGGCTTGGCTGTCTGTAGTTCATTCGAATAGTTGGATCAAGCCACCATAAACGGCCGCACCTTTATACATTCGTTACCGTTACCCAATCAACATTAGTACTGCAATAGAAAGTTGAGGTTTCTGCCAAGCTTCAAGAGCAAGTTTCCAGCCACCCCCAAGGAAATCTGCTCATAGAGGGGTTACATCGTGATTTGTGAGGCGAGGTTGGCTCCACTGCGCTGATTTGAGCTGGTTTTGATATCGCGACCCAACATCCGAAAATATCCTCGTACACATTGGCGGGTAGAAGAAGGATTGTTACAAACCTAGATTAAATGATATATTTATTTCGTTGTTGTTGTTGTTGGCTCGCTCGTATTGGTCCAATAGGGAAGATTCCATAATTCCACTTAGGTCAGCAATTTCAACATGCATGCTTGAAAGTCGTCCCACGCGCAGGTCAAAATGCCATGCATGATCCTCAGAACACCCATTCTCGGATAGAGCATCCCCATGTCTCCAGATGGCACAACAGTGGGGGAGCATTGCCTTGTATCCCTTTGAAGTCTCATTTCAAGTGATTGAAGCCTTCTTAAGCCACAAATCTCTGAACGCAACTCACGTAGAACAACCTGTCAGAGAACCAGAACAATCCGAAGTGTAACTAACATGCAGATAGACGGAAATTTACACAGCTAACATGGTCATCTCGAAGGAAGCCTGGGAGATTCGATATGGTGTTCGAGTGCTTATTTATGTCCGCCACGCCACACCTCCCATTAGCATTCATAGCCAAGGCAGCTCTGGCATTCAGGACGAGAAGAGAGGGGTCCTAGTCCTACAGTGCGTTCGATACCATGAGATAAAACTTTGTTCAGAATCCGAATAACGCAAGAACTGTTGACCGCTCAAGCAGATTATCCAGAAAGGCGCCACGCGACAGTGCAAGGACAAAATCTGTCCACTTGTTCCTGACGCTCAAGCATCTCAGCAAAGTTCTGGTGTAAAGACGCAAATAGTAAGGCTAGCGACCCCCAGGTTGGAGTCGGAGAATCGGAAAGGGATGTCTAAACTTTGATAGGAAAGGAAAGTTGCTTGACATGCTACACGAGTGTACATACTCATGGGATCTGTTACCTCCGAGTTAGGGATATCTCCCATAGGTCAACCGTACCTCCTATTAGCTAATTCTTTCTCCGATTCGTATATCAGAGGAAGTAGGAATATTCGGTCTGAAATCTAGTACTATAGCGCCACTGCTGTTGCTTTCTATACTTTTATACGTAAGATAAATCAATCTAATATCAATTATCAATTATCAATTATCAATTATCAGATATTGATAACTATTATTTACACTCCATAGCCGTAATCGCATAACTACACTTGTAATCATAGCATTATCATTAGAGTAGCTTGCTAGGAGGCTAGGCTTACGCGACTACCTGTAAAGTGATACATCGTTAGGAAGCTCTAAAGATAGGAGCAAATAGATAAGATTAAATAAGGCAAACCTAAATTACAATATCTTTCTACGACTTGTGAGGAATTTAATATATAGAGGCATTCCGGCGTCTAGAAGTCAAAATCTCGCAATCTTAGTCCCAGAAGGATTTTTCCTCTATACTTTGACACTGTTACAAATCTTGATACTACTTACTTTATGTTATACTCTAAGCAAGATCCAAATTCTATTCTCCTTTTCGCAAACTAGCCTATATCAATTACATTATTATCACTCGAAGTTTTACTGAAATTAGTAGTCGTTCTAAACTTTTAAAGTGGTGAAATTTCTATATATCACATAAGACCATCCCTCAACTGGAGCCTCCGATTCGTTTTAACCGAAACCACTGGCCAATAGGAGCTCCTATTAGCCAATGGGAGATATCCCTGAATCGGAGGTAACAGATCAGATGTAAAGGATTTCTGGAGGCGTCAATTGATTCGCGTAGAGGTGTGTTCGTAGTGTTGGATTTGAGTTGAAATGTTGAACTTCAATTTCTTACTGAAGAGCATTTCTGGTGGAGTCTGAGAACTCATATGAGAGAACAGGATAAGAATCATCAGCAAAGGAGTGGCCTCCAGAATTTCTAGAAAGATCGTGAGATATGTTGGCATTTTCAGACAGGTAGCAGGGAGAAAAAGTCTTTATTCTGCATAGCAGAACTCTGAAGACTGTAGTTGACCTGATAGGACTAAGGCTCGTCAGTCATACTTGACTTACAAAGGAGTACTCGTGTGAAGTACAACACACCTTACAGACATCTGAAGGACTTAATACTGTGATTGTAGCTTGAGACTTGAGACGAAGCTGAGACTATATTCATACCAAAACTATGGATTGTAGTTTCCAGAATGTTCCAATATTTCAAGGACCATCTAGCTTGGAGTAATCCAATAAAACGAGATACATGGTAACAAAGTGCGGAGAACATTTGAGCATATTGTCGGTCGTGCATCGATATCTTGGATACGGAAGAAATGATACATCCGTGATTGCTTTATTGAAGATTCATGCATAGGGTTACCTGGAAGATGTTCTAGTTTGTCCAGCAATTACTTGCCCTGACGACAACAACTTACACCTGTGTCGTTATGGCCAACATTTATCACTGAAGCTATTCACAAAAAGCTTACGAAGTTACAAGGCACTCTTTATTCGTTCCTCCCCGTCCTGTAATGTTATCCTAGTGGGTCTGCAATAATAGAAATAATCGAGACTTATTTATATCGACGTACGGTTTGAGATATGCCTAGGGGACTTAGAAAGCGCTAATCCTTCAACCTACCCTTTCGCAAATACAGAATTCTCCACAGAGATCATATCACATTCATCGGCGAGTCAGTCGACTAGGTCTTCGGTTACCTACCTAGGTCGCTTGGCTCCCTTGCAGGAAGTCTGTATCTCGCTTCAAAGCTCCCTTCTCACAATGTGCTCCGCCTATCAAGCGCGGGGGTTTGAGCTCTTTTGAGGCTGACCTTCGTGGTCAACAGCACATGCTAACGGTTCGATCGAGTAAACATACTCCAAAGATCACTTATATTCAACAGAGGCGCCATCTGAGTTGCTTTATCCTCCTTTAACAGGTAGATGCTTGCTTAGCTAAGTTTACTCTTGAACTCCATAACTCACTTCAAGATGGAGATGGGCATGGTGATGCCTGTGATTCCACTTGTTGCTTCGTCCACTACGAGTTCAGTAGCTCAAGCAACACCCGTTGCAGTTCAACATACTCTTACGACAAGCATGGGGATGACGATGGGAGATTCAGGTGGCTGCAAACTATCTGTGAGTGGCCATTTCTTCCGTGCCTGTTTTAAAGCATGAACATATGTGTCTCACCGATGCTGACAACTCCAGATGCTCCTCAACTGGCACACGATAGATGCATGCTTCCTCTCCTCCATTTTTCACATCCGATCCTCCTTCACCTTCTTCCTCGCCTGTGTTGGCGCCTTTCTCCTCGTCATTTGCCTCGAATTCCTGCGTCGCTCGCAGAGAGAATTTGACCGATATCTGCGGAAGAGGAGCGAATTCCTCCAAACGAAGACATATGCCTTACCCGAGGAAGCAGAAGAAAAGCTTTTGGAAACGAGGCTTGATGTAAAGCAAAGAAGGCAAAAGATTGCGCTGGTGATCTCGGAGCAGTTGATGAGAGGCTTGATTCATGTTCTTCAGTTTTCTGTTAGTTATTGTATCATGCTCCTGTTCATGTACAGCAATGGTATGCTTTCCGGAAGTGTCGAATGGATGCGTTGCTGACATCGCGCAGGGTATATCATAATATCTATTCTTCTCGGAGCATTGGTGGGCTTTGCTCTGTTCACTCGGGATACTTCGTACTCATTCCAGGATACCAAGTAAGACATCCATACTCCTGACGACCCAATGTGTACTGACAACAGGTAGTGTAAATGATGAGATGGAACAGTCCTGCTGTTAGAGGAGCCGTGTAATTACTCCAGGACGCGAACGACATACGAAATGATAAAAAGTTGATGGCGTAACAATTGGACGATTGGTTGATTGTTAAACATTGACCCGTTTTGTTCGTCCATAATCTGTCTGAAGACCGGGAATCTCCAGAGTTATGTACATGGGCAATGCTCCGTTGAACCCTGTTGCAACGAGCGGCACACATGACCTGTCCTTCGTACGGCACATGACCGAGGTTTACACGCCTTCTTTGCCCCCAACCCTGACGTTAAATTCATAAATCGTAGAAGTTTGGTTCAAGAAGCTCTGAATCTTGGGTTCAGGACCCTTCCCCATTTACAGATCCACTGACCTTGGCCTCTATGTCAGGCTCGACATTTTCCACAGCAGCACCGTCGCCGTTTGTATTGGGAACCTGTCCACCATATTTGGCTATCCGTTCGGCTTCTTTCCTTTCTTTCAATGCCTCAGTCTCCTTTCTCAACTTTTCCATATTCCAGGCATCATCCTCTCCATCATCGTCGTCCCCTTCGGATTCCTCACCACCACTTGCTTCCCAGTCACCCTTTTCAAACATTGCACGTCCAGTAGCTTCCTTGGCTATTTGTGCTTCAGCTTCAGCTGCCTTCTTGTCCAGGCGTTCTCTCTTCCATTTTGCAAAAGATTCTGGAGTGACAGGTGTAAGAGTTCCAGAAAGCTTATGCCGCTCGGATTCCAGGAAGTCTTCGAGTGTCAGAGTTTTGAGCGGCGACTTATCCATGAGAGCTTTCTCCGCAGCACGCTGCTCTTTCGTTTTGAGTACGAATCTATTACAATTAGTAGAGTAACAACAAAATCAAGAAAAAGATACGGACCCGGGTGGCAGTTTGTGCTGGTACATGCATGTATCCCCTCCATTCGGACACGTCCAGAACCAGCCATATTTGCCTTCTTCTACTGCATCGACGAAAAACTTGCAAACTTTGTCGGTAGTTGTTTTCTGATTACCCTTCTTAGACAAGACCACCTGTCGTAGCTTCTCTTCGTCCCAATCTTCCGAAGTCTCTTTCTTTCTCACCTCTTCTTCGCCCTCCCGAGTATCCTGGTATAAATCTTTTTTCTCACCTTTCCGTTCAACGTTTAGGTCGTGTGAGAACTTGCACTTCCTGCCCTTCTCACAATGGCCCTTTTTGTAGAACTGGCAAAGTACTGTCTTTGGATCTACACCAAAGGCAACCTTTTGGACCTGAATTGGTTTGAAGAGTTCCATCTCCTCCTTCTTCATCTTCTCAAGTGCAGCCTTCTCGCGTTCCTTTTCGGCCTTCTCCGCAGCTTTCTTCTTTTCTTCGGGCGTTCCACCGGCCTTCGCAGACTGTGTCATCCGCTCGATCTCTTTTTGCTTTTGGGCGCCTTTCTTGTTCTTCATTCCAAAAGTTCTGTCCTCGACCAACTTCGTCGCAGAAGGCTTCTTGCCCCCACCCGCCTTCTCGATCTTCTTCGGAGGCATTTCGTGAGTGTATTCGGGTACTGATTATGAGTTTGATAGGGGCGTCTTCCGATTTCAAGTGTTATACTACGTCGAGAGGACTAACATAAGGAGAAAGAACTGTGGTGAAGTTGCTAGCTGATCCAGGTATTGCATTGGAGTCAGAAAATGCAAAACGATCGAATGCGGGTGGGGGAGTCGCTAAATGGTGATGGAAGATGACGCTAGACAGGGGATCTCCATGAGGTACTTGCTGCTCAACCTGGCCTCAAACTCATCGTCGTGCAATTCGATGCTCAGAAAACAGCTTCGCATTCAGCAATTGATGTAAGTGGCACACGTCTTTCCACAGCGTTAAGAAAGTCTGCCTTGTGTTCAGCTCCGATTGCTTTTGTATTCTGACTTTCTTCGCAGCTTCCAAGCACCTTGACGAAGCCATCGACTACGTGTCTCCTTTGCGCCCAGATCACCTACGAATTCCTCGTCGGAAACAGAACAGCTTCACAATGATTTCCGATAATGATCTCTACCGTCTCGCCGTCTTCCTCGGCTCGGCAGCGATGCTCCTTATCGTCCTCTACCATTTCCTCGAAATCAACGCCGTGGAGGAGCCAGAAGTAGACAGCAAGGGCAGACCCATCCCATATGCAGATATCAGAGCTGCGTCAATAGGAAGGTGAATATTCTGTTGAAGGATTGGTAGGGAGTGACAGAGCTGCCTGGGGCGACTAGGAGCCGTGAAAAATACCATGGAGCTGGAGCGGGAGATTTGCTGTAAGAACCTCGAGTCTACAAACCAAAGTATGGAGGCGTTAGGGAATTAATCTGGACCATTTTATGGGATTCACGCTTAAGATTGCGCTCATTGAGTGTTTGGTATGACTATGGAACGCGGTCGATTGCGTGGTTTCGGAGAAGGACAGTAGTCGCGGGCCTGTATTATATCAAGATGTCAACTTCTTCAAAAGTGGTCACTTTCCGTTCCGACTTTTTTTCTTAAGCCTATGTTAATAAGCCCTGAGCCCAGTACAAAATGGCATTATGGAACAAGATATGATACGGAGAACGTAGAACTGTATTCGGACAGGTACAACTTTAGAGATGCATTCGTTAGCGGTGACCTTTTCCCAACGCTATGCTTCAATATGTATATTAATATGATGTATTACGACTCTTAAGGTCGAGCCCTTCATATATTACCACCATTGTCTCCTGCATGGTTAAAACGAACTCACCCTCCGGATTCACGCGAGCAGGCTGGAAATGCCACGTGACTGTGTTCGATGACTCAAATCGAGCTAACGCTAGCTAGCGTTCTTTGTCGCGCTGCCCCTTCCCACTAAGGTTCCTCCCCATTTTCATCCCGGCTGCTCTTTCATCGCTCCTCTCCTCTCGACACAACACAACACCACACCACACTACGCCACACCACAACCATAAACTCCTCTTCTACTTCAAATCACTCTCTCGACTCTTTTCGTAATAAATACCTGCGCGCCTGTCCATCTTCGACCGTCGCACCTTTACTGCCACCTTCGTCAAGTCGCGTCTCGCAGCACAGCCTCAATCCAGTCAAAAGGAATTTCGCAATACAGCGCATCAACTGAGTTAGCCAGCCTCCTCCTACCTCTCGCGCGCCGAAATTCCTTCGACCTTCTATCGATCAACCCTTGACTGCGTTCTACTGATCCTAACGGTTCGATCTCATCAGCTTCTTACCTTCAATACACATACCCAAGACTACTCCCAAAATGTCTGGAAGACTCGACAAGTCGCTCGATGAGATTATCTCAACCCAACGCACATCTTCCGGCCGAGGCCGAACTCGTCGCGGTGCTGGTCGTCGTACCGCCCAAACCAGCAAGCCCGTCGTCGCCGCCCCTGTTGGTGGTGTGAGGAAGTCAACCAGACCCACCAGAGGCCCTATCAAGGTCATTCCAACTGGCCCAGCCAGCTCTGGTGAAGGAAAGGTTCAGGTCAGCGGATTTGTAAGTCCTCCAAGTCCAGCTAGTTGTAAAATCTTGCTAATTCCACATCAGCCAAAGGATATCAGCGAGACCATGATTAAGGTATGTTACCGATGAGGCTTTAAGTCTTTTCGAGTTTCGTCGAAGTATTCTATCCACAACGGGTCTATCATCCACCGACTTGTCGCGAGACTCTGTTTCGGTATTCATTATCCAGTATATATTGGGAAGCCTCATCTAGACCGACTCCTGATCCTCCTTCTGCTCACGATATATCTTGAAGCAGTGGCGTAGTTCAGTTGAGCGTGTCGCAGTCTTGCATAAAGCCTATGATACATCGAGGTAGCCTGGCAAGCACCCGTATCTGAATATGGCGCAGACATGATGATGGCGTTGACCTTGAAAGAGGTTCATCAACTCTTTCAAGAGCTTCGAGACATACATCAAGCAACAGCGAGCGAAGCAGTGGAGCAAAAAGCACAGTATCTCGTTTTATTCTAGCATCTTCTGCACAATCCAATTGAAGGTTGCCTTGAATAGTTGGTGTTTGGCGACCAGTTGGGCTCAAGGGATTTCGGGTCGCAAATCAGTTCAGGATGTGGTGATGAGCAGCAGGGGTACAGGGCGCTGGGATCTTGATGGCTAGCGGTACATATGGGACGAGTTGCTGTGACCTTCCGAGTTTGGAGCCCGGAATGATGCCTCGAGTACCAAATTTTGCATTGCGCGTTGGATTCTGGTGTCCCTGAATACTAATACTCACTGCTCGCTCGCTGTTAACCTTGGAGATTTTTTCGAAGTTATGCGAAAGCTTTTTTTATGGACCTTTCTTTCCTTCCAGGCCTGATGTCGATGCTTACCTTTGCGGTCTCGAGAATTGAATTTATTCAGATCACTAACCACAATTGGACAAATAGGAGTACTTTGGAAAGACCATTGGATCCATCAAGAAGGTCGAAATCTCTTATGGACCTGGAGGCCAGAGCCGTGGCGTTGCCAACATCATATTCCACCGCTTCGACAGTGCCACCAAGGCGGTCTCCACCTGCAATGGTATCCCTGTCGATGGAAAGCCTATCAAGGTGAGAACACTTTCTGGCCTGGACTCACTTTCGCTAACTCTGTCTCAGGTTGAATTGATCCTCGATGGACAACGTGCCAAGGCAATCCCACCACCCAAGGGTCTCAGCGAGCGCATCTCGTGGGTTTTCAGATATTCCACTACGCTTGCCTCAGCTAATGTATGAGTAGTCAACCCAAGTCTCAACCGAAATCTGCTGCTACTACTAAGACTGCTGCTGCAGGTGCAGCACGTGGGGGAAAGGCTGCTCGTGCCCGTGGTGGACGTGGAGGTCGTGCAGCTCGCCCAGCTAAGAAGAATGCTGAGGAGCTTGACGCGGAAATGGTCGACTACTGGCAGACTGGAGCTTCCGCTACAGATGCCGGTGCCGCTGCTGGTGCTGCCCAGCCAGCTACCAATGGTGATGCTACTATGGATGACGAGATCTTGGTAGGTTGAACCATCTTGAAATCAGGAGCATTGCTAATATCCGACAGTAAATACCCGTCGTAGTTCAAGATCTTACATGAGTTCAGCACGGATCGGACCAGGTAGCGCACGGTAGCTGCAAACCCTCCCTTCATGCGTGCGAAGCACTATCACCCTGTTTACTACTTTTTCTGGCTCTTGACTTTAAATTATTCGGGCTTTTCATTAGGGAATGGGAATGGGATGGGAGGGGTGATATCCGATAATGCGTGGTCATCGCTATTTTTCATTACTCTGTACTCAAGGATTTGCACAATAGGCGTTCTTCACCTTTGTTTCGAAATTGAAATGAAACAATGAAACCAAAGACCGCACTCCCGTGAAAACACAAACAAAACATCAGGTAAAGAGCCGTGTGTGACAAAGTGGCCTAAGAACCTAACCCTTTCCTATGAATAATGCTTCATAGGAGCGTGGAGTCAGGCTTGCTCTAAAACTGCCCAGTAATATAACTCGTTAGGCCAGTCCTCTTCTTTGATCCATCACACCTAATATATCGTCATACAAACGCTGTGCTGAAGGTCATGCCAACATTAGGCACATTGGTGGAAGCAGCCGATTGGCTTTGGTCTGTGCAATCAGACCTCAGAGATTCCCCGGAGCAAGGTCTTGGCATCGGAAATATTTATGAAAGTGTGCTGATGTCTTTGTAGCTGAATCTCGGTAGGCGCCAGGTACGAAAGGCTACAAAGGCAACCTCTTCTCGAGTATGATGACTTTATATCGAGGCGGGTTCAATTCGTTTTGGACAAAGCGATTTATGACTTTCTAGTAGATTTGTTATTTCTGTATTATCGAAAGTGTTTTTAAAAGTTAGCTGACTTAAAATGATTACTTCGGGTAATGTTCTAGATACCTAGTTCCGTGACTTAGCATCAACTTGTGACTATGAAACTAAGACGGTTGTTTGCGGGTTCAATGCTCGCTCCTTTAAAAATTAGTAGTTGCAGATGCTCCTAGCCGTTTACGCTCAGTGGCTCTTCTTATTCGGTTAATTTACTTGGTACGAAAGGTACCCATTTTGGTGAGACGCTTCTTCTTAATACTTTTAGGCCATAGCTAAATCGCCATACGTGAATAGCTATACCGCCATACGCTGCTAAGCGAGCCGAAAATGAAGAGTGCATTTATCACCACTAAGATTTATATACATAACTATATATAGTGTATCGACTACCTGTATTCCTCCGCCTTTTAGAAGAATCAAGATTCGTTTGCTTCCCTCTGAGTCGTATTTACTAGCGCGATCGCAGATAAATAATACGCGGAAAGGTCGATTATCTTTGTTATTTGAAAGTATACTTATTAGCTTTTATATGCGCTTAGCAGGTAACAAATCCAGTAGTAGTATCACTATAAATTACTATAGGAGGTGCAGGGCCATATGCTTAAAGATCGGAACTCATAGTACTAGAAAGAGGTAGCAGTTGCAGTAGAATTTTACCCCTAAGTCTAGAGAAACTCCAAAATCTGACTTATTTGCATTATATATCAATACCCCTAGTATGACGCTTGCTCTAGAAAGGTCTCAAAACTACCTGAGTAATAAGACCTCATATTACTATGAATATGAAGTAGTAAGAATCACTTGAGAATCTATAACTAAGGAGTAAAGAAGTAGAGAGAGAATAGAAGTATATATATAAAAAGGGGCCCCTAAACTCTACTCGTATAATCTCGCTTAGTAATAAGTGTTTCAACTAATAGGGAGAGACCTCTAAACCTGACTAGTTATCACACTACCTATAACGACTAGTTAGGTTTAGAGGTCTCTCCCTATTAGTAGAAATACTTACTACTAAGCGAGATTACACGAGTAGAGTTTAGGGGCCCCTTTTTATATATATACTTCTATTCTCTCTCTACTTCTTTACTCCTTAGTTATAGATTCTTAAGTGATTCTTACTACTTTATATTCATAGTAATATAAGGTCTTATTACTTAGGTAGTTTTAAGACCTTTCTAGAGTAAGCGTTATATTATCTATAACTCTTTTACTTATATCTAGGAAGATAGTAAATATCTACTTATATCATACCTCTATACCTAGAGCTACTAAACGTAGGAGACTATACTATATAGAGAAGGCTTATACTAAGTATAAACTTAAAGAATAGTACCTAAACCGAAGTAACTTAAGTCCGATAAATCAACTACTAGTTCTCTGACTCCTTCTACTTCCTATTCTTCGGCGACTTATAATACTTACTATAACTTACCTCTCTCTATAGTAGAGAGTACTCGCGATAACGCCTCGTCCGAGTTAAGCTTCCTAACTCCTACTATAATTAATAAACTTACTAAGTCGCTAAACCTTCTTAATAATACTCTTATATTAATAGTAATTATAAGTAACTTATAGGAAGACTGCGCTTACTAGCTATAAGAGGCAGAAAGGAAGCTCGCGTAAAAGAGATAATTAAACGCTAACTTATCTATAGAACTACGCTAGTTATAAGACAAGTTCCTAGAACTATACTAGTTAATTACTTAGCGCTCTACTAAGTCTATATTATTTAATAATATTTAATCGCGTATAATACTACTACTATTAATTAAAGAAGATAACGCTACTCCTACGCTTAATAATTGTCATCGAGAATAATCTACCGGAGGAATATTATTAATATTATATATTACGTATATAGAGAAGATACTAAACCTTCTAAATAAGCTCTCTAATAGAATCAACTACTCTCTAAAACTCTAGGAAATATAGATACGTAACGCTCTCTAGCGCTACTCTAGCTACTTTATTAATAAAGATTACTATAAAGATTAGTTACTTAACTAAATAGAAGGAATAGCTAGAACTTAACTAAAACTCTTATTCTTAGAACTAGAATATAATAAAAAAAGTAATATAATCGATTTACTCGATATAATTACTTAACTTATCTCCTTCTTATCTAATCTATATAACTAATAAACTATAAGAGCTAGCTATTCCGCGCTAAAGATAAATTATAAGTAGACTTTCTAGATATTCTACTACGAGTTTTATACGCTAGCTCGTAAAGCTAGAGTAAATAATTAATCGACTCTGAAAATAGACTTATAAGAGAAGCTACTTATATAGCTACGGAAATAGCTCTTCTAATAGTATTAAATATTAAGAATACTAGAAGAATACGTTAAGGCTATATAAGCTAAAGACTAAGGTTAATTTATTAAAAAGACTTACTATTCCGAGTCTTTAGCTAAAGCTAGCGCGACTCGGGAACGCCTTATAAATATCTTCTCCTAGCGCTATAGTACTAACTCCTCTTCTTATCTATAAATTAGTCTTCTTACGCCCGAGAATACTAGTGTAACTAGTAAATAAGTACTATACTCTATACTGTGACGGCGCATAGTATACGTGGCAGATACGGGCCAGTATCGGTGCCTTAGGCATACCCTCCTTATATATATAGAAGGTGCAGACTCCTTTAGAGCTCTATATCTTTCTGTTTCCTTTGTACTAGACTATATAAGATCGCTCTTAGCATAACTACTTATTTATTCTTACTTATATACCGCCTTAAGTCTTATATCGTTATATTAAATAGAAAGATTAAGACCGCTAGGGATAGTATTAAATAATATCTTACCTAGAAAACTCGATTCGGATATACGACTTCGATTATTAGGGAGCTCTTCGCTGAGTTATCTCTACTTACTTTAGATTTTTATACTTCGGAATTATACGGAAATAGTTAGTACTATTAATTACGAATTCGATAGTTAGGTTTTCAAAAGAGCCGAGATTCTAGAGATCTCTCGGATAGCTAGGAATTTGAATATAATTTAGCCTTAGAAGTATTAGTATTACTACGAAGTTACTCTCAGATACTTCGAAACTCGTTCCTTTATACGTACGAAGTAAAATAGTAGACGAATTTTAGGTAGAAACTTTCCTATAAGCCCTAATATTTATTATCCCTTTACCTGACTTTAACCTTCTGAAAGTAGCTCTAATAGCGAAAAACCTTACTTTTAGGCTAGGATAAAGTAGCTTATTACCTTAGCGGAAATTATCGGAATCCGACTTATAACCCCTATACCCTAGTATAATTTATCCTCCTTAATAGAATCGACCTCCTTCTATTAGAAAAGAACCTTTATCCCCTTACTCGACTTTAACCTTCCGAAAGTAGCTTATTACCCTAGCGGAAATTATCAGAATTCGACTCGTAACCTCTATACCCTGGTATAATTTATCCCCCTCGGTAGAATCGACCTCTTTCTACTAGAACTTTTAATTTAATACTTTCTATATCTACTTAATAAAGATATCTAACTCTCCTTAATCTTTTAGCTTCTTTAGAATTCGATTTAGACTTTCGTTTCTTTCGTAACTTTTAAGTGTTTTAATTACTTACTTAGCCTCGCTTATTTAGTAAAACTCGGTATTATAATTACTAGAGATTACGTTTCTCTCTATAGAAGAGATAATCTCAGTACTAAATTAGTATCTATAGTTTCAGTTTAATAGAAATTTAGAAGGTTATCTTAATATTTAATTACGTTTTATACTTACTTATTTCCTTAGTTACTTCGATTCTTTAAGGCTCGAGGGCGAGCTTTTATCTTAGAAGGGGGTAATGTGACGGCGCATGGTATACGTGGCAGATACGGGCTAGTATCAGTGCCTTAGGCATACTCTCCTTATATATATAGAAGGTGCAGACTCCTTTAGAGCTCTATATCTTTCTGTCTTCGTACTAGACTATATAAGATCGCTCTTAGCCTCCCTACTTGTTTATTCTTACTTGTATACCGCCTTAAGTCTTGTGTCGTTATATATACGAAATAATATACCTTATATATAATCGCTAGCGAATACTCCTTATTACTTTATACTTACCTTATACTTACGCTTATTATTAGCTCGACCTAATACTCCGTATCGAATTAATATAATTAATACTAATAATAACGTTAATAGTAAGCTAGAAGATAATAATAATAAAGAAATATACGATAATACCTAGGAGTATATTAAACTACTAGTAAAAGATTACGCTTAGGGAAAGACTCTTTCTTAAGTAGTATACGAGATATACGATATCTTAACCTTACGAAGCTTCTTAGTAGTTAATCGTTTACTATACGTACTACTCTTACTAAGAATAGACTCTTATATAAGCTACTTACACTTCTTGATTCTAGAGCTAATAAATATTATTTTATTAATTATTCTTTTCTTAAATCCTTTTCCTTCTTCTTAAAACTTTTAATTTACTTTCTACTAAATGTAATTCCTATTAAAGGCTTTAATAGCGTTAATAGTAGTATTATTAGTTACTATATAATACTTAATTTAATAGTAGATTATCGCGTTTAGGTATTTACCCTCTTTCTTATTACTACTCTCGGAAACTATAATATTATACTCGGAAGGACCTGGCTTTCGGAATATCAAGTACTCTTAGATACCTCTAAACAATAGATTATTTAGCTACTATATACTCCTCCTAGTAACGTTTATATAACGATACAAGACTCAAGGCAGTATATAAGCAAGAATAAACGAGTAGGGAGGCTAAGAGCGATCTTATATAGTTTACTACGAAGGAAACAAAAAGATAAGGAAGGAAGAAGAAGAGAGATAGAGTGCAAGGCACCTTATATATATATACCGGTACTAGCCCGATACTATACTAAGTCGGATACTAGTTCTACCGGGATACCTATGAACTTAGGCCCTAGTATCTATCCTTCTTCTCATATGATATTCAGGTGAGCTATCGTTATATTACCCCCCCCCCTAAGAAGAGCTTAACCCTAAGCTCGGAAGGTTATAGTTTATACTAGAATTAGTCTTTATTATAACTGTTTTCGTCGATATTTATATAATAAGCGCTAGCTGCTCTTTAGTAGTAGTAAATTCTTTATTAGGTTCTAACTAGTTACGTCGCTATAATAGTGCTATATTAGTTATAGCTTCTAAATCGGGCGGTAAGCGGTATTTACTTTATCTATTTATAGTAGGAGTCGAGTTTAAGTAGAGCGTAAGGTATATAAAGGAAGAGGTTTATTAATATTAGAGCCTTTCCTTTTCAACCGCGATAACTACTTTAACTTATAAGTTTACTCTCCTTAGACTACGATATAGCTCCTATAGTAGGTATCGTTACTAACTACTATAGTAGTCTGCTATAATCTTATATATTAATTAACCTAATTAACTCTTCTCTTAATATAAGTAAGTTTCCTATCTTAGTTTTAGGGATAGTTCTTAAGTATAGTGCAAGGGTTTCACGGATCTATAATACTAACTCCTATAGTACCTTTACTAGTTCCTGCCAGTACTCTTTCAGCGGCGTATTATATATATTACCTGCGATATATTCGCGCTTTCCTTAAGATAAAATATAATAATACTCCTATTTTAGAACTCTTATGCTCGTTTAATAAGCTTAACTCTAAGCTTTACAAGTATTATTCGGCGTTAAAGAGCGGTTATAAGCATATGAGTTACGATCTTAAATATGAACGTAGTTATATATACTAACGTGTTATAGTTACCTGACTATATTAATACGGAGTATATTATTTTATCCGGTTTACTTCTTAGCAGCGAAGCTAAGGACGCGGAGCTAAATCGGGGTAGTATTATAGCTACTTATAAAGCTATTAATCGGATCTATTATCTCGCGAAATCTGCTACTCTTACTATTACGTTAGAGATTACTACTATATAATTAGCAGAGACTTAAGCTTTAAGGCGTTCTATAGAGAAAGTATTTAAGGAGTTAGAGTTTATTAAAGTAGTAAGTTGCGATCTTAAACCCTTAGATATTAGTACGATACTAACGCGATATAGGATTTAGATCTTCTAACGGTCGATTCGGCGAAGTCTAAGTTAATAGCTAAAATAGTATTAAAGTAGACAAAAGAATTAAATAGTATTATATAGGAATTTGCGAAGAAGGCTATATTTAAGGCTATAATATCTAATACTAGGGGAAAGAGGAATTTGCCTTTTAGTTTAGAGATAGCGTTAGATCTAGATACTCCTAGACTCTCTCTAAAGAAGAAAGCTTATAGGATTAGCTATTATATTTAGTCTACTACTAGAGCTATATTAGTAGATTTAAGTAAGGAGTTAGATATAATAGTTCTAGTTCTAGATATTTCAGATTTACTAGAAGCTCTGAAGAACTTAGGAGAGAAAACTAGTAAAATAGAAGTAGTTAAAGAAGTAGAGTTTTAGATATAACGTTATTATAGAGTATAATCAGGGGATTATTCCTAGTAATAAATTCTGATACTAGTAACTATAATAGCTTATTATCCTCTAAGTGATTATAGTTATCTATTCTGTCTTCTTAGGCCTTAATCTACTGATTTAGTTTATACAGAAGTCTAGGTTTACTTAGGTTAGTAGCGTAGAAGTCTCTGAGCTTATACAGAGTACTTATTAAGTTAGAAGCGTTATACTAAGTTAGGTCCGGGTTATAGCTTAGCTAGCTAACTTGATACTTCAGATTACCTCTTAGGAGCTATATAGCGAGTATATCTTATAACTTCTACTCTTCTTAAGTAGCAATAACCTCCGGGGGTAGGTTTAGTAACTCCTAGCTTAGTAATAAGTCGTCCGAGTCCTTGAAGAGTAATTCGGAGGCGAATATATTATAAATAGAAGATCCTAGGGGTAAATCTAGCTTATAGGAGTATCCGATCTTAGCTAGGACCTAGTATAGTCTTACCTAGAGACTAGATAGCTTCTTACTTAGCTAGTAATTCTTAAGGTTCCTTATAGAGAGAAATACCTTATCTTTAACTTCCTAGTTAATACCGCGCCGTTTCAGGTCAGTTATAGCGCTTATCTTATACTAAGTAGCTAGTATATTAGCTTTTATAACCTTAATAGCGGATTTAGTATATTCAGCTAAGGATTTAGTATTAATATAGTTAAGCTTCTCTTATAGTATCGATCTGATAAGTTGCTTCTAGTCCTAGCTATTCTATAGTAGTATATTATATTTAAGGGTATATAGTATTATGCCGATAGAGTTATAAGGCAGGGTTACTTAGGCGCGGTCTATTATTAGTAGTAGTTCGCCCTAGTTACTCTAGTAGTAATTAATAAAGGGTCTAAGGCATTAGTTAATATACTAATTCATAATCTCCGTTTATCTATCGGTTTACTAGTAGAAGGAGGTAGAGAGCTTAACCTTAACTCTAATTATATAATAAAACTCTTACTAGAAGAATAAGACTAACTGAGCTCCTCAGTTAGATATAATTAACTTAGGGGTATATCTGAAACGATATATCTATTAGATAAATAATATTACTATCCCGCGGGTATCGATATTATAGTAGTATAGTATTAATACGGAGTCTTTCCTTAAGCAGTTAATAAATACTAATATCTTATTAAATCCTTAGTTATCAGGCGAGAAGTCCTTAAAATCTATAGCTAAGTGCTACATAAGGTAGCTAGGTACTAGTAATAGGTAGAGGAATCCTTATTATTTCGTTTACTTCGGATAAGAGTACTAATAGGAGCGGTAATTACGAGTATATTATTTTATATCTGATACGAGTCCTTTCTAGTAGTAATAAGTAGAAATTATTTCGGCGGTATTACGAGTATTTAGATAAGCGGAGGAAACTTAATCGTAGACTTTACTAATTAAATAAGTATATAGTAGGGTATAGTATTATACGTATAGATAACTATTATAAAGTAGTAAACTATTATTAATAGTATAGCTATCTACTAATATATTCCGTTTATTAGAGAACGATTCTTAATTAAATTAGTATAGCTTCTCGATTAAATTAAAGGAATTACGTATAGGTTCCGGTAGCGTATTAGTCCTTAGCGATATTAAGTATATATAACTAACTTAATCGATATAATACTTAGCTAGTTCCGCGTTAATCCTAAGGTCTAGGTAGTCTGAAAGTAGTAAAACCCGAGATCTACTATCCTATTTCTATTATTCTTATATCCTTAGATCTTATTCCTTATAGCTAAGGATATTAGCTTTAGTATTATCTTTACTAAGCGTATATATAATTTGAAAGTTAAATTCGGAAAGGAATTCTATCTATCTAGCTTACTTACTAGTTAGGACCTTAGTAGTTATAAAGTATTCTAAGGATCGATAGTCCGTATATACGCTAGTATAGCGTTATAGAGATATAAGTTCCGGTCTCTATTTCCGGAAAGACTTAATAATAGCATATAGCTCCTTATCGTAGATCTCCTAGTTTAGTTTATATCTATTAAGAATATAGGAGTAGAATCTAATTAGATACTACTAGTTATCTTCATATAATTAGGAGATAACTCTAGCTATTATACTATTAGAAGTATTAGTTTCTAGTTTAGTTTATAATTTAGGGTCGAAATAGTATAGTTTCTATAAAAATAGTAGCTATTAATATAAATCGTTAAAGGACTTCTTATAATCGTTAGTAAAATTCTATAGTACTATAGGCCGAGTGAGCACTAAGAGAGGTTTAGCGATAAGGCCGAAATTCCGAATAAATTAATAGTAGAACCTACAGAATCCTAGGAAGGATTTTATAGCTATTACTATTTCGGGGTACTTCTAGTCTACTAATAGTACTACTTTCTCAAGATCTGGCTCGATTCCGTTAGTAGTAATAATATATCCGAAGTATTTAGTCCGAGTAATATAGAATTCGCTTTTCTTAATATCTACTTGAAGTCTAGTATCTATTAAATATTATAGTACTAATTTAACATGTTTCTTATATTCCTAGAGCGTTTCCGAGTATATAAGGATATTATCTAAGTAAGTTATATAGAAATTATCTAGGTAGTCTAGTAGTATATTATTTATATATTACTAGTACGTACTAGGTCTATTATAGAGCTTAAAAAGTAGTATTTTATATTTATAGGATCTAAAGCAAGTTCGGAAGGTAGTATACTTCTCTGATTCGGGGTCTATATAGATATAGTTAAATACTACTTAGATATCTAGTTTAGTAAAGATTACTACTATAGATATATAAGTTAAGAGCTTATCGATCCTAGGTATTAAGTAGGAATCCTTTCGAGTGATCGTATTAAGCTTACGATAGTCGATATAGAAGTATAATCCTCTGTCGGCTTTCTTAATAAATAGTATAGGTAATATAAAGGGACTTTAGCTAGATTCGATAAATCCCTTATCTAGGTTTTCTATAAGGTACTCCTTAGTTACTTATAGTTTATCTATAGATTACTAATATAGGAGCGAATAAGTATTAAGTAATAGTTCTTCTAGAATAATTTTATAATTATATAAGCGATATAGCAGAAGAATATTAGAATCTCGCTTAGAAAAAGCTTCCTTAAGAGTATAGTACTATTCTAGTAGCTTTTCGGCTACGAGTCGTTCGGTATCGGGATCCTTAGGAGAGTCGCTATTTAGATAGTCTTATAAGAGGCGGTCTATCTCGTAGATACTAGTAAAAAATAATTCAGAACTTTTATATTTTATATTAAAGTAAAAAGCTATAGTACTAATTTAGTAAATTAGAATTAGTTTCTAGATCCTCGGAGGTTAAGAGGAGCACTTATAGTAGGGTTTCAGTGTAAGTACCTTTCTCGATAAATTCGGAGCAGAAAGAGGTTCGGATTCCTTAGCGATAAGCGGAAATAAGTTAAAGAGTAAGAACGATATGTTAATATATCGTATCGCTATCGTTTAGTATAATTAGCGTTAATCTAGCTAGTTTATAGCTAAGTCCTGCGCGTTAGCGTTAATTTAGTGAGATCGATTAATACTAAGTTTACGAGGTAGTAGAGTTATAATTATCTCCTTATTATATTAGAAAGTAGCTAGATAGCGTTCCGATTATAGTAGCTTATAGTAGAGCGTATCTAGCTTAACTTAAAATCGTTATATCTATTTAATACTAATAATTATATCTTATTATCCTAAATCGAAGAGAATAAAAGGGTAGTTATAAATACGCCTACTATTAATAGAAAGGTATAAATATATAAAATAAGTGATATAAGTTCTAATAGACTATTAGAAACTACGTATTAGAATAGAATAAAGCAATAGCTCGATTTTGATACTAAGAGCCCCTAATAGTTATCCGGTAAGAGTACGATTAATAAATAGATAATCGTTTACTCCGGTATCGATTAAGCTATTTATAGAGACTCTTAGCCTGTTTATACTAACTATAATCGGGTATATGAATTACTTACCTCCTATTAAGGAGTTAAGGTCCAGATTAGAGAGATTATACTTACGTAGACCTAGGAAAGAGTTTTTACTTAAGCCTTATTATTTTCCTTTAGTATTAGTCTAGATTCGGAGAGTACGTTTTCTACTACTTCCTTAGTTACTTAATCCTCTTCCGGAAATTCGTTAATTAATTAAACTTTAGGCGAGTTAGAGTAGTCTAGCTTAATATAACTGAGCTATCTATAACTATAATACCTAGGGGGTTCTCTAGTTGAGGTAGTAGGGCGTTTTAGCGCGGAGGGAGTACTAGATTATATTAGGGTAGAGGTACGTACGTATAGTACGGGAGTGGTTTATCGAGGAGCTAAGCTTAAGGACTAATAAGAGGTAGAACTAGTAGTAGTCGTAATAGTAATAGTAAGCTTATAGTGCTATACCTAAGTAGTAGCTTTCTCGGGATAAGTATATTCTAAGTTATAGTAACGCTTAGTATTAAAAGAAAGTAAAGATCTAACTATAGAAGCGTAATCCTTATTCTACGTTAGTTTAATAATAAGGGTTAAAGCGCGTAAGGATAGTATAATCTTATCTTATATATAGAAGAACTACTCTTTCTTTTTAACTTTACCTTAGATAATAGCGCTTTAAAATCGACTACGAAACTCGGCGAAAGTCTCGCGTATATAGCTAAGTTATTATATTTCTAAGTAGTAGAAAGCGTTATAGTAGTTATCTTCCTCTAAACTAGTAAGAAAGTTCTCCTCTAATAAGGAGATTATTTTATTACTAGTTTTAAACTCGTTAGCGAGGTACTAAAGCGTAAGATACTCCTTAGCTAATCTAGTAACTAGCCCCTATATAAGAACGCGCCGGGAGAAGTCCGTAGGGTAGTAGTCGGCGTTTATAGCTAGCCGGTCTCGTATCGATACTCTCTATTAGAGGAAGGTAGGGTCCGATCTATTATCTAGGAGTAGGATCTTCTTAGTAAGATAAGACTTCCTAGGGCGTAACTCTATCGATTCGGCGCCGGGAGAGGGAGATAATTTATTAGGAATAGTATCCTCTCTCTTAGTATAATATATCGGAATAGAGTTTATTAGGTTATTAAACTCCGCTATACGCGGAGATTATAGTATTAGTTCTAGTAGGAGAGTCGAAGATAAGCGAGGGACCCCTATAAGGAACTTATCTTATATAGAGATCAGTTTATCTATAGTATCTTCTAAAGAGTTATTCTTTTCCTTTTAATCTACTAATTATTATAAGAAGAAACGGATCAGGTTCGAGTTACCTGTAGTAGTAGGAGTACTTAATGATTATACTCTTAGTGAATTTCGCTTTTATTTTCCTTTTCCTCTTAGTCGGTACTTCCTTAATAAGGTATTAATATTCTCTAAGGTAAGAGACGTTTAGGGTAAGGAAAGGTATAATAGATTAGGTTCGGAGGTAGAGCGGGGGGGATCGCGTCGAGTTCCCTTAGAACTAGAGAAGTCTCTAGTTTATTAGTTAAGAGCTATAATAATAGCTTAAAAAGGGGTATATCGGGGCTATTTCAGCGGCGATACGTAGAGGTTAAAGTTCTAGGGTATTTATTATACTTTCTTCAAAATCTGTTTATAATTCCTTTATATTAAGGGGGTTATTAAAGGAGCGTTAGCGAAGACCTCCTCTATTATACTATTTATAATAAGCTAAATTAAACCCTGATTCATAGTTATCCGAGAGATCTCTAGTATCTCGGCTATATATAAGTAGTTATCGAATAACTAACTTAGTAGTAAGATATTATAGTAAGCTATCTCTAGCTATCTTAATCTTTTTATTTAATATAACGATATAAGACTTAAGGCAGTATATAAGTAAGAATAAATAAGTAAGGAGGCTAAGAGCGATCTTATATAGTCTACTACGAAGGAAATAAAAAGATAAGGAAGGAAGAAGAAGAGAGATAGAGTATAAGGCACCTTATATATATATGCCGGTACTAGCCTGATACTATACTGAGTCGGATACTAGTTCTGCCGGGATACCTATGAACTTGGGCCCTGGTATCTATCCTTCTTCTCATATGACATTCAGGTGAGCTGTCGTCACAGTTTATAGCTCTCCGATCGAGATTAAGGACTTATATAAATACTATACTTACTAGCGCTATTAACACGATACTAACAAATAAAACGAACGCCTTAATTAGTTCTAGGAAGCGTACAAGAAATAGCAAAGCGTAACTAACTCTCCTATTAATATTCGAGCTATTATTAACTCTATCTTTATTATTGAACGACTATTACTAGCTCAGAAGCGCATTTCTAGGGAGACTTATAGCTATAAAAATATCTAAAACTCTCCCCTAGAGAGTATTCTATAGGTAACTAACCCTCTATTACTACTACTGATTAGTTAGGACCGTTTCTCCGGCGTTTATACTACTTATTATAAATAAAAAAAGCATAAGTATTTATTACCTAAAGAATAAGAATAGAGTAGTAAAGAGAAGTCTTTATACTCTAGAGAAGCTATTAATATATAGCCGAAGTACGTACGATTCAGCGATATTATTACCTATATCTCGTGTAAATCTCTACTTTAACTCTAATTAGAAGTCTCTACGTTAAAGACCTATATATAAGATTACGCTTATATAATTTATACTATAGACTAATAGTTACTCGGAATACTATCTCGCGACTTAATAGAAGCTACTTAAAGTATAAAAATAGCTACTACGATATTTCAGAAGCGATAAAGATTACTTCGTATACTTAGACCTCTTCTAGAGCCTCTTACGCTAGAGATTTATACGATTAGCAGCTTAGCTTTCTATCTCTTATATAAATACTAGAAGTCTTTTAATAATAAGATCTTCTCTACTACCTTTCATAAGATAGATAAGCTTCTTAACGACCGAATTACAGTTTAGTAATATAATACTACTATCGTATCTTTAACTATCGACCTTATAAAAAGTTATAAAACCGCTTAGTAATTTACTATTAGCTTAAGCGAATTAGATTCAGAACTATAGATCTCTTATAAGTATAGCTAGTAAGTATATATCTTTTCTAAGGAAGCTAGCGATATTCTCC